>CM066732.1:84335686-84645686 GCA_033961575.1 Aselliscus stoliczkanus
GTCTGATCAACATCTATCACCGTAGTTGCAAATATTTTTTCTTGAGATAAGAACTTTTAATGTCTACTTTTTTTTTTTTAAGGTCTACTTTCTTATCAACTTCCAAATATGCAGTACAGTATTGTTAAGTATAGTCACCATGCTGTATATCCCCATGACCTGCCCCTCCTCCCCAACCTCTGGCAACCACCAATCTGTTCTCTATATCTGTGAGCTTGGTGGGGTTTGAAGGGGGGTTGTTTTCTTTTAGATTCCACATATAAGTGAAATCATGCAGTATTTGCCTTTTTCTGTCTGACATATTTCACTTAGCAGCACCCTCAAAGGCTATCCATATTGTCACAAATGGAAAGATTGCCTCCTTTTTTATGGCTGAACCTCTCTCTCTCTATCACATTTTCTTTATTGATTCATGCAACAATGGACATTTAGGTTGTTTCCATATTTTGGCTATTGTAAATAATGCTGCAGTGAACATGGGAGAGGGGTGCATATTATATATCTTTTCAAGTGTTTTAGTTTTCTTCAGATAAATACCCAGAATTAGAATTCTTGGGTCATATGATAATTTGTAATTTTTTGAGGAGCCTCCTTACTATTTCCCATAACATTCAGTGATTTTTTTATTTTTATTTTTTAACAACCTAAAATAACTTATTGGGTACATGGCCACTTTTGGAAAGCTGAGAATTTTAACATTTATTTTTTCTTTAAATAAAGTCTGGCTACTTCCCATGGGTAGAGCTGGGTCTAGGGTCTGATCATTTTATTCATGTAGGATTGAGTCAGATTTGTTTCTGAAGCTGTTGAAAGGAATTTCCCATCTTCCTGTTTGGCTTCATGCCTTGGGTGCTGGTACCAGTCCTCCGGGCAGGGCTCTGGCGTGAAGAGGGAGCCAGGGATGGAAGCGAGCCAGACCTGCATATGTGGCTCTTATTTGGTGAAAGCTGCCAAAAGTGCCACTCCTGAAGATTCTTTCCATTCTCAGTTTATTTGGGGACGTTAAGATGGCATGACAATTACTTGAGTTTCTAGAAACTCTGCTTTATGACAAAAAGTGGTTTGTTTTCTAGATCTCTTTTTGGGATGTTCTGACTATGTCAAAAGAACGTGAATATGCTGGGGCATTGCAGGGATAATTTCTTTTGTGGCCCAAATCTTCAGATTTAGAGGAAGGAATACAAGTATCTATATTTATTTCACCCATTCTTTCCACAAATGTCTACTGAGCACTTCTGACATGCCAAGCAGTATTTGGGGTATGGGACAACACAGGCCTAATTTCCTGCCCCCACAGAGTTTCTAGTCAGAGAGACAGGCACACAACAAAGTTCAATATGTCAAATGGTGATACGAGCTATGGAGAAAATAGCTCCCACAGAGGTGGGAGATGGGAATAGTGCCACGGGGTGAGGGAACTGTATTAGGGCCTAAGGTCTTGCAGTACTTGTGACTGATTGGACTCACAGGCATGAAATAGCACAGCCTTTTATTGTGACTAGATTGTACCATCATAGTCACCTCCAGTATAGTCACTGTCACAGTCAGAAAGTGTTTACCCTGCACTTATTAGCAAGGTTGTGTACGGAATGAATCATATAGCTGAGTGTCCTCAAACACTGTCCTGATGTGGACACATGCAGACGACCTATTAATGACAAATAAAAAATACTAAATTGAGTATATTTAGCAAATGCTTATTGAATGATGGCATTGTGGAAGATAGCAAGATAAATCACATCTACACATTGCCAAAAGAGAGTATGATATAGTATATTTGTCTGAGGTGGATCATTTGCATGTCAGTGATTTCACACCTGAGACAGACTATGAAAGGTCCATGACATACACTGATTTGTCATTTTGCCAAGGCATGGTTTTCAGTCACGTGTTTGGGAAGCAGGTGAGGGTAACTAACCTAGAAGTGTGTTACCCAATTGCCGGGTGTCCACATTCCAGTACAGCATTCTTTCTGCCCATTGTTCAATGTGTAAAATGCCTTTGAAATGAAATATGCTTTCTTTGTGAAGTATTGCTCTGAAAAGGAAGCCAACTTCTAGTGCCGGGGATAAAAGTGCCAAGTATAAGACACTATGGTCCTTCGCCAGAAAATGGAATTGCTGAGGGTCTCAAAGAAATTCTTAGCATTTTATTGCTTTTCTGATGGAAATCATATGCTGGACTAGTTAGCATTTGCCAGCTTGGAGATGAACCCCTCATGAATGTATCAACTGGGTGAAGCCTGATGACCCTAAGGGAAGTGGAGACAGTGGAGAATTTCTCTCTCTTGTCCGCAGGTGACTCTCTCTTGGAGGAAGCTAAGCAAAGCTTCTCCATGAGCTGCTGCCTCTTGGTCCTAGTATCAGGTTATTCCCTTTCATTCAGAAATGAGGGGCCATCCATCTTTGTGTGCAGGTCCCTGGCATTTATTATATAGATGGAATCAAAAGTTTACTATATAGAAAGCATGTATATGTTACTATATAGAAATATATATATATATATATATATATATATATATATATATATATATATATATATGAAAGCATGCCAAAAAAATGCATACACATTTTAAGAAAGGAAAAAACTATACTAAGATTGTAATACTCAATATATATCGATAACAAAAGATGAATACAAGTCATGTTTGACTTCTGCAGTTACAAGAGGTGCCCAGAGAGTTTACCATCAGTGTAATTTTAATACAATTTTTTCCTTTCTTAAAATGTGTATACATTTTTTGGGCATTTTGTCTATGTAAACACAGCAAAGGCAAGCTTAGAAGAGGAAGGAAAAGCCATGTAATACGGCAGAGGCTGTTAGCTATTCACCGAAGCCCACGTTTTTCTCTGCCTGAGCCCACAGCAAGAATGTGTCCAGGTAGTGAGTTCTAGCCATTAGAATGACCATGATAAAGATGGCAGAGCCTGTCAGCCTGAATCTCTGTTTCAGCGTGAAAAAGAGGTGCACCTTCTTCACCCAGCCCCCACCGTGGGAGCAAGACAAAGTTCTGAGGTGTTGGAGCCATTATATATTTTGGGGTCTATTTCAGCAGTGAGTAGTTTTCTCTAACTGATACTGATGCTATCGGTAGTAAATGACAAAAGCCAAGACTACAGTTTCAATACCTTAGTCTTAACTTCATTGGGACACTGGACCAGTTGTCTCCACCTGAATTGTAGAATCAGCTCTTGGATGAGGGTGGTTATTGTGCGCTTGGAGGCTCACATTGTGTTTTATTACTTGCACTCACCACCCATGGCTCACACATGTCTGTGCTCCTTGCTGTACCCCTAACAGCTGAGGGTAGAGTCCAGGGAGTTCCAGCTGATGCCTGAGTTTTCTTCTTCCTTTCCTCTTCTCAAATATTTTAGTGCCTACCTTGTGCTGGGAACTCCTGGGAACACCTAGAAATGAAAAAAACATGAACTGTAACCTTCAAAGAGCTAACAATTTTAGTTGACCAGACCACCTCAAATAGAACTCTCAGCTGGAGGAACCAAAACATTCAAGTCAAATTTCTTAAACAATAGTGATTTTATCAAGAGGTACACAGACTTTAGGTATTGTTTCTCTGTTAATCCAGTCTGGTTTTACCCCTGAAATGTATTTTAGCTAGCCAACTACAAAGTCCAGTACACAAACCCTATTTAGTATTGCCTTTTCCTCTCCTCATGTCTATAATTCTAATATGGACCATTTAGCAGGTGTCTTAAATTGTTCAGAGCAAGTTGACTGGGTGCCTTTCCCCCTTGAATTCCACTGAACTGGGCCAACAGTGGAAGAATCTAGGTTGCTACATTAGTGAGTATTGTGAATGGTGGATAGTGATACAAAGGGATTAGTTTGTGTCACCTGAGGAAATCCTATTCAACTGTTTTTAGTTTTTAGTTTCAGCCCATTCAGTGATTCCCTTCATTTGACCTATCACTGTGTTTCAAGTTGGAATTTGCAGATTAGCTGCTTTCTTCTTCTTTAACCCATTATCAATCTCCCTCTTCAGTTTGCTCTATTATTCCCATTTGTCCTTGTTACTGTGGGCTTCTCTGCCTTCCTTTGGAGATGGTAACATTCTTTGGAGGTAGGCATCCTACCTCAGCTGTCTTTGTATTCTTTTCCCTAGTCCCTTACCACAGGGTATAGTATAGTGCTTTATATATTATGCATGTCTCAATAAATGTTTGATGAATTAATTGATTACTTAAATTTCTTATACTGGAAGAGTTTCTTGAGCTAGTTTTATGCTGGTGAATAGTTCTTTCCTTGGCAAACATCACTTCCTGCTGCCATTGTGTAGGTGTCTGTTCTTATTCATCTTGTTTAACGTTGTGACTCTGGCCTCGCCTTAGCCAGCAACAAGACAAGAGTCACCCAGCATGACTCTAAGAATGCAGAGTGGTGACATGCTAAATGGTTGCTGTATGAGTGTAGTAGGATGTGTCTTCACCTGATTCAAAAGGTATTTGTAAGGCTCATGTCTGGTCGATGATACTGAGCCACATTTCTAAGATTTCTTGGCAAAAGAACCATTCATGATATACAAAGTCTGACAGTTAAGTTCACAAACTTGTTGCAACGATGTTGCTAACCTTTTTTGATGTCAGAGGGATTATCCATTACGAATTTGTACCAACTGGACAAACAGTTAACCAAGTTTACTATTAGGAAGTGCTGAAAAGAGTGTGTGAAAAACTTAAACAACCTGAACTTTTCACCAATAAGTCATGGCTCTTGCATGACAACAATGCACCGGCTCACACGGCACTGTCTGTGAGGGAGTTTTCAGCCAGTAAACAAATAACTGCATTGAAAAACCCTCCCTACTCATCTTTCTTTACCTGAAGATAAAGGAATATTGAAAGGAAGACATTTTGATGACATTCAGGACATCAAAGATAATACGATGACAGCTCTGAAGGCCATTCCAGAAAAAGAGTTTCAAAATTGCTTTGAAGCATAGACTAGGTGCTGGCATCAGTGCATAGCTTCCCAAGGGGAGTACTTTGAAGGTGACCATAGTGATATTCAGCATGAGGTATGTGACACTGTTTCTAGGATGAGTTCGCGAACTTAATTGTCAGACCTCGTATATCGTACTATATTGTTCAATTTAGTAAAACAATAACAGATTAATATTTTTTATTTGGTGGTAGCTAGATTTGTATCTTAGGTCTCACTTGACTCACTGAAGGTTCTAGAGAATTCTCTGAAAAGAAACTGATGAGCATCCATAATAAAATTACAGCTGAAATCCTTCCCTCAGCGGTTTGTTATGTTCCTTCCTAAAAGCACATTTTAATAGTGATAACAGAACAGAATGGTGACTTAACAGGCTTTAGGACATTAAAGTCTGGGAAAGAAGGTATTTTATAGGAAGAGCACTCCACTCTCCTTTGTAATTTGGGGCTTCATCAGTATATCTATCCATTTGAGCAACAGAGGATTATCATCAATGTCTTCCTTTATTTTAGACTTAACTGGTCTCCCTTCCCCTCCAGCTGAGAAGTGACTTTGAAAGGAGCTAGCCAAAGCTTTTCTATGATCTTGCTCTTCTCTCTTCTTTTGTCAGTTTATGATCCTTTTGCAAAAAGTCAGTGAAGCAAAAGATCATCTTCACTTTGATTGTTTGACCTTTACATTTAAGAATCTGTGATATACACATTTCCGTGCTGTCTTACTTGTTGCTTAACTTCCCCTGGCTTTATGAGAACAGGAAAACTGTTATTTTGCAGGGCTTAGAGAACGAACCATAAGGATTCAACTATATAGGAATTCCCTGTCATAAATTAACTTTAAAAAATTGTAAGCATTTATATTGGAAATATGGAGCTGATTATTTCCTTCCAAAATAATCTGTGATGATTAATAGTGCAGGAATTAAATTTTTCCTGTATGTCAATTAACTGGACTAAACAACACTATAGTGAACTGAAAATATTGACCAGTCTCATCTACCTGCAGGGAATAGTTTTAGAGAATGTTCTCACCAAGTATCAGTACTTTAGGTTACAAGAAAAACAACTTCTCATATCCAACTCACGCATAAATGCATAAAAGATATTGTTTTGACATTATCGAGATAAATTAAATTTTGTTTGAAAGAACTACCCCCTTCTTTGACCACCATATACAAAGATGATCAACCTCATTAATGATCTAAGAAATGCAAATTTTTATAGTATGCTGTTTTTCACTTATCAGCTTGGCAGAGGTTAGTATGATTGATAATACCCAGAATTGGACAGGAAAAAAGATAATCTTATACACTAGGGGTACAGGATTAATTAAAATTAACACATAATTTTAGAAGGATATTGGACATGTTTATCAATGTTTTAAATATGTATCAATTTCTAAAAATTCCTTCATAATATTTCCACCTATATATAATAGATGTCTGATGTACTTTTTACCATTGAACAATTGAAAAGAGCGTGAATATCCATTAATAGGAAAATGGTCAAATAAAATATGACATATTTGTATAAAGAAATGACATACTACATTAATTTTTTTTAGGCAAAAGGAAGTTGAACTGATAACATCCATTGAAATTATTTTTTTCTGTGTGTGTGCATTATATATTCATAGAAATTAGCCTATGAGATGGCACAGCATGCTACAGTAGTTAGCTCTGAAGGATGGGTTTATAGGAGCCTTTTGTTTTCTATTCTATGAATTTTTATGTTGCTTTTGTATTCAGAAGAATTAGAACTATTTAAAATTATAAGTGCAGTGCTTCTTGGACATAAAGCACTCAGCTCTGGATTAGAGACACAAAAATGCATAATAATGAGATTCGATACTGATCTCAAGGAGTTTGTGGTCTAGTCATTGAACACAGGAAAAGAGATACTTCCTTCTAATATCTTGTGAGTACTCTGAATGAAGTTGTGAAATATTCAGTAGGGTTAATGGTTTGTTTGATTGGGTGGGGAAGGAGGAATTGGATATGAAGAGAGTAAAATAGCAGCCACAGACATGATTGGAGCCAAATCTTGACAGATTTGATATTTGATAGTTGAGTAGATGACAGAGTGAGCACGAACAGTAAAGGTGTGGATGGCGGTGTCTAGTGTGAGTTTGGGAAGTACAAGCAAGTTGTCTGGGCTGCAGCCCATGAGTGCCCATATAGGTGTGCATTGTTATGGGGGAGGAGTGAGGACTACACACCCAGAAGAGCAGACAGGATTCGGGCCGGTGAGGCGGGAAATTACTCCTTCCTGCTTCTGCCATGTAGATGCTGTGCAAGCTTAGAAGAGGTCACTTCCCCTCTCTGGACTCCAATTTCTCAATTTGATAAATGAGAGTGTTGGACTTCATTAGGGACCTCCTGTGCTTTTATTATTTCCTTTTTTTTTTCCTTTAGAAATAAAACCTTTAGTCAAAGGAAATTATACTTAAAATCAGGGAGTAAATAAAGCAGTTAAAAATGGAGCTGCTGTACCTAAGTGATTGTAGTTGATGGCTCAGAGGCAATGGTGAGGCTCCCCTTTACCCGTCCTCAAAGAGGCTTCTGGGGGTGCTCTGTGGAACCCCCTGGGCTTTGGGGGAGCACTCATAGAAAACTCTGGCCTAACAGAAGAGGACAGCCTTTTCAGTTCTAAAGACTCTGTGGCAGTGCCCTGAAGCCATTTTGATGTCAGTGCTTCCTTCACCTTTAACTTTGTCTCCATCTTGGCCTAATTTCCTCCTTACCCAAGGATCTGCTGTGCGTCCATGTTCAGTGTCATTTCTCATTATTCCTAAAGTGCTCTCTACTTTATGCCCATCTTGCCATTTTCATTCTCTCATACCTCTCGTTTCTTATTGATTTTTTTCCCTACTATTCTTTAATTTGTGTGAACAGTCTGGCCTTTGTAGGACACAAAGAAAGTTGTAATGGGTAACACTGAGTGCACACCATGGGCGCTGTTCTAAACATTTAGCATAAGTTATCTCATGAGGTGGGTGTAAATGTCATTATGATTTTACAGATGAGGAGACAAAGGCAAGCACAAAGAGACCAATAATGTGATGAGGTCAAAGAGAAACAGCAGAACTGCGACTCAAGCATAGGCCAGCTGGCTCAAGACCCCTTCCACGGAGGCCTAAACTGTTTTACTTCCACTTTTTTAGTTGTCGGTCCTCAGGAAGGGTGTATGTATTCCCATTCCTTCCTGGGTCTATGTATGCTCTGGAACTACGTTTCTGTTCCCTTTTCTTCCCCCTTCCCTTTCCTTCTCTTTTTGAAAAGAGAAGCAAAGAGGCCCTGTGTGATGCCATGAGTGAGATGGTTAAGATTTAACTAAAACTCACAAGAGAAGTGATTTGGGGATAATTGTTCTGAATGGATTTCTTTTTTTTTTTTTTTTTTTTTAAGATTTCATTGGGGAATTGGGGGAGGGGAACAGCACTGGGGAATCAGGGGAGGGCAACAGACAAGTTGCTGTCTTTTTGTTCTTCAGTCTAGTTGTAGAGGACATTGCTTCACTGGCCCATGTTGGTATCGTCATTGCACTCTTCCCGGATGAGGCAGATAGGTCGCTGGCCTCTGGATTTCGCTCACCGTGGCTATTGGCAGCTCACGCTGGCTGCCAGCCACTCACTGTAGCCTATGGCAGCCCACTGCAGCAGGGGCTGCAGCCTACACCGTTGCAGGGGCTCACACAGCCCAGCTCCAGGTGGAGCTGTTGTTAGCTGTAGAGGGCAGTGTCACTGGCCCTCACGTGGGATCCGAACTGGGGCTGCTGGCATCCCAAAACCAGCTCTTAACCAATGCGCCACTCGGCCGGCCCCTGAATGGATTTCTTGAGTTGGGACAGAGGGAACTGAGGCTGAAATTCAGGTATAACAAGCCCATTTAGGTGGACAGATGCAAGTTTACTAAGGAACTTGGTATGAGATGAAAGTCAGGGAGAAAAAGGGACAGGGACAGGCATTTGATTCATTGTCAAAGATGATAGAAATTTTTTCCCACTTTCCACAGTTACTTTACTATTTTGAAAAGCTAAACAACTTTAGATAGTGACTTCTCTTTTTGTTCTGCTGTTCCATTTTAACATCTTGCCAAGACTAGTCTTAATATAATTACCCAAAAATAAATAAAGAGGAAGGAATATGTGTCATCATTGATTTGTGTTAAATACATTGTTGCTACCAAGGGATCAAGAAAAAAGGAAATCATTAACCAAATTCCTAAGGACTAAAACCTTTGAACTACAAAATTTTACAATGTTTACTCAGCAGAAATAAGCCTATTAAATGGCCAAGAAGCATTAAAAAAATATTAACCTAGACGCTTTTGGCCTATTTCATCATAACTAAATTTAAAGTATAAAAAGTAAATGTTAAGAAGTAAAAGTCACATAGATCTGTTACTTTTATCCTTAAAGTTACAAAACTATGAGAAAAATGTAGTCATTTCTCATATTTCAACCATTTGAGGTAGCAGAGGGAGCTCCAAATATGGAACCACATTTCCAATTTATATAGTAAATGTATATATAGAGATCAATATAAAGATTTTTACCTTATTGAATTTTTTTTAACCTTTCTTTCCATTGACTGAGTTCTGAAAATAATGTTTAGATTTAGAATATACTTGGTTTAAAGCAGTTTCTAAAATCTGGTGTGTATGAGTTTTTTAAAGGGAAAGCAATAAAGTAAGTTTATTGGGAATCAGAACATAGTTCACTTTAGAACAGATGTTGTAAACTGGCTAGACCTTCTAAAAGGGAAGAGGGCTGATAGACACCCAAGGGAGTTTAGTTGGTATATTTCTTTTTTCCTTTTTAAAAAAAAAAAAATAAGAATAACAATTATTCTATAATTTGCAGGCTAGATTGTACACATTCATTATCTTTTTTATTAGTTTCAGGTGTACAGAACAACATAGTAATTAGACATTTATATAACTTTTATCTATGTGGCTGCCTAAGGATAAATCCCAAAGGTGTAAGTTTTAGCCCCAAGAAGTTTATTTTTCAAGAGCTGCTTGGCAATTTGGATACCTCTAAAAGAAAAAATAAATCTTTTTACTTGTGCTGCTCGGGAGTCCTTGGAAGCTAAAGATAAAATTTTTTGTCAGATTTCTACAGTGCTGGATATTGGGTCTAACAGCCCAGTGTAAAATCCTACCTTTTAAAGAAGAATCCTCAAATCTCTCTTACTAGGAATTAATCTATACCTTTTCATTAATGGAGTCATTCATACGTTCATTCATTCAACAAAGTATAATTGAAAACTTATATGGGATTAAAACTGAACAACATAAACTTAGTACCTGGCTTCCTGTAATTCATGGTTTTGTGGGAAATACAGAGTAAGTACCCAGGGTTAATAGTCTGTATCATTACTGCTATAATGGATGAAGTTAGGCTGCACACAGATCTGGGAAGACTTCTTGGAGAAAGTGCTCTGGAAGCTAAGTAGGAGATAACTGAGTAAACAGAGAAGACAGGAGCATCAGATATGAGGTTGGGGAAACAGCATCGTGAGGGAGTGGTTCTGAAATGGAAAGGAGTTTAGAGTGGTTAGAGCATGGAGCAGAAGGGAGGAGGAAGTGGTGGTAAGGAGAGAAGCTAGAGAAACTGTGATTCTAGAATCCTGAGAGCCTTAGTAAACCCACTCTCCTGATGGCAGTGGTGAGGGCTTGAGGTGACAACAAGACATTCTACGAAAATCAGAGTCGCTGCTGTGTAGAGAATGTATTGGAGGGAGGCATGAGGTCATCACTATTCAAGATCAAAGGGGTAAAGCAACCCCATCCCTGATTTTATTCTTAGGGTTTATTTTCTGGGAACCACTCCTTACAAAATACTGTATCAGTCAGGGTCCAGTCAGAAAATAAATTCCATGCTAATATTTCAAATAGAGGTGATTTAACGTAGGGAACTGGGGACACAGGGTATTAGAGGGCTGAAAGTAAACAGTGGAAGCAGCAGTATCCTATAGATTAGTAACTTCAGGAAGCAACTGCCATCCCCAGGGCTGGAGAGAACAAAAGGGAATGGGTGTGGTAACTTAACCTAGGAACTCAGAGTAGGCACCGCCATAGAGCTGTGCTGATTGCTAAGGAGGTGGTTGGACCTCTGGGGAAGGATTACCTTATGGCTGATGCTCCAACCATCAAGCGAGTGGGGTCCTTGACTAGCATGCAGGGTGCTAAAAGCATGGGGGAACTGGAGCTATCTGCTGCTGTACAGTCTGACAAGAGCTGGAAAACAGGAAGAGAGTTTCTTCTCCCCGCCTCTGCCTTCCAGTCTCTTGCCAGTGGCTCCCACTGTCAGAATTTAACAAGAAGCCAGTTGCAAGGGAGTCTGGGAAATGTGGTTTTCAGACTTCTAACTCTAGCAGCATAGAGCAGCCTATGAAACAGTGGGCTTCCACTGAGAGACAGCTGGTAAACAATCTACCCCAGGCATTTTAGAAAAGTAACTCTAGCTATACTGTGAAAATGGAATTGGAGGCAGGCAAATATAGATACCCGTTGATCAGGTCAGAGATTGTTAACTAGGCAGGATATAATGGCAGCCTGATTTAGGGAAAGGATAGAGATAGAGAAGTGGGTAGATGTGGAGAGATTTTTAATGTAGAATGGAACAGAATTTGGTCACTGATATATTGCATGAAAAAGGGGATAGATCAGAGGGAGGAGTTAAGGAAGAAGCTTGCATTTCTAACTTAGGTAGATGGTGGTGCTATTTACCAAGACAGGAACATAGGACTAGAAACTATTTAGAGGAATGTGATTCATTCAGTTTTGGACTGTTGAGTTTGAGGTGCCTATGGTTCATCCAGCTGAAAATTCATTGAGAATATCCAATCACAATTTTTGATGGGATGTACAAGGTCTGACAATTAAGTATGCAAACTTGTTGCAACAATGTTGCTTAACTTATTTGATATCAGAGGGATTATTCATTGTGAATTTGTGCCAAGTGGACAAACAGTTAACTAGTTTACAGTTTGGAAGTGCTGAAAAGGCTGTGTGAAAAAGATAGATGACCTGAACTTTTCACCAACAATTCATGGCTCTTGCATCACGACAATGCACCAGCTCACACGGCACTGTCTGTGAGGGAGTTTTTAACCAGTAAACAAATAACTGTATTGGAACACCCTCCCTACTCACCTGATCTGACCCCCAATGACTTCTTTCTTTAACTGAAGATAAAGGAAATATTGAAAGGAAGACATTTTGATGACATTCAGGACATCAAGTGTCATATGATGACAGCTCTGATGGCCATTTCTGAATAAGAGTTCCAAAATTGCTTTGAAGGGTGGACTAGGTGCTGGTGTTTGGTGCATAGCTTCCCAAGGGGGAGTACTTCGAAGGTGAACATAGTGATATTCAGCAATGAGGTATGTAGCATTTTTTCTAGGATGAGTTCGCGAACTGAATTGTCTGACCTTGTATTTTCAGCCTATAGGTGTTCTTTAAGGATGAATGAGATTACCAAGGGAAACTATAAAGTGCAGAGAGAAGCGAGCATAGGGAAGAACCCAGAGGAATAATAACATTTTAGAAAAGAATATAGTGGAGAAAAGTCTGTGAAAGAGATTATGAAAGACTGGTCAGAGAGGTTAGAAGAAAACCAGAGTGCATGATATCCCCAGAAGCCAGGAGAGCACATTGGAAAAGGAGGTCATGGTTAGCAGTTCAGGGGCTCAAAAGTTTACTTTTCAGTGTTGTTTGTGCTGCTTATATCATACTCATTAAGTCCGCCTGTTTCCCAGACTTACTTATAGGTGATTCTCCCCTAGTATAATGTAGGCCTGGGACACTGCTGCACATACCTCAGAATCTGGCATTGGTGTTTTGTAAGTAAGCATATACTTGATGTGTGTTTGTAGCATTAGATCAACTAGATGGCAGCAAATTCCAGCTTGTGGATTGGTCATTTGTTTTTGTAAATAAAGTTTTATTGGAACAGAGGCCTACCCATTTATTTATCTATATCTATGGTTGCTTTCATAATATTACAGCAGAGTTGAATTGTTGCAACCAAGACTGCAGCCTACAAAACATAAAATATTTATCATGTGGCCCTTTGTGTTTTGCTGATCCCTGGATTATGGTCTTGAAGCTGTTTTACATAAGTTAGTAAAATTGTGTTTTTGACTTGTCCATTAAAAAAACGAACAGAAACAAAACAAAACAAAAAACGTGTTTAGTATTTTTAAGAAAGATGTGGAAAATAGGCTGTGCCTTCTTGGGGTTGGTCATGGTCTTGTTTTTGGTATGAAGGCAGCAGAGCCAAGGGAAAGAAAAGTTAGTAGATAGTTTAGCAGTCTCTTTCAACATGACTGGGCCTAAGTGGTACCTTTATAAGGAAAACTGCTAGGGCAAGGGAAGGAGGACAAGAGGGAGCATGGGCTGTGCATTTATTTTTATTTTGTGTGGGTTTTTTTATTAAATTTATTGGGATGACATTGGTTATTAAAATTATATAGGTTTCAAGTATACAGCTCTGTAATACATTATCTATATATCACATTATGTGTTCACCATTCAGAGTCAGTTCTCCTTCCATCACCATATATTTGACCCCCTTTATGTCTTCTACCACCCCCAAACTAAACATAATACCAGAAACAATAAATTGCATAGAAGAAAGCACAGGTACTAAATTTATGGACCTTGGGTCCAGAGAGGATTGTATGAATTTGACCTCAAAAGCAAGGAAAGTAAAAGCTAAAATAAAGAAATGGGACTATGTCAAATTAAAAAACTTCTGCACAGCAAAAGAAACCATCAACAAACAAAGAGACAACCAACCGAATGGGAGAAGAGATTTGCAAATAACACCTCTATTAAGGAGCTAATATCCAAAATATATAAAGAATTCGTACAACTCAACAACAACAAAAAATCCAATTTAAAAATGGGCAGGGGACCTGAACAGACACTTCTCCCAAGAAGACGTACACACGGCCAATAAATAATATGGAAAAATGCTCAACTTCACCAGCTATTAGAGAAATAATGCAAATCAAAATCACAATAAATTCGTGCATTAAACACATGCCTTTTCAGCTCTGCGATGTACCAGGTTCTGTGCTAGGTGCTGTGATTTCTCGGGGAGCTCAGAATCTGGCTGGAAACACAGACCCAAGAGCCGAAACTATAATGTTGTAGGCACAGCAATAAAGCTGTGCACGTGTGATGCAAAAGAAGGGGCACCTGACCCAACCTGGGGAGAAGCAGCAGGAGAAAGAATAACCACATGTGGAGGAGGCCAATGGGTACCTCGCATGTCCCATGACCACTTCGGAGTTAAGAGTGCATGTAGAGAATATGAGGCTAAGCAGGTCATTGTCTACCAGCTCTGGAGTTGGAAGTCCTGTGTGAGAAGAAGTAGGGCCCTTGAGGCTATGCAGTCATGGAGAAAAGGCAGTTCTGAGAGATAAACTTGTCCATCACCAAAATTTGTCTTCTGGGCATTGATTTTTTTTTTTTTTTGGATGGCATATTTAGTGGGTTTGCTTTTGTGGGAATCATAACCTTGAATTGGTTGAATTTCCCCTTACATCAAATCAAGTACAGAAGTCATTTTGCATTAATGTGTCTTTTGACTAGATTCGTCTTGCCTTTAGGGATGATAAAAGCTCAGTGAGCTGAGCACTGTGCCCAGGCAATGGAAGGTCTCCATTTACTTAAAAGTCTGAGCTTGCTGTCATTTTATTATTCATACCTCTCAATAACAATAAATCACACATTCATATGGCCATGCTCTGCGAGTGACTTCTGTGAACCGATTGGGGCAGGTGTTAGGCCTAATATAAGAAAAAAGAAAGTGAGACACATACTAGCAGATTTTAAGTTATTTGTTGATTGCAGTAAATTCTTTTGTTTGCAAATAACAGCAACTCATTCCAATCACTTTGGAAAAGAGGAGTTTATTAGAACCTTGCAAATGAATTAGAAGTCAGGGTGAACACAGGCAGCTCGCTAGGTGCTTCCTTCTTGTCTTTCCTTCTCTATATACCTGCACCATCCTTTCCTCAATCTACAGATCAGTTTTCTCCGTAACTTTCGCTTGCATGTGATCTATCTCTTCTCAGTCTCTTTCTGCACCAGAAACACTTAAAGCTTCAGCTCCCACTGCAACTTGAGTCATAGCTCTGTTTTCTTTCAGAGTCTGAATGGCCCAGCTTATCTTTTCAAGCAAGGCCACATTGTACTGGGTTGACTCTTCCTAGGTCTCTTCCTAGGTCAAGGGAACCTCCCCTGTTCCACTCAGCTTGGACTTGGGGGTGTGCCCATGTGGTTCATACAAGCAGAAAACTGGGCACTTCCCCTCAGAAGCATAAAGTGAGAAGCAAAGCATCCTGATTTGTGACCTATCCAGTACCTCCCTTCCCTGCCTGGCCCATAACACATTTCCTACACACAGTTCCAAAGATATCCTCTTCCAATATAATCCAGTACTCAAAGGTAAAAACACACATCCACTTACCCTTTCACCAACACTAAGCATCCCAAAGTCATAGCTGCTGCACTGAGCATCAGTCCTGGGACCACTTAAAAAGCCTCATCCAATCTGAATCCACAATTCTCAATGATACCCATTTCAACTCTGATTTTCTCATGATCCAGTTTAGCTATTCTGTAACCCATGGACTAAATGTTAAATGTGACACCCTGTGTTCAATGGTAGAGACTGTCATTTTTTTAAAAAATGTTTTTATTGGGGAATTAGGGTAAGAGGAACATGTTGGGGAATTGGGAAAGAGGAACAGCCAAGTTGTCCTTCAATCTTGGTTGTGGAGGGCACAGCTAGCTCAGCACCAAGTCCAGTCACCTTCCAGTCACCTGTCTGCAGCTCGCAGCTGCCGCTCAGCTCAAGGTGTCATGTTCAATTTTAGTTGCCCACCATCCCATGCAGGAGTCGAACCCAGCAACCTTGCTGTTAAGAGCACCTGCTCTCACCAAGTGAACCATCCTGCCACTTGGCAGCTCAGTGGCAGCTCAGTTCAGGCGCAATTCACTGGCCCATGTGGGAATCGAACCAGTGACCCTGTTGCTCAGAGCTCATGTTCTTAACCAACTGAGCCACTGGGCCGGCCCAGTGGAGAATATCTTAATGCTCAATTAAGAAAGGGGAAAAGAGGGCCGGCCGAGTGGCGCGGTGGTTAAGCGCTGGCCTGGGAAGCCAGCGGCCCCGGTTCGGTCCCACATGTGGGGGCCAGTGACACTGCCCTCAAAAAAACAAAACAAAACAAAAAAACAAAGAAAGGGGAAAAGAGAGCCGGCTGAGTGGCGCAGTGGTTAAGAGCTGGCGTGGGACGCCAGCAGCGCTGGTTCAGATCCCACAAAAAAAAAAAAAAAAAAAAAAGGGGGGGGGGCAGAAATTTCCACCTCCCAATCCAGCTGTGAGAAAGACACCTCATGCATAAGTCACTGGCTCAGCATCTATTCTGTCTAGTAGAACAGAGCTCTGGGATGGGTGGCCTCCTGCTGGCATTCGGCCACCCAATGCTTGGAAATAGTAAGGTATATTGGAGAAGGAGCCCTGACTCCTCAGCCCTTGGCTTGTTGCCTTGCCACTTTTACCCTGAAATGAGTGCCCTGGTCCATAAACAAGTACTCTAGAGTTGTCTCTCAGCTTTCATTGACCCGGATTTTCAGAAATACCATGAAACCTTCTGTTTTCTTCCTTCGCTTTCCTTCTATTTTTCTTCTCTGTGCCTTTCCTTGTTCTAGATATGTATGATATTGGGTGATGGGGCAGTTGATTGGGGGAGGAGGGTGGTCACTTTGTGAGGAGTTTAAAGTATAACTATTGCATTGTTTTGTACACCTAAACCTAATACAAAGAAAAAAAAACCCTCGTGGAGTTTGTTGTTGTTGTTTGTTTGTTTGTTTTTATGAGTTCTTCAGTAGTTAATAATGTCACATAGAATAGATATTTCAGCTCAGTGGATGCATATCAAACCTGAATCTTTTTGGTTGTTTTTTCTTCAACTCCTGTGAAGAATTTAGAGCACTCTAATTTTGTAATGGATAGAGTAGGCATCTATGGGGCTTGGATTCTGTAATCAAGCTTGTTTATTTCTGAGCATTCCTTCTTGGCTAATTTCCATGTGTTTTCTAAGTTAATTGCATAGTAACAAAAAAAAAAAAGGAAAAATTTAGTTTCCTGCACTGTATTGACATGACTTCTGCATTTCCATTTAATCATTTGCGTTTCTTCTATCTCAGTAAGTATAGTGAGCTGTCTTTATATTGACATACCATTGAGAACTATATGGTATATGAGGGGATGAGTTAGAATAGAGGAAATCAGCATAGTCATTTTGTAAATAAGCATCAAGGAATGCTGCAGCCATCAACCAACACTAAATAGCTTCAAACTAATCAGGGCATTGGAGTGTGCGTTCACTCCCTCCTCTGGCAACCAGCAGCTTGTCCTCTTTATCTATTGGGTCTGTTTCTGTTTCGTTTGGTTTTTTAGATTCTACATATAAGTGAAACATATGATATTTGTCATTCTCTATCTGACTATTTCACTTAGCATAATATCCTCTAGGTCCATCCATGTTATTGCAAATGGCAATATCTTATTCCTTTTTATTGCTGAATAATATTCCATTCTGTGTGTGTGTGTGTGTGTGTGTGTGTGTATTATATATATATAATATACCACATCTTCTTTATCCATTCATCTACTGATGGACATCTAAGCTGCCTCCATATTTTGGCTATTACTAGTAATGCTGCAATAAACATAGGGGTGCATATACCTTTTCAAATTTGTTTGTTTTTTTTCCGATAAATGTCCAAAGTGGAATTGCTGGATCATATGGCAGCTCCATTTAATTTTTTGAAGAGTCTCCATACTACTTTCCACAGTGGCTGTACTAATTTACAGTCCCACCAACAATGTATGAGGGTTCCCTTTTCTCCACATCCTCTCCAGCACTTATGTGTTGGTATTTTTTTTTTTTTTTTTAGCTGAGCCATCCTGCCACCTGTTGGCAGCTCAACGGCAACTCAGCTCAGGCTGTCATCGAACCGCCATTGCTCAGAGCTCAGCTTGCACTCTTGAGCGAGCTCTTAACCAACTGAGCCACTCAGCCGGCCCTGTGTTGATTTTTTTGATGATAGCCATTCTGATCGGTGTGGGTTAATATGTCATTGTGGTTATAATTTGCATTTCCTCATGATTAGTGATGTTCAGCATTTTTTCATGTCTGTTGGCCATCTGTATGTCCTCTTTAGAGAAATGTTTATTTAGGTCCTCTGCCCGTTTTTTAATTGGATTATTATTATTTTTTATTTTGATGTTAAGTTGTATGAGTTCCTTATACATTTTGAATACTAACCCTTTATTGGATGTATCATTTGTGAATTTTTTCTCCCACTTAGTAGTTTGTCTTTTTGTTTTGTTGATGGTTTCCTTCACTGTGCAAAAACTCTTTAGTTTGAGGTAGTCCCATTTCTTTATTTTTTCTTTCGTTGCCCTTGCCCAAAGAGAAAGATCCAAAAAGATATGATGTCAGGGAGTTTACTACCTATGTTTTCTTCTAGGAGTTTTATGGTTTCAGGTGTTACATCTAAGCCTTTAATCTATTATGAGTTTATTTTTGTGTTTAGTATAAGAAAGTGGTCCAATTTCATTTATTTTCATGTATTTGTCCAGTTTTCCCAACATCACATTGAAGAGACTGTCATTACCCCATTGTACATCCTCACTTCCTTTGTCATAGATTAATTGAACATTTATATAACAGAATAAATGAGGATTTAATTCTGGGCTCTCTATTAAGATTATATATATATATATATTCAAATTAATGTTTTTGTTTTATATATATATATATATATATATATATATATATGTTTTTATGCCAGTACCATTACTATTTTGATTATTGTAGCTTTGTAGTATAGTTTGATATCAAGGAGTGTGATACCTCCCACTTTGTGCTTTCTCAAGATTTCTTTGGCTATTCAGGGTCTTTTGTGGTTCCGTATAAATTTTAGGATTAGTTGTTCTAATTCTGAGAGAATGACACTGGTATTTTAATAGGGATTGCATTAAATCTGTATATTGCCTTAGGTGTAAGGACATTTTAACGATATTAATCCTTCCAATCTATGAGCAAGGTATATCCTATTTATTTTTATTTTCTTCAATGTTTTATAGTTTTCAGAGTACAGGTCTTTCATCTTTTTGGTTAAATTTATTCCTAGGTATTTTATGTTTTTTTAATACGATTGTAAATTAGATTGTTTTCTTAATTTCTCCTCCTGATTGTTTGTTATTGGTGTCTAGAATACAAGATTTCTACATGTTGATTCTGTATTATGCAATTTTACTGAATACATTTATTAGTTTTAATAATTTTTTGGTGGAGTCTTTAGAGTTTTCTATATATAGTATCATGTCATCTGCAGATAATAAGAGTTTTACTTCTTCCTTTTCTAATTTGGATGCCCTTTATTTCTTTTTCCTTTCTGATTCCTGTGACTATGACTTCCAACGTTATGTTGAATAGAAGTGGTGATAGTGGACATCCTTGGCTTTTTCCTGATCATAGAGGAAAAGCTAAGCTTTTCATCATTAATTATGGTATTAGCTGTGAATTTGTCATATATAGCCTTTCTATGTTGAGATATGTTTCTTCTATACCCACTTTGTTGAGAGATTTTTATCATAAAAGAATGGTGAGGGCCAGCCAAGTGGCGCGGTGGTTAAGAGCTGGCCTGGGACGCCAGCGGCCCCGGTTCGGGTCCCATATATGAGGACCAGTGACACTGCCCCCAAAAAAAAAAAAGAATGTTGAATTTTGTCAGATGCTTTTTCTGCCCTTAATGAGATGATCATATGGTTTTTCCTTTATTTTGTTAATGTGATGTATCATGTTGATTGATTTACAAATGTTAAACCATCTTTGTATCTCTGGGATGAATCCCAATTGGTCATCGTATATAATCCTTTTAATGTATTGTTGAATCTGGTTTGCTAATATTTTGTTGAGAATTTTTACGTCTATGTTCATCAAGGATATTGGCCTGTAAATTTCTTTTTTTGTAATGTCTTTGTCTGGTTTTGGTATCAGGGTAATGCTGGCTTTGTAGAATGAGTTTGGAAACACTCCTTCCTCTTCAATTTTTAAAAATAGTTTAATAAGGATAGGTATTAAGTTTTCTTTGAATGTTTGGTAGAATCCACCTGTGAAGCCATCTGGTCCTAGAGTTATTTGGTGGGAATTTTTTGATTACTGCTTCAGTTTTATTGCTAGTAATTGATCTGTTTAGATTATCTATTTCTCCCTGTTTCACTATTGGTAGTTTATATACTTCTAGAACATCCATTTCTTTTAGATTGTCGAATTCATTGGCATATAATTGTTCATTGTATTCTTTAATGATTTTTTGTATTTCTGTGGTATCAGTTTTAACTTCTCTTTCATTTATGATTTTATTTATTTGGACTCTCTCTTTTTTTCTTGATGAGTTTAGCTAAAGGTTTGTCAATTTTGTTCATCTTTTCAAAGAGCCAGCTCTTGAGTGTTATTGGTCTTTTCTATTGTTTTTAAAATTCCTATTTTATTTATTTCTGTGCTGTTCTTAACTAGTTCCTGTGTATTTTGGGTTTTGTTTGTTCTTCTTCTGGTTTCATTAGGTATCCAATTTGATTGTTTACTTGAGATTTTTCTTGAAGTAGGCCTGCATTGCTATGAACTTCTTAGAACTGCTTTTTTTTTTTTTTTTTAAGATTTTATTGGGGAATTTGGGGAAGGAAACAGTGTTGGAGAATTGGGGAGGGGACCATTCAAGTTGTTCTTCAACCTTCCTTGTGGAGGGTGCCAGTCGCCATCTGGCTTCCTGTCGACAGCTCATGGCCTCTAAGCTCAAGGTCCTGTGTTCAATCTTAGTTGTGGGTGGGCGTAGCCACCATTCCATGCAGGAGTCGAACTAGCAGCCTTGTTGTTAAGAGCGCATGCCCTATCCACTGAGCCTTCTGGGAGGCAGCTCAGCTCAAGATACTGAGTTCAGTCTTAGTTGCTCGTGGGCGTAGCCCACCATTGAACAGGCAATCTTGTTACACCAGCTGAGCAATCCAGCTCAGCAACAGCTCAGCTAGGGCACAGCATTCACTGATCCATGTGGGAATTGAACCTGTGGCCCTGTTGCTCAGAGCCCATGCTCTAAGCCAACTTTTAACCAACTGAACCACTTGGCTGGTCCCCAGAACTGCTTTTTTTGTTTGTTTCCATAAATTTTGAAAAGTTGTGTTTTTCATTTTCATTAGTTTCAAGATACTTTTTTATTTCCTGTTTGATCTATTAGTTGTTTGTTTAGTAGCATGTTGTTTAGTCTCTAGGTATTTATGTATTTTTCCAGTTTTTTCCCGTAGTTCATTTTTAGTTTCATGCAGTTGTGCTCTGAAAAGATGCCTGACATGATTTCAATCTACTTGAATTTACTGAGGCTTGTTTTGTGGCCTAATATGTGATCTATCCTGGAGAATGTTCCATGTGCACTTGAAAAAATATATATATATTCTGTACCTTTGGGGTGAAATGTTCTAAAAATGTCTATTAAATTGATCTAGTCTAATGTGACAGTAAAAGCCATTATTTCTTTATTAATTTTCTGTGTGGATGCTCTCTCCATTGATGTGAGTGCGGTTAAAATCCCCTATTATTGTATTACTGTGGATTTCTCCTTTTATGTCCATTAATAATTGCTTTATATATTTAGGTGTTCCTATGTTAGATGCATAGATATTTACAATAGTTATATCCCTCTCTTGGTTTGATTGCTTTATAATTATATAATGTTTTTCTTTGTCTTTTTTTTTACAGTTTTTTAAAAGTCTGTTTTGTTTGATATCAGTATTGCTTTCCCAGCTTTCTTTTTGTTTCTGTTTGCATGGACTATCTTTTTCCATCACTTCACTTTCAGTCTGTATGAGACTTTCAATTTGAAACAAGACTCTTGTAAGCAATGTATAGATGGCTCATGTCTTTTTTTGTTGTTTGCTTTTTTTATTTATTTGTTTATTTTTGTTTCTGTTTTGTTTGTTTATTTTGTTCTTTAGGGTCCATATATAAGCAAAATCACATTGCATCCGTCTTTCACTGTCTGAAATACTTCACTCAGCACCATACCCATAGATGGCTCATGTCTTATAATGCACGCAGTCACCCTATATCTTTTATTAGAGCATTTAATCCATTTATACTTAAAGTAATTATTGTTAAGTATATACGGTAATACCTTGGTTTGCGAGCATAATTTGTTCCAGAAACAAACTATTCATATTGCAAGACATCACTTGTTTACCACTTGAAAATGTATTAGAAATGCTTGCTTGTCTTGCGGAACACTCGCAAACCACATTACTCTCAATCCAAGGTTTTACCATACTTATTGCCATTTTGTTAATTGCTTTTTGGTTGTTTTTATAGTTCTCTGTTCCTTTCTTCTCTCAATCTCTTCTCTTGCACTTTGCTGGTTTTCTTTAGTGTTTCACTTGGGTTTCTTTCTCTTTTTTCTCTGTATATCTTTTGTTTTCTCTGTATAGGTTTTTGGTTACTATGAGGTTTATGTGTATCATTCTATATCTATAGCAGTGTAGTGTAAGCTGATAGGTGTTTAAGTTTGAATATTTTCTATAATGTCTATGTTTTTACTATCCCCTCCATGATTTGTTATTAATGTCATGTTTTAGATCTTTTTGTGTTGTGGATCTTCTAACTATTTATTCTAGTTTGAGTTGAGTTTGATACTTTTTTATTTTGGCCTTTGTGGTAGCTTTTTAAAAGTCTGATTCACTGTATTTATTAAATATTTGGATTACCTGTGAGATTGCTTTCTTTTCTCATATTTTCTTATTCTGGTTATGGAATTTCCTTTTCTGCTTAAAGAAGACCCTTTAACATTTCTTATACAACTGGTTTAATTGTGATGAACTCCTTTAGTTTTTGCTTGCCTGGGGAATTCTTTATTTCTTCTTCAATTCTGAATAATAACCTTGCCAGGTAAATTATTCCAGGTTGTAGTTTCCTTTCTTTCACAACTTTAAAGATGACCTTCCACTCCCTTCTGAGTTGCTGCTGAGAAATCAGCTGATAGCCTTATGGGATTTCCTTAGTATATAACTCATTGTTTTCCTTTTGCTTCCTTCAAGATTGTCTCTTTATCTTAAATTTTGCCATTTTAATTATGTGTGAGTCTCCTTAGGTTCATCTTGTTTGGAATTCTCTGTGCTGTCTGGACAGGGATATATGTTTCCTTTCCCAGGTTAAGAAACTTTTCTGCCAGTATTTCTTCAAATAAAGTTTCTATTTCTTTCTCTCTTTCTTCTACTTCTGAGATCCCTATAATGTGAATGTTTGAGTGCTTGGTGTTATCCTAGAAGTCACTTAGACTGTTGTTCTGTTTTGTTTTTTAATTCCTTTTTTCTGTTGTGATTGGTTGATTTCCATTAGTCGCTGACCCATTCTTCTGTACTAGCTAATCTGCTATTGATTTTTCTAATGTATTTTTTCATTTCAGTTATTGCATTCTTCAGGTCTGATTGTTCCTTTATTATACTTCTAACTCTTTGTTGAAGTTCTTTGAAGAGTTCTTGTATTCCACTGTCAAGTTTGACAGACATCCTTATGACCATTTCCTTGAAATCTTTTTTTAAATTTATTTATTTATTTTTATTAGTTTTCGGTGTACAACACAGTGCAATAGTTATACTTTTTGCCCCTCAAAGTGACAACCCCCATCCTCCAATTCGCCACCCCACTCCTCCCCCACATATCATATATATCTATTACACTTCCTCTGACTCCCTTCCACAGTATAATTCACATCCCACACTATCTATATATTCACTTACAGTTGGTATTCAATATTATACAACATCAGCTTCAGATGTACAGTGCAGTGATTGAAATCTTTATCATGCAGATTACTTATCTCCATTTCCTTAGGGTTTTTCTCTGGGGATTTTTCTAGTCCCTTCATTTGAGAGTATCTTCTGTCTTTTCATTTGTTTAACTTTCTATGTTTGTTTGTTTGAATTAGATAAAGTAGCTATTTCCCTTAGTCTTGGGAAAGTGGCTTTATGTATAATAGAAGCAGTCTCTGTGTAGGCTTTGTGCACCAGGTGGTTTTGGCAAGGCAGTAGGAGCCAACAAGGTGCCCAAGGTGTCCTGGGACACTGGCCTACCCAGCCATAGTAACTCAAGGTTGGAAGGCCATGTGCACGTAGTAATGCCCTGTTGATCCTGCTTGCTCCCTTTGCTTGGGGCCCAAATGGGCTCAGACAGTGTGTCTGGGAACATGCTGCAGCAACCTTGCTAGTATACCAGAGCCCACACCCATCCTAGGAAGATGGAGAGGGATGTAGACAATGATGCTCAATGGTACCTCTGACCCCAGAGAATTCCTGCAGTCTCCAGAGAGCTCCTGTGCTTCGCAGCTTTCTCTATATCGTCTTCCTTATTTGTTGTAGATAAAGCGGTCTTGTGTAGAAGTGACTTCTGTGTAGATTTTTATGTGCCAGGTAGTTTTGAGAAGCTGGTTGGAACTGGGCAGGTGCTAATGTACCTGGGGCACTGGCCCAACATGCTGGAGCTGCATGCTCTGCAGGCAGTGCAGGTGCCTATGGTGACGCCTGTTGTTCCTCTTTGCTCCCTTTATCAGAGGCAAAAGGCTTTGAGTGATATACCTGGGGATGCTCTGCCATGATATTGAACAGAGCTCCCATCCACCCCCCCTGTGGAGGTACAAGGGGATGTAAACAATGACACATATTGGCTCCTCCACCATGGAGAGTTCCTGCAGCTCCCAGAGGGCTCCTGCAGTTTCCTAGCCTTCTCTATTCAGCCTCTTTCTCTTGTTTGTTGTTCAGAAGCTGTTCATTCAACCATCAGTTGTCTTGCAGGAGTAATTGTGTGTGTATATATATATATATATATATATATATATATATATATATATATATTGACTAATGGGAGGGGGCCAGTTGTGGCCATCTTGGACCTCCTTTTTTAAAAAACATGTATTATTTATCTAGTCGAATCTCGCTAGCAAACATTCCTGATTCTTAGCCCTGCCCTCTTTCTCTTTAGGGTTTTCCAGCTTTTGTTGGTTGGGTTGGGTTTACCCAATGAGAAACCACTTCATTAACCATCACATTGATAACAACTATCAAAAATGATAGGGGTATTTCTCTGTTAAAGGAAAACACACACACACACACACACACACATACACACAGAATTAACATCTCAATTATGTAATGATGGGTAGTATTAGGTACACAAAGGAGTAAAACAGATGGTGATTGTCCTGGGAATGATCCTTTGCGTTGCATAATTGTTTCCTTCTCCAGTTACTTTGGATGAACACAGAAATCTACAAAGTTTACTGCATGGGCAATGAAAGAAAGGCTAGATATAAAAGTTCTTTTAAAAAAAAAATGCAGGGCTGGCCGAGTGGCTCCGTTGGTCAAGAGTTAGCTTAAGAGCATGAGCTCTGAGCAACAGGATCGCTGGTTTGATTCCCACAGAGGCCAGTGACACTGCGCCCCGAGCCGAGCTGCCAACAGATGGCACGATGGCTTAACGGGTGAGAGCACGTGCTCCTAACAAGCCTGCATGTTTGATGGTGGGCTATGCCCACCCGCAACTAACACTGAACTCGGCACCTTGAGCTGAACTGCCACCTGGATGACTCAGTGGATAAAGCGTGCGCTCTTAACAACAAGGCTGCTGGTTCGACTCCCTCATGGGATGATGGCTACGCCCACCTGCAACTAAGACTGAACTCAGCACCTTGAGGTGAGCTGCCGCCCAGGTGGCTCAGTGGATAGAGCATGCGCTCTTAACAACAAGGCTGCTGGTTCGACTCCTGCATGGGATGGTGGCTACGCCCACCCGCAGTTAAGATTGTAACACAGCACCTTGAGCTTAGAGGCCACTATAGGCAGCCAGATGGCGACTGGCACCCTCCACAATGAAGATTGAAGAACAACAACTTAGCTGGTGCCCCTCCACAATTCCCCAACACTGTTCCCCTCCCCCAAATCCCCAATTAAAAAGACAATAAATAAAATAAAATGAAACAAAATAAAATGCAGACCTTATACATTTAAATTCTTTGTATGAAACCGGTGGTTCTTAAAAGAGCAGTGGTTGACAGCCCCTTTACAGATTCAAAGCTCTTTCCAGCACAGTCTCCTGACCATGCCCACACTGTCTACCTCTCCATATGCAGTGATTGTCTTGAGTTCTAGCATAGATTTGGAACATCGTAGATACTCAATGAAATGTCTGGTTGGAAGGACGAAAGCATAAATAGGTAAGGTTTCAGCCTTCATATTTCTGCAGAACACTGACTCTTTAAGGTTTTATATATATATAGATTAAATAGGATATCAGCGAAAGAAGCCTATCAGGCTGGTGTTTTAAGAATACCATTCAGGTAGATGACCATCTTTGAGTATGCATATTTGTCCACTTGTCTGATTTTTTTAGGATAAATAGGACAGAATGACTGCTGTGCCTATTTCTAGAACTTTTGATATGTATAACTGAAGTGTCCTCCAGAAAGCTATAGCAGTTGGCTGTATATGATGAGACTGCCGAAGTCCCCATCGTCCACATTTCACCTTATTTGTATTTGTGTCTCCAGAGCCTGTTTAGTGGCATTTTTTCAGAGCACTTGGCTTTTTGGAATTGAGAATATAAAGTGTTTATAAGTTTCTAAGATGACTATGTGATACAAACATTTGGCTTTTTTTTTTAATGCCCTTGGTTTAATTTCCCAAACTTTATGTAATCTTTCTTATATATTCTTACAACTTTCCCAGGCATACTAATTAATTTGGTATCTATACCAGCTTATTCATACTCAATAACCAGACAGGAATAAATTAATGAACAGGCCAGGTATAAGAAACGCAGGGCAACTTGGATGATGATGGACAATTGACTTTAAGACTCAGTTTGGGCAATAAAATAGGGAGTGATGGAATCTGATGATTTTGGGGACTGACTGTAGAGATGGTGATGATGGGGAGAAGGAGTGTATGCAGGCCTAGTATTCCCAGATCCTCCCAATTTCCAAGAGCTACTGGAAATCTATTTTACATTTCATATATATATATATATATATATATATATATATATATATATATATTTTTTTTTAAATGTGCGTGGGCCAAGAAAACTTATTCTTGTAAACTATCCGTTTACGACCTCAGAGCTATCTACTCTCACTTCAGTGAATAGGTGGGGGATGAACATTTTAAAAGTAGTTTTCCTTTCATCTTACTCCCTCCATCCCCCCAATACTTGGTACCAAATAGACATTTGAGGAGTTTATATTTGTCTCAGACATCGTTTTTCTACAGCAGCTTCTTCATGAGCATTTCTTTCTTTTTTTTTTCCCCACACATGTACCCAGAGTTTCCTCTTGCTGTCCTGAAAGTGTGTGGTGTCTGTACAGACGTGTGTCCCTGCAGAGTCCCCTGCACTCCCCTTAGGAAGCTGACGCAGTCCTGGGCACCTTGCACAGAACCCGGATGGAGCCAATGTGTATGTTCTAGTCACTCAGTCAGCTTCCATGGCTTTGGATCTCCCTGTGTGATTTGTGCAGGCAAACCTAATTAAATTCTTTAATTACATTTCAAGGATAGGCTTAGTAGAGTATCTCCTGATCACTGACCTCTGAAGGATTGAAGTATCTGTCTCTCCTGCTGCTGTGGAGCAGCCGCCCAGCTCCCTCTTTCAGTCTCTTCTCTTTGTCTTTCTCCTTGGCTGGACTCTTTTTTGCCTTGAATGTATCTACTCTGCCTGTAATCTCTATCCCTTGAACAAGAGCCCAGGTCATAGTAAGTATTCAGTAAATGTGTGTTGAATGAAGGGCCTGTCTCTTGATGAAATTTCTTTGTTACCTCTGATAGTAAAGAACAATATGTGCTAGAACAGGAATAGTCTTCAACGCCAGATGAATGTCCCCTTAGAAGGCTTGGAGGACTTTGGCTCCAAATTATTTGATTCTCCTGTCTGACAGAGAATGATAGTGACTGTCATTGTTTATCCCTTTGCTTAATTGCTGAACCCACAGGACTTGTCTATACTGATTTTCAACTGCTGCACAGATCTACCTACTCATTGATTGTTTTCTCCACTAGAATGTAAGTTTCACAAGGGAAAGAACTGTGTTGACCTTGCTCCTCAGTGTCCAGGACAATGTTGCATATTGAATGAGCCAGGCTGTGTCTCAGCTCTGCTCTGCTCTGTTCTTTGTGTGCTCCTTTTAGCTAATCATTTACTGTTTCTTGTCTTGCCCTTGCCTTTTTTTTTTTTTGAGGGCAGTGTCACTGGCCCTCGCATGTGGGACCCGAACCCGGGGCTGCTGTCTTCCCAAGCCAGCGCTTAACCACCAAAACACTCGGCCGGCCCGCCCTTGCCTTTTTTATTTTATTTTATTTTTTAAGATTTTATTGGGGAATTGGGGGAGGGGAACAGAGTTGAGAAATCGGGGGAGGGGAACAGAGTTGAGAAATCGGGGAAGGGGAACAGACAAGTTGCTGTCCTTTTGTTCTTCAGTCTAGTGTGGAGGGCGTTGCTTCACTGGCCCATGTTCGTATCGTCATTGCGCTTGGTCGCCGGCCTCTGGATGGTCGCTCACCGTGGCTATTGGCAGCTCACGCTGGCTGCCGGCCACTCACTGTAGCCTATGGCAGCCCACTGTAGCAGGGGCTGCAGCCTACACCATCTCCGGGGCTCGCACAGCCCAGCTCCAGGTGGAGCTGTTGTTAGCTGTAGAGGGCAGTGTCACTGGCCCTCATACATGGGATCCGAACCAGGGCCGCTGGCATCCCCAAACCAGCTATTAACCAATGCGCCACTCAGCCGGCCCGCCCTTGCCTTTTTTAAATGCCTTCATAAGTCTGCATCTGTTTTGGTAACAACACTTCTTCCACAGTGGAGCAGACTTAAATGGGCTCTGGCATTCTTTTCCTGCTTAAGCTGTCAGTTCCATATGGTAAGGCAGAGGGGTGCAATGGAAACAGGACAGGACTGCAGGAGGAAACCCCATCTCGGTCCTGGCTAAGTGTAGTGGTGTCACCAAGGTGGAATCCTGTCTCTGAGCCTCATTCTCTTCACCTATCAAAGAAAGATGATGATCCCTCCCTCACAAGTTGGGAAGATGAAATAGGATGACCCATGAGGAAAGCTTTGGAAAATACCCTGTGATGTGAGAATACTTTTGCAGATGTAAGCTGACATGTTACATAGCTGTCTGTCTTTCAAGGACCAGGGCATTCCAGGTGGGAACAGGATGACCCAGGGAGCTGATTTCCATAATCTCCTCCTTCATCCTTCATAATTCTTGTGAAGTGGGTGGCACTGTCCCGTTTTGAAAGATGAAGAGACGGCTCTTGGAGACGTAGAATTTCACCCAAAATTATTCATCCAGTGCAGGCAAAGGCAGGGCTCATACTAGGTCACTTGATGACAAGCCTAGCCTTCTTTTCACCATCCAAAATCTGTAAGATTGGGAAGTGACCACTGTGCCTTGGCCCAGATTCTGGATGGTGAGCCTGATCACATGTGGGTGAGCGTCTCTGTAATTTGTTAATGTGTAATACCATAAATTTGCACTAGTGTTGACCTGAAGGAGTAATAGAGCCATATTGAATTGATAGATTTTTTTCTTCCCTATCAAACACCACATATAGCTAGTTAGGTCAGAAGTTAGTTATTTTCTGGAACATGTTGATTAAAAAGGGGTTGACATTAAATGACAGAAGGACTGATTGTATGGGGCAGAGTGTGCATTTGCATATGGAGCTTGAGTCTGACCTGGCTTTGTAGGCTCATCTGTGGCTCCCCAATACCTAGAACTGGGGTGCCTGCTGACCCACTCATCTCTCGCTCATGGAGATTTCACCGTGGATTGGATGCTGGGTTCTAATCCAAGTATTGTAGTTTGTTGCTTCTGAGAATCTCAAGCGAACCTGAAAGACTCTTTCAGTTACCCAACAGGACCCTGTGCAGCTGCGTGTGGAAAGCAGGATAATTTCGGCATTTCTGAGAGCATTTTCATAGAGCACTGATTACAGATTGCAGGCACCTGGTGGTGTTTTTGTGTTGAGGCTGAAGAGTGCAGTTCCAGAGACAAGAACAGGGCTTGACAGATTCCTGTTTTTCTACCCTGTGTTTCCCCGGGCCTGGAATAGGTACTGAGAAACCCTTACAGTAGCTGAACCAGGCTCCTGTCATGGTTATCATGGGCTTTCAGCAGAGCACCAGTGCCAGTGCATTAATTCCCAGACAGATCATGTACATGTGACTCTGCCCCGGGGGTGTTCTCCTTCCAATAGCTCAGAGCACTGAGACTGTAAGAGGACCCCCATTCACTGGGGTCAGCACAGAGCCCTGTGGCTTGGGATTTGGCCAAAGCTATTCTGTGCTTCTTGGACAGGCTAAGGCTATTCCACTTGGGTAGGCCATCATTGGTTTTGGCCTCGACAGCCAATTGAGAAAAACATAAACTGTGAAAATTCAACGGAATGAAAGGCAGTAGCCAAAAGTTTAGAAATCTATGGGCTAGAGGTATTCTAGTCCAACACTAAATTTCATGCCAATTCATAAGAAAAAGAATGAACCTGAGAAGAGCTCTTGCTGTGATAAGTTGTATTTTTTCTCTCTTTCCCCCTTGCTCCTCATATGCCACCTGCTCTCATCTTCCATGCACTTGGGACTCCTATCATCATTGTTACTTGAAAAAGTGTTCAGCAAAGTGGAGAGCAATGGCTAGCACTAACCTTGACCTTGTTACTTTTTGGTGGTATGATTTGGGAATTATTCTCTGGACTTCAGTTTTCTTATGATTGAAGGGAGAGAATCACATGAGATAGTCAACCACTAAGATCACTTACAGCTAGGGCCGGCCGAGTGGTGCGGTGGTTAAGCGCAGGCTTGGGAAGCCAGCGGCCCCGGTTCGGGTCCCACATATAAGGGCCAGTGACACTGCCCTCAAAAAAAAAAAAAAAATCACTTACAGCTATTACATTTTTAAGCCTATGAATGCCAACATTCTAGCTTACTCATGCCTTTCAATGGAAATATAAGCTGCTGGCAGGTAGGGCCCAAAAAAGTGTGAAAGAATGGTTGTTGATTGGCTCATTTGGAAGGCCTTGCTGAGATCCTTGCTGATCAATGGCATTTCCCTTGCCAAGGCTTTTAAATTCCTGAAGTCCGGAGCATTACAGCTAGAGAAGCATTAAGGTCCCTTGAAGACCTGGCAGCAAAGACAGAAAGTACAGAGAGTGTGAAGAAAAAGGTACAGGAGGGTCCAAGTTGTGTTTTTGGGATGCCAGAGGGGGGTAATACAGCAAAGGAAGTGGAAAGAGGAGTTTCTCTTGAGAACCAGCAGAAACCTTTGAAATGTGTGCCTTTTATATTGAAGCCTTTTCCGGTTTGGAAAATAGCCTGCAAGGTTCGTAAAACTGCCTGGTGGCAGCCATCCAAGATGCTCCTGGAGTTGACTCTTGTTGTAAACTGCTGGTCTCCAAAGGAGGGTGGCGAACAGCTGCGATGAGGCTTCAGCCAGCATTGTCCTGTTTACGGGGAGAGATCTATTGTAGATTCTCTCTGCTAACGGAGTCTCCGCTCCCAGTTTTGTATTTGTAGAACCCAAACAAGCTCTATGCTAACTAGCCTACATGATCCTCTGTGCCAGCTGCACAGCATGACCTGCAGAGATGAACAGATATCTGGAAAGCACCATTTCAGACCTCAGCCTGATGTGTTATCTTTGCAGCTGCAGGTCAGAAATGATAACGATATCTTGTCCACCAGAAAGCAAGGCTGAGCAGAGACAAAACTGAAGCAGTCATTTGTCTTGGTTTACTGGAATGCATTTCTCCCTCACCTTTCCCGACCTTTCTCATTTCTTTCAGTGAAATAGTGAAGAGGATCACAGGCTGCTGGAATCACACTTTCTAGATTCAAATACTTATGTTTGCTCTTTAAAATCTCTGTGATCTAGAGCAACTTACTTAGCTACTCTGAGCCTTACTTAATCTGAGAAATCACACGCCTTTCCCCCAGGAAGAAACCTATGAATGGGAATTTTCAAATACCAAAGCCCCATATCTCAGTGTATGCATCTCGTGTTGGAATGTGAGGCAGCTACTGGTTAAATCTTTTGGAGGCTGAGCAGGAACCTTTCCAGCACCCTTCAGATTATACTGCATGGGCACAAAATCATGAAGTTAACCATTGGGAGAGACAAATTAAAGTTGAAACTACAATCGTTGGCCAGATCCTTATGAGACAGAAGAATCGAATGACCTCATTGAACAACTCAATTGTGAACTTGAGATTGAAGAACAGAGTGCCTTACCTTTTAAATTGACATGGTAAATATGTGTGAAATGGGTCACATTTGTTCTGTGCCCTTCATTGCTATGACTGACTTCATGTCAGAGTATGACACTGGTAAAATATCAATTACAGAAAATTCACTGAAGCCCTCTCAAGAAATTCTCCAAATCAGGAACTCAAGGAGGAAATATTATTTTAAAAATGATATTAGACTTTGAAAATATTTTGAGAAATTTTGCTCTGATCTTTAGGGTTTTTAGAAAATATTTAAACTTGTTTCAACTATATTTTAGGTTTTGTCTCTCTCTTTTGTGTTTTTTTTTTTGCATTTTAGGTTTTTATAGATTTCGTACGCTTCAACCTTGGAAGGTCTTTTTAAAGGCTTATTATCTTTTTAATGTTATTTTCCAGGTCTATTCTAAAACAGAAATAGCTGAATCAAGAGAACTTGTAATTTGCCTAAGATTTGAGCCAACAAATATCCAATATAAATGTCTCATTTTATGGTTGCTGGAGGGTTTATTCATTTATTTGTTTCTTTGTTTTTAATGGTTGCTATATTTGGTTTGTTGTGTTTTTTTTAATCTGTAACTTCTGTATAAGTCAAGTCCCGCCTCTGAGGAAATCATCTAAACTACTACTTAAGTCTTCCACTTCCTTTCCTGTATGGGTTTAGTATTTCCCCTTCTCTTCTACCTTCAGTGTAAGTAAAGGAAACACACTAATTTAGCAATCAGCACAGAGCATAGCATATCAGGAAAACACTTCTTTTCATGCCGTCAATCCTCATGTAGCTTTATTCGTATTTGGTCAGAATAGATGTGTCTATTGCTGGTGTTATCTGCTATGAACAAAGCTCTCAGACTAGTATCTTGTTTTCTTTTTTGCTAACTAGCTGTTAGATACCACAATGACACGGTACTCAAACATTGGGAGATGCCAACAATTCAAGCTCCTTTTGGTTTGTTTTTTCTTACAACCATTTCTTTTTTTGATATGGTTAAATTCATTTTGTAAGGCCTGCCTCACATTTTGTATTCATAATCCTGTCATAATCCAGTGAATGCATCCTAACCTGCCCTTCCCTTTGGTACTGTGTTTCTGTCCATCACTATAGGATTGGTATGTGGGTACTGTGGGACCCACTTGACTGGTCCTCGGAGTTTAAACTTGAGCATGTGAATGACTCCCTCAGAATGAGTGATGCTTCTGAAATCTCCATTTCACCTTAACAAATCCTCCAAGTGGCATATTCCCAGTAGATTTTTTGTTGTTGTTGGTGGTGGTGGTACTTGTTGGCTCTATTGTTAAAGTCAGGATTTAGTGATTGACAAGAAGGTTAAAAAATAGTTCACCCATTAAATAAACTTGTGTGAACACAGGGCTTGTGGTCTGGGCCTAGAACAGGGTTTGTTCTTGGGATAGTAAACCAACGAGAAGAATGTGCTTACTGAAGATATAAACAAGGAAAGAAGAGATGAAAATAGTCTAGATTTATAGCTGAAGAAGATGCAAGATACTGGCTTGGAGGAAGGATCCTGTGAACACAGCGTCTCCTACATAAGGAGGGTTAGTGTAGACCAGGAAAGAAAATGAACCAAGTTTCATAATATGTGGTATCCTAATGGTGGAAAGGAGCTAGGGAGCTCCTTTTCCTTCCATACAGAGTTAAACTATATTTTACTTTTTATACATTTCAAAATGTATGTACGTCATGACCAGGGTCTGCTGTGTATAGTCATACTGTTTCTGTACTGCTCTGAAGGTATGTTTCCAAGGGAGCTGACATCTCATTGGAGTTCTGTTCTCCAGGCCATGGACCCTGGCATGGAGCTACATTTGCTCAGAGGAAAGGTGCCATTTTCTTCTCCCAAAAATGCTGTCCAGGCCTTATTGTAATGGTTCACAGCACTTGCTCTGCTTCCTCACAACGCTTTAAAGGTGGGCATTTATCCAGTTTCACCTTTGGGATTCCCAACACCATGCCTAGAGTGGAGTTAAAAAGAAAGGAGGACAAACCGATCACTGGAGCTCAATAAAATATCTTTTGATATGTCTTCCAGTCTGGGGAGAAAAAGCAGACCTTAAAAATCAAAATGTTTTAAGGAGCACTCTAGTCAGTTTTATGATGGAATGAGAATACTGCCCTGCAAAATCCCTGACCTATTTTCCTGTTTCAAAACCCAGAGATACTCATATTAACATTTTGGCAAACTTTTTCCAGACATCTTGTTATGCATATAAATACACACATACGATTTTACATTCGTGAGCTCTTTTTCTGTCCTGTAACCTTCTATTTTCACTCTGTATTATGTCATGGTCATTTTTCCAAGTCAACATCTATAAATCTCTGCCATGATTTTTAAAGGCTGTGTAATATTCCATTCCAAGGCTGTATTTAACCAATGAAGATTGGATATTGATGGATATTTAGGTGGTTTATAATGTTTTGCTCTTAAAAATGAATCTGAGGTAAGCATGCATTTTTAATACACACAGGCATGCATGCTCACACCATTTTTTATAGTAGTAGAATTGCTGGTTCAAAGGGTTCCAACTCAAATATTAATATCTGTGAAAGAAATTATAACTTTTTCATAATCCCTAGATCAATAGGGATGGGTTAAAAATGGCATAGTGTACATTCATGAAAACACATACCTAATGATTCTGATTTACAATCTTAAAGTAAACTTTGCAAGATACATTTAACAGCTGTCTTGATTGCACTCTTGGGATTGAGTGTGGAAGTTCTTTGTAAGTGATGCAGTGCTATACAAACCTGTGACTCATTACTGGGGCTTTACAGAGTAAATGCCATGTACTCCCAAAAACAATGTTTACAGAGTCTATTTTATAAATAGTTCACTAAATACAGGGGGGAACCCCAATGACAATGGTTCTGAACCTAGTTGTACTGCAGAATAAACCAAAATGATCATCAGGAAAGCAAGTCTACACCCCGCCCCCCAGATCCCCTGAATTTCTGTGAGCAGGAGCTGGACACCCCAATTGATGCTGATGTATGTTTTTGTTTGGAATTCCTCCTTAATGGTATTTATTTGTCCATTTCCAAGTACTTTTCTGGCAGATTAGATAATATATTTAGCCTTGGATCATATACCTAAAATTTTATTTTCCTGTTTGGAAGGTTCTGACTCCTTCCAGAGTACTTTTACAGAGCTTGTTTTGGTTTGTTTTTGGTATTTATTTAGTTCAGATCTTTGTAAATCTTGTGAAGTCTTAAATATGGGTTGGTGGTCTGACATTCCCTCTGGTTTCACACCATGGCAAGTCCATCCCATAGCCCTTGTTTCTACAACAAAGAATGATGACTTTCTAGTGATTACACTTTTCAACTTTGCATGTTATCACCAGATTAAAGTTATCTGTCTATTTTAGTGGCATATCACACTCCCTTTTTAGATTTTGCTAATAAGAATTTTTAATTAATTAATTAATTAATTGTTTTTTAAAGATCTTATTGGGGAATTGGGGAAGGGGTACAGTGTTGGGGAATAAGAGAACGGGAACAGCGAAGTTGTTGTCCTTCTATCTTAGTTGTGGAGGGCTAGCTCAGCTACAAGTCCAGTCTCCATCAAGCTGCCTGAGAGCAGCTCGCAGTGGCTCAGCTCAAGGTGCCATGTTCAATCTTAGTTGTGGGTGGGCGTAGCCACCATCCCATGCAGGAGTTGAACCAACAACCTTGTTCTTAGGTGCTGTCACCAGCTGAGCTATCCTGCCACCTGTTAGCAGCTCAGTGGCAGCTCAGTTCAGGCACAGCTCACTGGCCTGTGTGGAAATCAAACTGGTGACCCTGTTGCTCAGAGCTTGTGCTCTTAACCAACTGAGTCAGTCAGCTGGCACAAGAATTTTTGGTTAAGAGTGTTACCAGAGAAGGGAGAGAGTAGGCCCTTCTCGGCATGGTGTCCAGGTTCTTGGTGACCCCAGCAAAAAATTGAAGGAGAGGGAGAGCCGAGTGGCGCGTTGGTTAGGAGTTGGCTTGGGATGCCAGCTCTGAGCAGCAGGGCTCCCACTGGAATCCCACATAGAGGCCAGTGATGCTGCGCCCTCTACAGCTAAGATGGTGAACAACAGCTCAACCTGGAGCTGGGCTGCCATGATTCGCCAGCGATGGTGTAGGCTGCAGCGGGGCTAGCCAGTAGCGGGAGTGAGCATTTGTGAGCTGCCCTGAGACACTGTAAGTGGCCATCCAATGGCAAGTGACTGCCTCACCCAGGAAGAGCGCAATGATAGTCCCAACATGGGCCAATGAAGCGAAGTCCTCCACAACTGAACTGAAGAGCAGAAGAACATTAACTTGTCTGTTCCCCTTCCCTGATTCCCCAACATTGTTTCCCTCCCTCAATTCCCCAATAAAATCTTTAAAATAAAAAGAATTGAAGGAGACACAGAAATACAGTGGTGAAAGAGCAGTTTATTAGAAGTGAAAGTACACTCCAAAGAGATAGGAGTGGGCCGGAGCACAAAAGATGGCTCAAGGGCCCTTGGCTAGCGGCTAGTGAGAGCTTGGTGGTTTTGTTTCCTTTCTTTTTAGAATGGGCTACTCCTCCCTAGGTGTGGGGCCACTTGATTGACACCTGTGATTGACAAGAGGCTATTACCTCATCTTTTTAGACTGTGCATGTTCCTTCCCAGAATTCAGTCTGTTATAATGATAATAATGAACTTTCAGGCATATGTATGATATTATGGTGGTATAATGAGGCTAAGGTGAGATGAAGGTCACTGTAGCCTTTACTGCACAGGTGTGAATAACCAGTCTAATCTAGTTAGGTATTTAGTATCCTTTAATTTCCTCATAGTGGTTGATGGTTGCAGTAGATAAGGGAAAGATTTAGCATGAAGGAAAGGTCTTTTGGGCTGTTGCTTTCCATAGGTTGTATCGATTGTACAGGAATGTTTGGGGACCCCATTCCTATCTCTGACTGCCTGTCCCATTTTCCCTTGAGACAGACGTGGTCCCCATAAATCTCTATGGAAAGTTGAGGGACAGGAAGTCTCTTCTTCTGTATCTGCTGCCTGTTGAATGTGGCTGTTCTCCCTACCTATCGGGGATTCATGGACTCTCACCCTATCTGATCTTAGATGAGGGGAAGGGGACTCAGGATCCGCCCAGAAGGCCATGTTAACTTCTTTGGATGGGATGTACTAGAAGTCTTTCTGGGACATCATTTGTATCCCATTTGTATCTCCTAGATGAGGAGAGATAGATTTTGGTTAAACAGAGTTAAAAGTGTTGGCCAAATAAGCAGGACCCAAAGCCATCAATGCAGCGTGGCTGTTTGATAGAAGTTCTGTTTAGCTTCATAGAGCCTGTGGCCTTTTCCTCTGGTTAATTCAGTCATTCAGGTGGCATTGTTCACCTAGGACCTGGGCCTGGAATTGCCTGGAGCAAGGGGCAGGGGAATTTCTATGATTCACACAAGGAACAGTCCTGTTGAGGATTAAAAAGCTGAGTTGAAAGGTGATTAAGATCAGGAACTAGGGAACTAAGAAACTAGGAAAAAAATCCCTATAGTGGGGAGACTCTCCCATATCAAGAATAGTTGTTGAACTATGTGGAAGAATTGGCTGGTGGGCTGAATTTTGTCTAATTTATTTAATTTTTCCACATGCTTACATGCTGTGGAGCAACTAAAGTTTTTCATCTTGAGGACTTTTATCAAATAGTAAAGTTGTTGAAGTAGGAATTTTGCATATTTAGAATCAGTAACTCTTACTTGAGGAAATTTTTATAAACGAGCTAAATGGACCTCAAATTATCTCATTGACCTTAATCTATGAAACCAGAAAAAAATAGATGTTCATACATAACAAGTTGCATGTTTTTTGATTACCATGTGAAGTTTTTGGATTTTGGAGCAAAAATTTTTAGATTATTTTTAGGTTTAATGATCATGCAATAACATCTGATTTGTAACATTTAGTGTATATATACTGTAGAGTTTAAGGGAATTAAATTTAACATTTTAACATTTAACAATTTAACATTTCTCTACTTTTCAACATGTACAACATCAACTTGTTCCTTGTCAAGGTAACCGTTTCTCTGTCAAGACCTGAGCATGGAGAAGAAACAATTAAATGCAATTAAGCTTGAGTCATAGTTATCCTTTAGAATATTATTACATTAGACAGTGTAGAGGGACAATTATGAGCATGATGGGAGTGGTACCAAAGCCCTTTAGGAGGCTTCCAAATCATTCATTCCAGGTATGGTGAGGATCTGAACCAAAGCAGAGGGTGTGCGAATGAAGAAGATCTGGTGGAGTCCAGGATATTAAATCAAACCATGGGACTTGGTGATTGTTTAGTGTTTTGGGGGTGTCGGAGCATTTGAGGGAAAAGGCAGAGTCTAGGTTAACTGTTAGTGAAAATGCTTAGCCAGCAGCCAGATATATGGATTTCAAGCCAGTAAGGCAACAGAAACTGGGTACATGATTGGTGTCACCAGATTATAGGAGGGAGTTGAAGCTGTAGAATTTCAAACACAAAGTGGCAATGCAGAGAAATCTTGTTTTAGAGAAATTAGAAAAAGATACCCCATTTTTCTCATTTCTAAATTATTTGAGGTCACCTCAATAAAGTTCCCATGCACTAGGAAAGACCAGATGATTCTCCCCAAAAGTCTTCCAGGGTGACATCATGTTTGCTGTTAACCTTGGAGAATTCTGAAACTTGATATCAGCTTCTTTTGAGGACATCTGTATCAGGGTTGAGTCTCATCAGTTTAAGAGATTGATGTCTAAAAGCAGGAATTCTGGTTACCCATTGGCAATGGGAACAGAATTGTCATACAGTCCAGATTACTAACTTGTGTTGGCACAGCCAGTGCCAAAATGTGATCAGAAGATTGCATGTTAAACTTGGGATCCAGGGCCGGCCGAGTAGCGTGGTAGTTAAGTGCTGGCTTGGGAAGCCAGTGGCCCCGGTTCGGGTCCCACATATGAGGGCCAGTGACACTGCCCTCAAAAATCAATCAATCAATCAATCAATCAATCAATCAACTTGGTCCAAACAGGGAAGTTAATGAGGCTAGATGAATCAATTATCTAATAATATTAAGCGAAATAGATGGCACCTCTGTCTTATCAGCGGAGGCTCTTGCCTCTCAGGTGAGAAATAGTTAAGACTTGTAGATTCCACCTTTTAGAACTATCTGCGTGATAATGAATGCCCAGCCAAATGGCATCTGCAGTTTTCATCGCTGGAGTGCCTACCAGTCCTCTTTGTCTCCTGTCTGCAGAGGATAAGGGTCAGTTCAACTACTGGAAATCACAAATGTTAGTGTTGGAGTGCAGAAAGCATCTTTATTTGTACCTGTTTACTTATGTACTTCATGTGTGTAATCCCTGAAGTTATAGGAGTTTACAGCTCCTTCTCTGAAGGATAATTTTATTTCCTGGTTACTTGTGGGGCCATCTCACTACAGTAGCCATGTACTAACAAAAGTGGGTATGGATTAGATGGGTCAAAGTGAGAAGATCGATTAAAAGGCTTGAGGAAGATTAAAACTCACTACAATTAGTTTCTACAGCTACCAATTAAGGCTGCTTTGACTTGCAAATCATATTGTAGGTTGGTTTCTTGGAAGGGAAAGTTTTGTAATTATAGCCTATATAAGATGTGGACTAGGGAGAGAAACAGCAACTTTTATGGGTAGTAAGGGAGGAAAAATAATCTTCCCTCAACCTTTCTGAGTTCTTACCTGAGATTCTTATATTAAAAGACAAATTAACGAGAAGAAAACAAACAGAAGTTTATTAACAAGTATACCTCATGTATACATGGGAGATAGCCAGGGAAAAATTGAGTAACTCCCGAGGTGGTTTAGAATTTGCGATTAAGTGCCATTTTAATAGGAAAAGGAGAGGGAGGATATAGGCCTCTTAGGGGACAGTAAATGATTTTTAGAAAAGATGAATGGGCGCTTAGAAGAAGGTATAGGAGGTATGATAGTTTGTGATAAAGTTTAGGGGTGGTTTGACTTCTAGCTCCTCTCCTGTGAAAAGAGTCTGTTGTCTCTGGCTGATGAAACTCCTGGAGAGGGGATTTATGACAACTGAGTTGCTTTTGCAGGACCTGTCTTTAGGCAGATAAGGAGAGTTCAGAGAAAGTCCCCCTCTGCATTTGCTGCTTTCCAGATGCCTTCAACTCAAAGTAATCAATATACTGTAGTGGGATATTTTAGTTTGGCCCATCCTGCTGCCCTTCAGAGTGCTGTAGGTTGGGGTTCACTGTGGTCATTTGTTCATCACTGCTGTTGTATTCATTTTGTTTCCATATATTAGGATCCCAGCCTTGGGCTGAACATTGATTTACCAACAATAAGACATAAGGTCTGATAAAGCTGCTTGGTTGAATTGAGAAAAAATTCTGTCCTTTCTCTTCCTGTATTCTCTCCTGAGAAGTCGTTCCTTTTTGTCTGACAATTCCTCTTTAGGTTATCGGCTTTTTTTTTTTTTTTTTTTTTTTTTTTAGAGGGCAGTGTCACTGGCCCTCATATATGGGATCCGAACCGGGGCCGCTGGCATCCCAAGCCGGCTCTTAACAACCACACCACTCGGCTGGTCCAAGGCTATCGGCTTTTAAATTAGGCATCAGGGTGGCTACAGGAGAACCAGTTAGAGAGTTGTTTAAAATACAGATCCCAAGATTCTGATTTGGTGACTACAAAGGATGAGACAAAGAGTGCATTTTTGAAAAGCCCTCTGTGCTGAATTTAGATGTGCTGTTAGGTTTAGGGAATATTCTTACAGATTACTGCCACAAATCTACAATAGTACCCCTTTTATTTTCTGAGTCTTTCCCATCTAATCCATTGTACATTCCCAATTTCAGGGTGGCATTAAAACATACACACATTTGTGATTTCTCACAGGCCTGTTAGTATTGTCAATGAAAGAAGAGCCAAACCTATAGAAAAATTGTATGCACCTATAAGTTTATTTGTAGTCAAACTAAGGACATGCCCAGAGCAAGATCTCAATGGACTGAGAAATTGCTCTGGAGAATGGTAGTTTGGTGATTATTTTTATACATTTAGAATCAAAAGAGAAAACATAAGGGAAATTATGTGAAATCCATTGGTGGTAGATTAAGGAGGTGGGAGAAAGCCAAGGGGGGATGGGAATCTCTGGGATTAGACAAAAGGCAAAAATGGAAAGATGCATACTTCTTTTATATTGATGGTTATAGGATAGTTATGATTTAACATTTACAATGGAGATTATATGCAGGCAACAACATAACGGTGAGGAGTTTGGTGCATGTGCTGTTGTGAGGGGGGTTGTGTCTCCTAGGGGGTCTGGAAAAGATGATTACTCTGGCAGATCAAAGGTATATTGTCCTAGATGCACAAGAACAATGGACAGGGCTGGCTTAAGGCAAAGATAAACCGTTTACTGAAAAGTTAGATGCCTGGGGCATGACTGTCCACTATGACTTGCCCAGTTAGGAGTTTAGGATCAGATCACCCTGTGAGGTTACTTTTGGTCACTGAGCTTGTCAGGTCTGCTATGTAGCCCTTTTTTCATTCACAGCATCATTGTCCTGAACAAAAACTTTTTACAATTTCCCATAAAAATGAGTCTGATCATCGACTCCGGAGTTTCCAAAGGGCGAAGCCTAAAAATTCCTCATCCTTATAACATTTAGTAAGAGCTTTTCATATAGTAAACCATTTATCCATGTTTAGAGGGTTTTATACTCATGAATGAAAAATGTAAGGCTTTGGTAAGTAGAATTTCTCTTTTACAAATACTTTCTGGTATGGGTACCTCTATTTACTCACTTTATACAAGTTCAGAGGGTCTTTATTCATAGCATAGTGGGAGAGTTAATAAAAATTTCAATTTTAACCATTTATTATGTTTCAGGCACTAGAAATAAGTGATATGCCTGCATTATTTCATTTAATGTTTTCAATGGTTCCACGAAGTAGGTGAAAATACCCCCATGTGGCAGCTAGTAAACTAAGGGCCTGGATTTTTAAGAGTTTTACCCAGTTATGTTTAGGTTTTAAGTTTTGAAGCTGAAATTTAAACCCAAATTCAATAAAGTTACTGCTTTTATTTTTCCTTTTATTTTTTTTTTTGCCACTGAATATCAATATAAAAAAAAATAATAAAAGGTTATTTCTATTTCTTACCAGATTTTCAAAAGAAGAGCAGGATTTCCTAAGACTTTGATAGAACATATATGCCCCTCTTTTTTTCTGACAGATTTTACATAATAAAATGATAGCTTTCCGTTTCTTTAACCACAGTTTTAGAAAAATGTAAATCTGAGATGGAAAATCAAAAGTCTGCCAAAGTGGGGAAGTTGCTGGTCAGAGAGCGCCTGATGAGTTGGGATTATGACTCTCTTCTTACATTTCTTATAGAATGTTGGAGGCCACTGTGCTACCACAGGCTTTCTTTTTCACATGTCCCCAAATGGTGACAGGTGAGAGGCCTTGAAGCTAGAAAAGAACTTGTGTATGTTTTTTCTCCTTTTAAAAAAGGCCCCTGTTCAATTACAACACCTGCCTAGGAAAGTCATGGGGTAAATCATGGTGCGGGGAAATTCTGTTTGCTAACTTCCAGGAAATCACAGGGTATATCACTCAGTGGACAGCACATTGGAAAACAAGTCCCCAGACATGGGTGTCATTTTGTTTTCAGCCAGTATGAAAAACCTGGTGGCAGTGATAAAAATGTCATGATCAGAGCACAAATACTTCTGGGTATAGATTTATAATAAGTAGTAGAGATCAGATAGATAGTAAACAGCAACACTCTTTATTCTTTATTTCTGGTGCCACTGAGAAAACTTGTTCTATTACGGAATGGAAACTAGGAGACATTTCTTTAACCAGAGGACTAGGTACAGGTGGGCAGCTGTGTTGGTAGCCTTGGTGAATCTGGCACTGGGGAGGATGTTACCATGGTCTTCCATCATAAATTATCAGGATTTAAGTGAAGGCTTTGATGTAGTCAGCACTCAACTCTTGGAGAGCAAGGACGCTGTCTTAATAATGTCTTGAATCTCGACTACTGAGCATAGAGGTGGCACCTAGAAGGTGTTTACCACTTGGCTCAATTTTAGAGCAGGCTGGTAACTCCTTGAGCTGCTGTTATTGTATACGTATAGCTGCACTATTGATCCCTGTACAAGATCTCTGAATACTCTGTGTAACCTGTATGACCAACACATAATCCCTCTCTGCACTTTTAGTTCTGATTTATTAAATGCTTGAACAAATGCTGGTTACTGATTAAGGTGTAGACTAGGACGAGGATGACACATTGAAAACATTGACTCAAGTTACTGTTAAGCTTTTTGGATGACAGTGTTAAAATTCAGATTGACCTTGAATATAATAGATACAAATGAGTAGAACTAAGACTGTTAGGGAAGTACAACTTTTGGAAACCTAAATATAAAACAGAGACTGTATACGTATAAGTTTTGGGGAGGGAAGAAGAAAGGGACTCATTGTGAGTCAACAACATGCTGCTTTATTTTCTTAATTATTGGGCACACATTGCCAGTTAACCACAGGAGCATGACATGTGGGAACTGCTGGGTAAGATTTCCAAAATACTTAGCATTAGTCAAACACTTTTTTAGAATTCTGGGTCCATTTTGGCTGAAGGAAAATGTGGAGAGTTTGTCAAGGGTGCAGATCATGGCAACTAGATGCAGAGGAGCACTGGAAAATAGGACTCATTAAAAGAGGCTAATAAATAAGGATTAATTACTCAGCCTGATCCAATGCAGCTGAAGAGTGATTAAATTAATGGTCTTCTGTTGCATGTCGAGTTATTATGTAGAAGATGATATAATTATTTCCACAATTAATAGAATTAGGGAAATAGATTTACGTTAGAGTTAAAATAGATTTTGCAGGAGCCTAAAGACTTCTTGACTTTAAGGATTGTTGGACAGTGGAAAGTCTTCTCAACTGTTTCCAGTCTGAAATTATGTGCCTTACAGGATAAAAATGCAGGTGGGTACTCCATGTCAAGTCAGACTTAAGAGGTCTGACAATTAAGTTCGCGAACTTGTTGCAATGATGTTGCTAACTTTTTTTGATATCAGAGGGATTATTCATTATGAATTTGTACCAGATGGACAGACAGTTAACCAAGTTTACTATTTGGAAGTGCTGAGAAGGCTGCATGAAAAAGTTAAACCACCTGAACTTTTCACCAACAATTCATGGCTCTGCATCACAACAATGCACCAGCTCACATGGCACTGTCTGTCTGTGAGGGAGTTTCAGCCAGTAAACAAATAACTGTATTGGAACCCTCCCTACTCACCTGATCTGGTCCCCAATGACTTCTTTCTTCACTCTAAGATAAAGGAAATATTGAAAGGAAGACATTTTGATGACATTCAGGACATCAAGTGCTCTGAATTCCATAACAGCTCTGAATTCCATTCCAGAAAGAGTTCTAAAATTGCTTTGAAGGGTGCACTAGGTGCTGGCATTGGTGCATAGCTTCCCAAGGGGAATACCATAGTATGGTGACCAAATACCATTTGAAGGTGCCCATAGTGATATTCAGCCATGAGGTATGTAGCACTTTTTCTAGGATGAGTTTGCAAACTTCATTGTCCGACCTCGTATAGGCAGTTGGGGTACAGATTCATGCACTTTCTAGATCCCGATTTGTGCTGCTCATCTCACATTGTGTTTGACATTTTTAGTGAGTAAATCAGTATTCCTTTTTTGTTTGTATTTTTTCATAAGTGTTACAAATGTCAAGACTTTGCTTTTAGTGATTCTGTAATGCATTTCAAGCAAGTGAGAGATTAAACCACAAATTGAAAATTACTTCACCTGCAAATCAACTCGTGGCTCATTCTTATATGGGCCCTTACAATATTATCCATTCTGACTTGCCTTTTCTTTTTCTTCTTTAGAAAACTCACCGTGTGCCCTCCTCATTCTACAATGAGTGCCAAATCCGCCATCAGCAAGGAAATTTTTGCACCTCTTGATGAAAGGATGCTGGGAGCTGTCCAAGTCAAGAGGAGAACAAAGAAAAAGATTCCTTTCTTGGCAACTGGGGGTCAAGGCGAATACTTAACTTACATCTGCCTGTCAGGTAATGAAAACCAGATATTAATATTATTAATACAACGTCTATTTTATTTATTTTTTTTTAAGTTTTTTTTGTTTTGTTTTTTTGAGGGCAGTGTCACTGGCCCTCATATGTGGGACCCGAACTGGGGCCGCTGGCGTCCCAAGCCAGTTCTTAACCACCGTGCCACTCGGCCGGCCCAATACAATGTCTATTTTAAAACAGATCATTCTAAGGTATCCAGGAGGATTATACACCTGGGTTTTGTCTATGTCTGCTCTTCTACTTCTCTTTTCTGTTTTTCTGTTGTCTTCTCTGATCCTTACTCATGGCACCTCTACTTTTGAGGTTGCCTTATATGAAAAAGGTAATGAAATTAAATTTTAATGTAGTTTCTGATTCATTAAGAGTTTCTATAAAGGGTTTAGCAGATGTAGTTGTGTGTCCATACTCTTTGGGGGCTGTCCTTTGGGGTTTTTGTTTTAGAACAATTCCTGGTATTTGGGTCATTGTCCTTACTAGCAGCCTGAGTTTCATTTAATTTCTTAACAGTTGCCAATAATCAGTAATAGTTAGTCTCAAGATAAATATTGACACAATATGGAATGGGAGGCAGTAGGCTAAGCTCAGAGATCACTGCTTTGCCGGACAGCTGTTCATTGTCAGGAAGAGGCATCTGTGTCTATCACACTTAGAATCTTGTTGGATTATTTTTTCCTCTTTCTGTGTGTGATTGTAGGAGATTTGTGGGATTTACTGTAAATTCATACCAAGTTTTTTGAGATAAAGCTTGGATAAGTTTGCCATGGAGTTATGGGTGATGTTAATCTGAACACCTGGGGCTTTTAAATATTTCTGGTATTTCTTGTAACCAGGCAATGGGAAAATTAAGCTTGCCTTAATTCATCTTTTCTTTATTTCCTTCATTTTTGGCTTGGGAATAAAACTTTATTTTTGGACCTATTTTTAGCTTAAAAACAATTAAGCCTCTGATTATTTAAGGTTATCAGAATTTATTTCAGAGTAGACATAGCTGTTTTCCAGAAAGAACATGTAAAGATCATAAGACTGTACCTTAGTATAAAATGAAATGAGAACATAGCCTTTTGGTAAGAATGAATGCTTGCTTATTCAATAGTTAGAAGAAAGCTTCTGTTTAAATGAGTGTGAGACAATTGACCTTGACATATTGGTCTTTCTTAATCCCAATTAAAGGTTAGGTTAATAAAATTTGGTTATTAATAGAGGACATTTGCATCCCTTTAGCGTGTTCCTAGGTGCCTGGCATATAATAGAGACTCAATTTACAGGAGTGTATCTAATGACCAGGTGAAAGACAGAAGTAGCCTTTTCTAATACCTTTCTAGTATTTTGTTGATGTTATTCATGTCTGAAAAATATTTTCATATTCTTAAATTTCTAGAGTTTTTGTTTGTACCAATAACAACTAGAAATGCATTTCAATACACTTTGTGTTTGGGCTGAGCTGAACATGGGCTGAGCATGGACATATAGTGATTCTGATTTTATGTACTGTGTGCTCTGTGTTACATTGAGATTTACTGAAGATGTTAGTTGAAGAAGAGGTGGATGGTCTAGAATCCCCTAGAGTTTTGCCTACTACACATCTATAACTGAAAGAGGGTAGTTTTGTATGCATTTGAGGCATACACTATTGTCAGCCTATTTCTGATCATAAAGTCTGCAGGAGTGATACAGAGACTGTAACTGCCTCATCTCAGTGAAACGGCATCTCCATTTTCCCTGCTGTAGGAGAGGATGACATGGGACTTAATGGATAACTGCATTTCCTTTACAAATTACTGAGACCTTCAGGTTTAAAGTCTGATACTATGAGAATTGCTCTTTTGTTGCATTCTAATGGAGGAAAAATCTTTTGTTCTGAAAGTCTTCATCCTTTTCATAGATTTGAATTTTGAGTGAACAAGTTGATAACATATATCTGACATTTAAGCAGATGAGTTCATGGGAATTGGGGCAAAAGGAGGCCAGGCCACTTGGATGCCAAATTTTTTTTGCAGTTTGATTTTTCTTAAATTGAGGAAGAAGCAGCCACCTTTATTTTCTAATTTATGTGAAGCTTACAGGCATATCAGTCCCATCTCTGATAAGGTAATGTTTTAACTAACAAGTAATTCATTAATTGCTCAAACATTTATTAAGTACTTTCTTATGTGCTGATCACTCTAGATCTTGGGGTTCAGTTATGAGAAAAACCTCGAAGTTTACCTTGTTAGTGGGGAAGGAGCAGTAGACATTAATAAGTTACTCACTAAAAAAACATAATCATTAATTGTGAAAAGGTTAACAAGGAAAAACAGAGGGCTAGGAAAGCATGTGTGAGGGGAACCTGGCCTGTTTGGGAGAACCCAGAGTGGCTCCACTGGTTCTGGTGCAAAGAGCATTCCAGGCAGAGGGAATGGCAGCCTCATTAAAAGGCTCAGCTGGATTTTGAGTTTCTCCTTTTCTCCTGTTCAGTCTCAGGATGACCTCTTTGTAGCTCAGCTCACATAGGATGCTGTGAAGTGAAAGCAGGGCCCCCCGGAACCACAGCTTCCTTCCTGCTATTAGTGTGAACAACCTACGCTTTCTAGGGGGCCAAGCCTTTCAACTGCTGTTGTTTGGCTGATGAAAACCAGCTATCCATTGAGAACAGGCCAAATTTGTCCAAATTAGGACAGTGTCTGCAAGTAATATTTAACCACTTTTTAAATAGCAGAAAGTTCTTTAAAAAATAAAACTAAAAAAAACCTAAACATATCATAGTTTTAAAAGTTTGCCAGCACATCCACGTAAGCATGGGTGTATTATATATCCAGTGTCTTGGGGAGGAGGGAAGGTAATTGGGGGAGGGGAACAGCGTTGGGGAACCAGGGAAGGGGAACAGATAAGTTGCTGTCCTTTTGTTCTTCAGTCTAGTTGTGGAGGACATTGCTTCACTGGCCCATGTTGGTATCATTCATCATTGTGCTCTTCCCGGGTGAGGCAGATTGGTCACTGGCCTCTGGACAGCCACTCACAGCAGCTCTTGGCAGCTCACACTGGCTGCCAGCTGCTCACACTGGCTGCCGGCTACTCACTGTAGCCTATGGCAACCCACTCCGGCAGGGGCTGCAGCTATGCCGTCCCGGGGACTCACAGCAGCCCAGCTCCAGGTGGAGCTGTTGTTCACCATCTTAGCTGTAGAGGGCAGTGTCACTGGCCCTCCTGTGGGATCCGAATTGGGGCCGCTGGCATCCCAAGCCAGCCTTCAACCAATGCATCACTCGGCCAGCCCCCAGTGTCTTTTACTAATATGTCTTTGTGTGAATATTTTTTCCCTGGTGTCTGTCAGAATTTATAATTTGAGAGGTAAAGGCCTCTCATCATAAGACTTATTGTTTTCAGAGTGGGTTCTATATTCTCTGCAGGAATTCATAAAGCCACTGGAGTGGAGGAAATAAAATGATCTGTCTTGTGTTATTTAGTGGTAATTGTGTACAGAGAGAAATAAAACCTCCAGTTCATTCATGAAGCCTTGGGATAGAATTTGAGTATTTCTCATTGGACTTCCTGAATGGCTTCTTGCATGGTGTGAAATGCTTATGGACTGACATGCTTCTATTGATTAGCATTCTTTTTTTAAAAAAATAAATTTATAGGGGTGACAATGGTTAGTACTTGAAAATACATAGGTTTCAAGTGTACAATTCTGTAACACATCACCTAGGTATTGATTAGCATTCTTTTTTTTTTTTTTAAAGATTTTATTGCAGAATTGGGGGAAGGGAACAGTGTTGGGGAATTGTGGAAGGGGACCAGCCAAGTTGTTGTTCTTCAGTCTTCATTGTGGAGGGCGCCAGTTGCCATCTGGCTTCCCAGCAGCTCGTGGCCTCTAAGCTCAAGGTGCTGTGTTCAATCTTCATTGCAGTGGGCGTAGCCACCACCCCATGTGAGAATCAAATCAGTAGCCTTGTTAAGAGCACATGCTCTATCCACTGAGCCATCTAGGCAGAAGCTCAGCTCAAGGTGCCGAGTTCAGTCTTAGCTGTGGGTAGGCATAGCTACCATCAAATAGGCAATCTGGTTGTTACTCCAGCTGAGCCATCCTGCCATATGTTGGTAGCTCAGCGACACCTCAGCTCGAGCACAGTGTCACTGGCCTATGTGGGAATCCAACTGGTGGCCCTGGTGCTCAGAGCTCAGCTCTTAAGCCAATTCTTAACCAGCTGAGCCAATCTAGCCAGCCCAATTAGCATTCTTAAAGCACTGGCTTCCACTTTTTCTTCTTGGCAATGGCTACAATTAAAGACTGACAATATCAAGTGTTGACAAGCATACAGAGCAATTTAAGCTCTCATACACGGTTGATTGAAAGCAAAAATGATGTAACTGCTTTGGTAAACAATTTAGCATTTTTTAATAAAGTCAAACGTGCACTTATTTAACTCCACAGCTCTGTTCCTAGGCATTTACCTAAGAGAAATAAAAGCATATGTCCACATAAAGACATGTGCATAGAGGTTCATAACAGTCTTATTTGTAATAACCAAAAATCAGAATTCAAAGGCCTGTCTACATATGAATGAATAAACAAATGATTTTATATCTGTGCAGTGCAATACCACTCTAAGAAACAAACTACCAGTCCATGCAGCAACATGGATGAATCTCAAAAGCCTTAGGTTGATGAAAAGAAAAATAACCAGAAAAGACTACATGCTATGTGATGCTATTGTATGAAATTCTAGAATAGACAAAACTTAAGCTTTAGTGACAGAATGCCCATTGGTGTTTACCAGGGGATGGGATTGGGGATTGAACTGCAGAGGGGCATGAGGGATTTTTGCAATGGTGTAAGTGTTCTGTGTGTTGAGTGTGGTGATAGTTACTTAGGTGTATACATTTTTCACTACTCAGCTCTTCCAACTGCATACTTAAAATGGGTCCATTTTTTAAAATGTAAATATATCTCAGTAAAATTGAGGTTTTTAAAAATGTCTTACAGAGACACTAGTGGGTTGGTCATGAGAATTTCATAACTTTCTTGGTCTGCCTTGTAAGGTGGCCAGAAACCAGCCCTTGCCTTTATAGAAATGAGACGTTATCCTAGATGGCCTTTTTGAACCCTCACACAGAAGCAGCTGTATCATGTCAACCTGTGCTTAAATCATTGTCCCTATAGAAGGAGCGTGAAGAAACTAATATTTGTGATGAATACATTCTTTTATATATTTTGTTGAAACAGAAAATCTTAATCTTTTCGAGATGATTTTGAGTTTGTAGAGAGCAGCATGTTCTTATTTTAAAAAAAATGTTTTGAATGTTCTATAATGAAATACTTTATGTAAATGGATCCCCATGGAAGGTAATGGTGGGAATTAGGAGTATAGAAACTGGCAATATTGTTCTTTGTTTCAGTGATTGTCAATTCTAGGTGTGCCTTAAAAAAACCTCTAGAATTTTTCAAAATACAGATGACCTGTTTCCTCTTAGGTCCTAACTAACGCAGCACTGGAGTGGTGGGAAAATGTACTTGTATTTTGAAAGTGTTATACTGAAGCTAAGGTTGAGAAGTTTCCTTATCTTGGGAGTTATACTCCAGGTTTTCTTCTTGGGATACTTGGTACAGTGATAAATTTTTGGTACTCAATTCTATCAAAAGAGTACTGCATAGTCTCTCTCTTATTAACTGACCATGGTCAAACCTCTGAATTTTGCTAGGCTTCAGTTTATTCAGTTGACAAGTTCAAAGGTTCCTTTGGACTCTAGGGTTCTAGGGTTCTGAACCCCGTTGGAAGTTTTATACCAAATTTCATTCTTATTCCATACATGTCATGTAGGGAGAAATTCAAGTTATTAATAATACAAATGCACACTTAAAACATTTATAATGGTTTGAAAATATTCTTTATTATGTTATTGGAATTAGGGTAATCAAAGTTAATTGTCAGTGATCTGGCATAAGAAAAAAATGATTTTTATCCACTTTCTAATTCAGACTGGATCTCATTTCAAGGTTTATAAATATTAGAAGAGAGAGAAGCAAAGAATACAAGACAGATGAAATCTGACCTTGATAGAAATGGTTTATTCAGGAGTGGTGAGTTGACTTTCCAAGAGATTTTAGCCAGGAAAAAGGAAGATATCCACACTGAACTCAGAGGTATACAAAAATATTAACAATGAAAAAAGAAATACAAAACAACTACAATAATATATATTTACTATTCTTTATTATAGAAGTAGTAAATATTGCTGAAAATATGAATCTTTCAGAACATTATGTAGGAGCAAATAAAAATCATTCATCTTGTATATGTTATATTATTTGTTTTAATTCCAGTTAATTCTCACAGCATTCTTGTCAATTAGGTGGCATGTTCTTCGTTTTCCCGATGAGGGGACCAGTGTTTGTTACAGATGTCATGACATCCTTGAGTTCCCATTTTGGAAGTGATAGACTCGGAAATTCACCCAGTCCTTGTGACCCCATGGCCATGCCCGTACTGCCATAGCACCTCATTTCTTCTGACTTAGGTCAGAAAGACAGTGTGCTGTAGAGAGGACCATGCTTTAAGGAGAAGAGTTGCCCTAACTTTTCAAAGTTGAAAGACATTGAACAGCTTTGACCTGTACTGTGTCTTCCTATCTCATTCATGAGGTTATTAGTTAATAGACTCTCCTACATTTGGAATACAGTATATATCAGGGTAAGCCCTTTAGTTCTTACTATGGAGATTTGATATGTAAATCCAGCCACAACACTTTAAGCAGCTCTAGAAGACAATGCAATTAAAAACAAAGTTATTTCGAGTACCTTGATTATATGATCTTTTCTACATTCTTTTTTGTTTTATAAAAATACAATATCCTCTATTATATTCTGTATTGAGAATTTGGCTCTTTTATGATGTGTGCATAGACACACTTGATTAAAACATTTGTAATAACAATAATCCTTGGTTACTAGAAGGTAAAAGAGGAGAGAAGGCTTTCTTCCGAAGTATTTTCTAGCCCACTAGATTTTGCCACCAGGTGTCATTTATAAATGACCTTCGGTGTAGCACTGCCATGCACCCGTAACATGCTTCAGTGCTAAGTACGGTTAAGGTGGCACCAGTCTACCTTTGAATTAGTAATAATAGCAGTCATGGTGTTTCTCGAGTTTCTATATTGGGCATGGTAATATGCCCTTTACATATATTAACTCACTTAATTCCTACAACGTTATAAGGTACGTAACAGAACTGTCCTCATTTTGTACATGAGGACACTGAGCACACAGAAGTAAATTAGCTTGCCCAAGATCATCAACTTGTGAGTTACAAATTGGGTTTGAACCCAGGTAGTTTGAATCTACACCTATTCCCTTAGACATTATTCTCTCTCTCTCTCTCTCTCTCTCTCTCTCTCTCTCTCTCTCTCTCTCTCTCTCTGCAGTATGTGAGACAAAACTTCCCAAACCAAACACCAATCGTGTTTCATATTACTCTGCTTTCTTTTTTTTTTTTTTTTTTTTTTGAGGGCAGTGACATTGGCCCTCATATGTGGGACCCAAACCGGGGCCGCTGGCTTCCCAAGCCAACGCTTAACCACCACATACCACTCAGCCAGCCCCATATTACTCTGCTTTCTACATGCTTAGCCCTTGGTTGCTTTGGGCTGGGTGGTGACAATCTTCTACACGAATAACTGGGCTGTTAAGAAAGCTACATATTAGAATGATAGTGCCAGCGATGTATTTGAATTTTAGAGAGAGTTAATTCCTTTGGGAAATTCTGAGAGGCTCCTGAGATGGACACTGCTATGTATGAACTGGTTTTGTTCAGTTATGTAATAGAAAAAAGTACATGCCTTAAATTTTTTTTAAGAGTCTCCTTGGTGGTTGTAGATCTCTTCCTGTGAAAACTGGAAGTAGTGATATTTGTCTTTTCTAAAGCCTTGTAAACAGGAGAGTCCAAAACTGCACTACTAAGTACTTAACAAGTATTATTTCATTTAATCCTCACAACAGCCTTGTGATGTGACTTCTGTTTTTATTTCTACTTTATAGATGAACTAGCCAAGGCTTAAAGCAGTAAGTGCACTGCGCAGGGTCAGGCGGCTAGGTGGGGACATAGCTGAGACGCCCATCTGGCTTCAGTTCACTCCCAAGTATGCACACTTTTTAATTTTTTTTTCCAGGAACAGGGCTAGGTCCCAGAAAAAAAAAACAGAAAAAACAAACCTCTTCTCTTCCTTAAAAACAATGTGACAACATTCTTTGAGCAAAGCATTTTAATCTCTGAGGATTTAGAGGGTGTGCTGTTGACCACTTCGGCTTTTCTAGTGGTTTAGTACACCAACAGATTTTTCTTTTTCCATTGTCTCATGTGCGTGTTCCAATACTAAACCAGATGGAAACATGGGAAAACTCTTAACAGAGGCTGGTGCCAAAACAGTTCATTTAACAAGAAAACTCCATCTGTGTGCTCTCCCATCACACAATCCACTGTGAAGAACAGAAATTGCACAGCTGATTCACTTATGTTGGTTTTGACTAGTTTTGATTGATTGCAAAGATAGAGCAAGGGGTGGTTAGGGAGATGGCAAATGAAGGCAGCTCTCCTGGAATGTGGCTGATGAGGCACTGTGTACCTGGCAGGCATCCTCAGCAGCAGCTGACCAAGGAAGTTGGGTTTTAATCCATGCTGATGAATCCTTTGCTGGTGGTGATTTTCCACTTAGAGAAGTTAGTGCCTTTGCTGGTGTATTTCGAGCTGCACATCATCGGCATTTCATTTGTCAGTTTGTTGTAATCAGAGGGAGTTGAGGATGCATGAGTCCCTCTCACTCCCTGTATTCTTCCAACTGAGCTATAGAGAACACAGGCTTAGTTAGGTATAAGATTGACTTAGGGTAGACTACTGGCTGTGCTCATTCTGTCACCTCTTTGAGCCTCAGTTTTCTCATCTATAAAATGGGAATAATATCTGTATCCCAAGGGCATTTTGAAGGTTAACTGAAGTGTGTGTGTAAGGCCTGATACCTGGAAGGTCCTCAGCTTTATGAGCAACATTGTTATCTTGTTATTAAATGGGCCATTCAGTGGTTCTTGTCATACAAAGATAATTCATCTGCAGTTTCAAAAAAATATATATGAATGTATGTCTATGGCAGGGTTTGTCTTGGGGGTTTCCTATTTCCACTTCCATACTTTTTTTCCCTTTCCCTCCCAAAGTTTGCTTTCTCCTCTCCTCTGTGTCCCACCCCTGCCAGGGATCGCATTTCTAAGCCAAGCTTTCTTAATTCTCTATGTTCCCCCCAAACTAGAATAGTAGGGGGCCTCAGGCTGCTGTTCTATTTCTGAGAGTTTGAAGACGTCCACTCTGATCCAATGAGTATTTGTGCATTGCTGGGCATAACATGCATTGCTGGGCATATTGGATGCTGAGGTCTTTGTAGTCAGGCCTCTTTATCCAACTTTGTGGAGAGTTAGAGCTGGCTCCATCAATCGAGTTCCTGTCCCTGAAACGAGAGATGTTATTTGCTTACACCTATCTTCACTGGATCAAAAGAAAAATTGAAACAAAATAAAACAAAATGTTCTCAGGGGTCAATCAAGTGCACCGTTAAGCAAATAACAGAAGTGGGAGAGGCTGGTACAAACGCCTGTGGACCCAGCTTCTCAGCCCAGATCAGGTTCTTGTTTGCCCAACTCTTTCCTGTTACTTTCATTTAACGAGAAAGACTCCGAGGGTATTTCCAGGTTAGCTACAGTTATGCTAAACCATATGTGGAATTTTCCACAAACAACTGTACATAACCACAGGGACAGTGAGGTTGCCAGGTTGTCCAGCCCCATGAAGAACAGGTGACCAGCAAGATGCTCTGAACTTGGTCACATTTCTCCTCTGGCCTCCCATGTCATCTCCTCATAGCACTTAGCATTCCTGGGGTGTATTTGTCAGTGTGCTTTCCGTTTACGTCCCCAGCCTGCCAGCCCCTAGAGGGTAGGGACGTGTGGTAGACGCCTCTCCATCCCCATGAATGAAGCACCTGGGGGTAATCAGGCAGATCCCACTCTGCTCAAACTGCAGCTGGGACTCACTTTCTGGGATGGAGCTCCAAGCTGGGAGCTCACACCTTCCCTCTGGGTTATACGAGCTGGAGCTTGGTTTGGCTTTTTTATTTTATTTTAATTTTATTTTATTATTTTGACTTGCTATTACACTAAATTGCTGCTGTGTGGTGTTTTAATTCCCTTGATATTTATCAGGTTTCTGAGCCGGGGTTTTTTATTCTACCTAAAGGCCAGTTACCAAGAAGAAAATGCAGATTTCTTTGATTTATTCAGATTTTTGGAATCATCCAAAATGAACAAGCTCTAAATGCTTCCAATGTTACCTATAGTGGGAAGCTGTTATCTCAAATTTTTGAAGTGCCTGAGTGTTTCTCCTGAAGAAATGGTTCATAGTATGGAAGAATAAATGATCATTTAGTGGACACTGAATATATCAAAACTTTCCCTAAGTGCTCTTTTCTCACAGTAATCGTTTGTCAGTTCTACATTTTGTTAAAGAGGGCTTTCAAGGGAAAAATGGAAACTATTTTTATTAAAAATCTCTCTGAGGATATTCTGACTGCCCTCTGCCCATCCCCCAACACACACCATATCCGTTTAACGCAAAAAAATTTTTTTATCCATCACATTTGAGTCCTCTGTGGCTTATGTTGTAAACCTCGTGCCAAACTGCATTTTGATGTTTTTATCGGTTAAACAAATTATGCTGCTCTGAGAAGTCTCCAGGGAGTTGGCAAGTGGATTTGAGGCAGCAAGAATAGACCTGGCCTTGATTCCATGAGATCTAAGTATCTATTTTCATAAAAGGAAGCAATAGAATTGAGAGCTGCCCTTTTTGATTTTCCAGCTAATATGAGTAAACAGCAGTTATATAAATTTTTTTCTCTGATTAGAATTCTTTCCATTTTGTGGATAGGTAAGCATCAACTGTGTTTTTGGGCCCATAAACTTTTAACTATATTTCTCCCTGTAAATATATATGTGTTCTTTATCAAAAACAAAGTACCACAAAAAACATGGGGAAAGTCATATAAAAATTATGACTTTGACTTTTCAGGTTTTATGTTTTTTAACATCCAGTTTATAATCTAGGTATAGTTTTGTTCCCTTTTTAAATTTTACATGGTAACAAGAAATTTATTGTTACACACTCTTATAATAAATCATTTTAATGTGTTCTTGAGTACCATAGAGTATTTAACCATCTATTGTTGGATATTTTGTTTTTTTTAGTTTTCACAGTGAGAAATAACGAATTTGGTCTTACTTAAAAAAAATTACCTGTATATGTATCTGTATACATATACATACACACACTATAAAATATCTTATTTCATTTTGTATGCCATCCCCATGATATTTAACATCATTTTATTTATTTATTTATTTATTTATTTATTTATTTTTTGAGGGCAGTGTCACTGGCCCTCACATGTGGGACCCAAACCAGGGCCACTGGCTTCCCAAGCCAGCGCTTAACCACCGCGCCACTCGGCCGGCCCCTTAACATCGTTTTTTATCAAGTTATTTTTGAGGTACATATGATACTTGCTCCCTTTAGGGTTAGGGCATTATTTGATTTCCATATGCATTTACAGGTGTACCTAAGTGTGGTGGGGGTGGGGGTGGGGGTGGGGGTGGTGGTGTGTGTGTGTTTTCAGAGGAAGAAGGTGTGTGTCTTACCTAGAGTCAGCCCTAATGCTCCTTAAAAGAGGCAGCTCTTTACTTCCTCTTTTTGGTCTGGTTCACTTATGAATTCATTAGACATCTTCTCTTGTATCGTTGTTAGATGTAGGATGGGGGAAGTGGTAAGTGTCAACCAAACATGCATGCTTTTTTCCCCTAAGCCAGTGCATTTAATTAATGATTCACATCTGACATTATATTAGGTCCAACATTGGACCTGCACAGCAAATAGGGTGAGAGAAATTAACTTCTTAGGAATTTTCTTTTAGAGCTCTAGATTTTTTTTTATATCTAAAAGAACGCTATGTCTTGTCAGGGAGACCACTTCATGGATGGTGTAGAGGCCTGACCACTGCACTGTATGTACATCTGAAGCTGCTGCTGAATAATATTAGATGTTAACTATAATTTGACACATATATAGTCAGGAGATGTGCAGTATAGTGTGGGGATGGAGTCAATGGAGTTGTAATAGATATGTATGATATCGGAGGTGGGTGGACATAGGAGGGGGGAAGGGAGAGTCACTTTTAAGGGGTGAAAAAGATAACCATTGTATTGTTTTGTACACCTGAAACTAATAATAAAAAGAAAGAAAGAAAAAAAAGAAAAAAGAAAAGAAAAGAACCCTAGTCATTCTCAAATCAAATACTGATATTTACATGGAAAAAAATGAAGCCCCGAAGGGCCGGGTGGTTTGCCCGACATCACAGAACCACCCAAGTCAGGCAAAATTAGGAAAAGAAAAAATATGCTCAGCCCTTCTTGCCAGCTCTTCTTACCTTGAGAGTGACTCTGGTTGAACTGCGGTTAGGTGAGAAAGGGATGGGATTAGTGCCTGAGTAGAATTAGAGGATGTATCTCCATGCCATTCCTTTCACATCAGTGTGCAGCAGCCATTTGTACCACTCACTTCTGGGAAGAGTCTGTCAGCTGCCAATCAAGGAAATGGCTTAGGGCTTGGGTATTGTGAGAAACCGGGCATGGATTCAGCTGTAAAGGCCAAGTATGCAAGCTTCTCCCATTTCTCTGTCACTTCCTCCACTGCTTGGGGACCCACAAAGTGGAGAGTGCCCAGCGTTAGTGTTTTAGAGGGGAAAGGCCAAAACGCTATTGTTTCTAAAGGTGGTGCACTGCCTGATGCATTGGGTTAAAAGAAAATATTAGAATTTTTTTAATATTTAAAATATAATTGTTTTGGGCCGGCCGAGTGGCGCAGTGGTTAAGTGCTGGCTTAGGAAGCCAGCGGCCCTGGTTCGGGTCCCACATTTGAGGGCCAGTGACACTGCCCTCAAAAAAAAAGTATATAATTGTTTTCTCATGTATATATTTCATGTATTCTTTATAATTACCATGGCATTTTAGAGCAGTAGTCTAAGTATATAATTTATAAATATGCATATATTGGCAGTTAATACTCATACATATTTTATTGAGGGGATACATAGTTCAAACATGGCTGGAGAGCCCCAGCTAGAGTTTTGGGGGATGGAAGCCTTGTAATAATCACTTCCGGCTGGTGGACTGGAATCTACTGTTATAAAACATCTGACCGTTAGAGGTAGTTGCCCAAAGTAATGAGCATATAACTAACTGCCTTTTGGAATCAGCCTGGGCCCTTACTCCACGCCCCCAGTGATCCCTTGGCTTCCTGGAAGATGGAGAGCTAGCTGCATTGTGAGCTAAATGTCCTAATACCAGCAAAAGGCCTGTCACAGTGCTTAGCACTTGGTAGTTGGAAATGATGGCTCTCCTCTTAGAACCTGAAATCTGGCTGAGGCAGTTTTTTGTTTCAGGTCTAATATTAGGTTTGATTTGGACTGGATGTAAACATCTGTGACTTTGCTTTTGGTACCCTATCATCAGGTCAGGCCTGGTTTATTTAGTTTTGAAGCTTCTTGGCCTTTTGTACTGTTTAAAAAAGGGAAACCTACGTTTTCGTTTTGGACCTGACATTTATTGATTCATCCAGGAAAGCCTCATTCTTTGCTGATGGAGCAAAGTCCTTGGTTCCCCGCCTGAGCAATTCTGTTGGAGCTAATGCATTTCCTTCTTTTTGTACATAATTTTTTTCCCCTCATCTGTCAGTTGGTATAATTCATACGTAAGAGTTGGATAGACCATTTACTTAAAGCACAGCTATGGCAGCCTTCTTTGGGAAAGAAATTTTTCAAACAAATTTAAATACTGGGTCTCCAGAAGACATTCATATGTGCCACATCTTACATAAAGATAAACATAAGTCACAATGCTCCCTTTTCCATGGCATTTGGAGCTATTAAACATATCACTTTTGGTTTCAGAAATAATATAGCTCTGAGATTGGATCTTGTTTTCTGTGAGTATGTATATTAGAGGTTGTCCTCACCCTCTGTTCCCCCTCTCTCTGCTGCCCTTCACTTCAGGTGTCCTGTTTGACTACTAGATACGAATACCCTACGAAGGCAGTCTTTGCAACCCACCCAGGCTGGCCACTGTTCCCTCACTCTGAAATCACTCTTTCTCTTTCCTCACCAATACTATTAAAAATTCCTCCAGAGTGATTGATCTGAGATGTTAGGGGAACAGTAATTTAGTTTATAAAAACCTTTAAAGACTGATATAAAATGTGAGTATCTTTCTCTCAGGGCATCTGTATTTGCAAAAAGCACAACCCCTCTAAAGCTAGTGGTGATGGCAATAGAGGTGGTAATACTCAGAGCATTTACTGAACAATTATTATCACCCATTTTATGCCTTCTCAGAAAATTGCCTCTGAGTTGATGCACACTGTGATAAACATCTGAGCTTCCTGTTTTGATCATTAGTCCATGTGCTTGTCTCTTTATATATCTGTTGGAAGCATTCATTTGTTCAGTGTTGATACTTGAGAACTTCTACTTGGGACCTTTTTTGGATGGTAACAGTTTTTACTTTGAATTTTAGAGGACAGCCTGTTAAATGCACTTCGATTTCGTTTTATTTGACTGCTGTTGGTTTTTACTTTTTAACAGAGTCTCACAGAAAAAATATAACTTGACACTAAGGAGACTTTCATCATTCATTTTCATAAATCAACTTACTAACCACAGGCACTTAGAATTAAAAATGCCTCCTTCAATTTCAAAAAGTGTGTTTGTGGTGTTTATTTCTAATCACTGTTAGCCAGCCCTCCAGATAAAATTCCCTGCCTTTAAGACTGATATGATAGGGATCTTGTTGCCAAGATTTTTCTACATAATATTTCAAACTCACTTCCTTCCAAAATCCAATTTTATTTTGAGCTACAGTACATCTCTCTGAATGTTGAGGTCAGAGGAAGAAAAGAATCTTCTTTTTCATAAAATGAGCTCTTTGAGTCTGAACTGGAAATACTTTGCAGGTCACAGGCAAGGGGAGAGTTTTGCAGAAATGAGTTTAAATATCCCTGTGCCTAGTTTAATTTTTGCCTAGGGGTAAGAATAGGATGGTGGTACTTAAAGTCTTTTGAGGATACAGTGCTTGGCATTGTACAGTGTAGTTAGTATCATCCGTTGGTTTGTGCAATATTAAAAGCGAGATTTGGATAGCAATGATTTACTTAGATTTATGGATTGAATTACTCTAATTTTAAGCCTAACCACATTGAGTCCAATTAGAACGCTCGTTTTGATTTTATGAGAGATGCTAACTATAGAGCATCATTTTCCTAAGTTTCTAAGGGGTCTTCAAACGGTAAGAGTCATCTGTGTATCCTGACAAGTCGGGTATACCATATCAGTGAGAAGTTGTAGAAACGCTTCTGATATGCGGCTTCCTTCTGTCAGACAGAGTAATGAGTGGGGAAAACCTATGGCCCAGAAATGGCTACTTGAGTGATAGTTCTGTGTGTATAATCTTCCCTTCCATTTCCAGGATCAAAGTGCTTACAAGTAACTCTGCCAAAGGACAAAGGCTTTGGAGACAGAAAAAATGTGAATTTGAGTCGTAGTTCTTCTGAGTAGTTGTGTAACCCGGAGAGAATCAGGCAGCTTCTCCGAGCTGGTTTACACTTATGTAAAATGGTGATTAGAAATATATCTATCTTGGGAGGACTATTGTGAGGACTTAAAAACTGTATGAGAAAATGTATATTAACCACCTTGTTTGGCCCCAGAACATAATAAATTCATAATAAATGTTAGTTTCTTCATTATCCTCAGCTAACATTTGAAAGTGTTGATCTATTGGTGACAAGGAGTAAGTGTTATCAATCATCTGTCAGAGACAGCACTAGAAAAGGCAAGGAGGCAGCTGGTGACTGCATATTCCTCAGACAGGAATTGAAATTTTCTGGAGGGGCCAAAGAGGGTTTCTAGTCCAAGGAGCTTGACACACGTTAGGAGCCTGATCACAAGGTTTGTCACTGCTATGTGGACTCGTCTGAAATTATTCACTCTGAAGATGGAAATTATTCATCTCTTCGGCAGAGTAAATGAGTGACAAGTCAATGGAGTTTCAGTGCAAAGCGAGGAGGCCGGAGACTTCTTGTCATTACAAATCTGAAAGGCTTTGGTGCAGTGAAAGAGCATGGCTAGACTTAGACATAACTCTGTTCGGATGCATATCCCTGTCTAGTTGTGGGCACAGAATGTACCTAACCTCTGTGAACCACTTTCCTCCCCTAGACAGCGAGAACAGCTCAGACCTAATGGGCTCGGTGTGTTATTTAAATAAGGCCGCCTCTGAAGAGCCTGGCACAGCATAGACCAGACAAATGCTGGTCGACAGCTTGCTAAGCATAGTGTGTGTGTGTGTGTGTGTGTGTGTGTGTGTGTGTGTGTGTGTGGTCTGTGTGTGTATGTGTTGGGGGATTCAGTACAGAATCGTGCAAAATGCAGCTCCATCCTCAGAGAGCTTAAGAGCCCCAAGAATATACTGAATACTTAAAAGTGGTGCTGTAGGGCCGGCCGAGTGGTGCGGTGGTTAAGTGCGGGCTTGGGAAGCCAGCGGCCCCGGTTCGGTTCGGGTCCCACATATGAGGGCCAGTGACACTGCCCTCAAAAAAAAAAAAAAATGTGGTGCTATTCAAGGTGAGAACATAGTGGGAATCACACCTGACTGCTTTATGGCTGTATTGACATTTGAAGTGCCACAACTCTGGCCTCAGCATGAGTACTGGACCTGTTAAGAGCTAAGTTCCATATTTTATTTTGAAGGCACAGGTGATCGTTGTGTTAACAAAACAAAGCACACAAGTGCTTGTCTGGTCATTCAGTGTGAGGTGTGTGTGTGTTTGTTTGTTTGTTTGTTTGTTTGTTTTGCTGATGTACTGTCAGTTCTTATTTTCTTCTTCTTAAAATCTCTTTGTTTGGGTGGACAGCCTTAAAGCCCAGGAGAGAGCAGGCAGCTTTCACAATTCTGTACACTGGGATCGTTTTAAGCTGTATGTTTAGTCCCCAAAAAAGTTTGAATTTCCTGCAGTTTGATAACATGCTTCAAGGATATAAAAGAAACATCTGAAAACCAATTTCTGGTTTATCCTTTTATTTTCTCCATGTTCATTTTTATGCAAAGTAACACCATTCATTTGGGTTTTCTTCTACCATTAAAAGCTTTCAAAGACGAAGCCTGCACCTGAGGACTCAGTCTGTAGCAGCTCAGCTATGTCTCTAACTAGCTACCTCTCCCTCCTTCCTGGTAAGCAGAATTGAAGTCCTCTGCTCTTGTCTGCCAGTCTCTGTGATTTGGTCCTGAACCTTACTGAGGTTTCATTTTCTCTGTAACTGCAATCTATTCCAAGGTGCAGTGATTTTTGTTTTTTCTTAATTCTACTGACCCACATGACCAAATACCTAGTAAGCAATGTTTCCTTCATGTTCAATTTTCCTTTATTCTCCAGTTGGAAATTAAACTCTCTCTTGTGCTTTTGGATATGAGTGGGGATCAGTAGCCAGTAGCTGCATGACAGAAGGGAGAAAAGAGCTTGGGCTTTGCAGTCAAACAGGCTTGGGTTTGAATCTTGCACTGACACTAGCTGTGTAATCTTGGGCAAGTTACTTCACCTCTTCATACCTTGGTTTCTTCACGAATAAAGCTGAGTATTTGTTGTGATTGTAAAGATGAGAGGTAATCTGTGTGAAGTACCTGGCGTATTTCCTAGCACGGAATAGATGTTGGTTGATTTCTGTGTTTTGTGATGTGGCTACAAGTCGATTGTTGGTAGCCATCAGAAGTTAGAAGAGGCAAGGAACAGACTTCCCTCTAGTACCTCCAGCAAGATGATGGCCTTCTGACACCTTCATTTTGGACATTTGGCCATCTGAACTGTGGGAGAATGAACTTATGTTGTTTTAACCCACCCAGTTTGGGGTAATTTGTTATGGCAGCCACAGGCCACTCCCTCTAACATGCTGCATTATCAGCACTCGTGTTTTTGGACATTTAGACATCTAGACAGGGCCCTTTCCTTTAAACACAAAGGAAAACTATAAGAGGTACAGAAGACATTCTGCTTACCTTCATGCTGTCAGATATTGAATAGAAATTTAAGTAGGAACTTGTCTGTATGTTGAGAATTTTGCATATACTTACAAATATGTGAAGAAATAAAGTATGCTTGGGGGTCTCGCCTTACTCTCTGAAGCTGCATGAGGTGGTTTCCTCCTCTCAGCTGGAATGCCCTTTGCTCATATCTTTTCTGGTTTTGCTTGTTTGAGAAAATTTGTTGACAGCATTAAATAAATTATGAGGGAAAGTATACCTTTTTCCTCCTATGCTTAGTGAGATGAGGTACTTTTTTGGCTCCTAGAGTAGTATTTTTTTCCTTGAATAACAATACTTCAAAACCTTTCAACCCAGAATTTTGTTCTAATGATAAAGACAGTTTTAATTGTGGGGTTGGGATTAAATTTTCATGATTCAGAATATTAAATGCTGCTTACAGAGCATGAATAGTTATAGTCCTCCCATTTCAGAAATTTAGTCTTGTCTAGAATAACTCCAAAAGAGAAACATAAAATATTTTGGATGAAGGTCCTTCAGATTTCTTTTTGGTTGTGAAAAATACTAGGAATGAGCTTTATGGAAGTTTAGAAAAGGTTTGGGAAAAAAAGTCTATGCTACTAATAGGTGAATATAATATATAAATTATGTTTATGCTGACATGTATTATCTATGCACACTTGCTTAAATAGGCCGTACGGTCTACAAGCTTGAAATAAGCTTATTATCTGTCCTAGTGGGATTTTTAAGTATTTATTAGTTTTAAAATGTTTTTATAGGAAATTGCAAGTGTGCAACAGTAGAGAGAATAGTATAATGATGCCTACGTATCCATGACCCAGTTTCCACAATTAACTCCCCTGGTTACATTGCTGTCTACTTCCCGTTTACTTCCCCTCAAGGCATTACTTTTATGTAAATCACCTCATTTCATTCTCAAATATTTCCATATGTATATATTTAAAAGACAGGCTTTTTAAAAGCACAATCAAAATACCAGTATAACAACAACAAATTTCTTAATATCATCAAAGATCGAGTCAGTGTTCAACTTTCCCAATTGCCATATGTATATTTGTCATATATGTATATGAGATAAATTCAAATAAAGTATCAGAATTTAAGAGAACTAAATAGACAGATGGATAAATAGTTATACCATACACACACACACACATATGTTTATGTACAATTAGAATCCAAATAAGGCCTACTATTTAGTACTTGGCTTCTTCCTGTCAATATTTTTTGTGAGGTTGATCCACCCATGGTGTTGCATGCATCTTCATCACTGAATAGGATTCTATTGTAAAATATGTACCACAATTTTTCTCTATTTTTGATTGATGTTTGGACTTTGGCCAGGTTCTGGTTATTGTAAATAGTGTGCTGTGACCCTTCTGGTACCTATTTTTTGGTAACTGTGCCTACATATACCAGGAATATATAGGTATATTAAGTATACGCCAGGAATACAATTGCTAGGTCAAAGAGTATGAACCTCTTTAGCTTCAGTATAGCCTGCCAAACAGATTTCCAACCGGATGGCACCAATTTATACTCTCACATGTATAGAGTGCCACTTGCTCCATACATGGGTCTTTTTTTTTTTTTTTTTTAAGATTTTATTGGAAATTGGGGGAGGGGAACAGCGTTGGGGAATCGGGGAAAGGGAACAGGCAAGTTGCTGTTCTTTTTTTCTTCAGTCTAGTTGTGGAGGAAGTTGCTTCACTGGCCCATGTTGGTATCATCATTGCACTCTTCCCAGGTGAGACAGATCGGTCTCCAGCCTCTGGATGGCCGCTCACGGTGGCTCTTGGCAACTCATGCTGGCTGCCAGCCACTCACTGTAGCCTATAGCAGCCCACTGCAGCAGAGGCTGCAGCCCACACCATCACAGTAGCCCAGCTCCAGGTGGAGCTGTTGTTCACCATCTTAGCTATAGAGGCAACAAGGTAGAGCTGTTGTTCACCACCTTGGCTGTAGAGGGCAGTGTCACTGGTCCTCATATGTGGGATCCGAACCGGGCCTCACTGCTCATAGCTGGCATCCCAAGCCAGCTCCTAACCAACACGCCACTTGGCCAACCCAACATGTGGTCATTCTTAATTGTAAATTAATTTAGATGGGCAGGGAGGGTTACTGAATGAGTTTTTGCAGATGAACATTGACCAATGTAAGAAAGCCAGTTCTAGCTTGGATATAGAGCTTAGGAAACACCATCACTATGTTTCTTTTTCTTTTAATTAAATTTATTTGGTTGACAATGGTTAGTAAAATTATATAGGTTTCAAGTGTGCATTTCTGTAATCCATCATCTATATATCATATTGTGTGCTCACCACCCAGAGTCAGTTTTCCTTCTATCACGGTATATTTGACCCCCTTTACCCTAAAATTTTAAGGAAATGTAATTTGGCCAGATTAGAGGCAATTTTCTCATTCTACATCTAAGAAATATTTCCCATTTATAAAGTATCCGACTCTTTGTTTATGACCATTTTCTGCATATTTATCCCTCTCACTGTGATGAAAACAGAGAATTGTTTGCCATGATCCCTGGAAACTCTGAAACCGTGTTGTTAAGATGACTCAGTCTTGTCTTTCCCGGACCAACTAGTCCTTCACCCAAGTACCATTTTCCATCTCTCAGTTGTCAATTACTCTTCTGTGGAATCTTCCTTAGTTTCTGCATTTCTCTGAAACTATGAAGATTAAAGAAAACTTTAAACTCGGGTAGCGGCAATTACTACTCAGTTTAGAAAATATGATTACCTTCTGGCCCATGCATTTTATTTTGTTTTTATTTTTATTTTTTTTAGATTTTATTGGGAAATTGGGGGAGGAGAACTGTGTTGGGGAATTGGGGAAGGAGACTAGCCAAGTTGTTTTTCTTCAATCTTCATTGTGGAAGGTGCCAGTCACCATCTGGCTGCCTGTCGGCAGCTCGTGGCCTCTAAGCTCAAGGTGCTGTGTTCAATCTTAGTTGTGGGTGGGCGTAGCCACCATTGCATGTGGGATTCGAACCAGCAGCCCTGTTGCTAAGAGCACACGCTCTATCCACTGAGTTATCTAGGCAGCAGCTCAGTTCAGGGTGCCGAGTTCAGTCTTAGTTGTGGGTAGGTATAGCCCACCATTGAACAGGGAATCTTGTTGTTACACCAGCTGAGCTATCCTACCACCTGTTGGCAGCTCAGCAGTAGTTCAGCTTGGGTGCAGCATCCCTGGACCATGTGGGAATCGAACTGGCAGCCCTGTTGCTCAGAGCTTGTGCTCTTAAGCCAACTCTTAACCAACTGAGCCACTTGGCTGGCCCTGGCCTGTGCATTTTATACTTCTATTAGTATTTTTAAATAAAAGACAGTAGGTGTCAAAATAATGGCATGTGTAGTGATGTATCCAGCTGTTACCAGCTTTTGCCTATAATACATTCCCACTAATGTTTGCAGTATGCTCTTTCCTTTTGAATTTTGTTCTAATTCAAATGGATTCCTTTGTTCTTAACTCATCTTTCAGTTGTTCTGTGTGTACTCGCCTTGTCCACTAATGTCATCATCTCTGGACACTGAGTGTCAAGATGCACACCAAGGTATTAGGAAGAAAATAGAATCAGTTTTAGGATGACTCCCGGATCTTGTTCTCCACCTTATGCTACGGAATAGGTTTCTGTAACATGGGAAAGGCCCATCTCCTTCACTACTTAGGAGTCTATGGGATAAATTTGGAGTAATTGATAGCCAATTGCATTCACTCTGTCTTCATTGTGCTGTGTGACAGAATTAACAACATTGGTTTTTTTATTTTATTCAGAGACAGGGCATTCTCTTTTCCTCTATCAACTTCTGTTAAATTTTGAAAGTCTTATTAAAGATAAAGTTTACACCTGCCTCTGGTTAGCCCAGGAAAGCTCCTGCTGAGGTGACAACAAAAGAGGAGAAACTGAAAGAATCAGTAAAGATGCTATCTAGATGCTCATGGTCAGAAGACAGTTCTCACTTGGTCTTTTCTATTTCAAGAGGTTCTGGGCTTCAGGGTACTGGACGCACAGCCCGAGCTCCTGGCACTTCCCAGAGATGCTTTGTGTGAAGCATATGAGCCCCCAGACTCTGAGGGTTTCACTAAGGGGTATGAAATCCAGACTTTTCATAAGCATTATCATTTCCCCTCAGAGAGCCTTTGGGTTCAGGCACTGGGCTATGCCTTTGCCCACGAGTCTCTACAGTGCCCTGCCCTTTCATCTGGCCCCAAGGTTGGTTCAGAAATGGATCTTCGTGAACTTAGGGCTTTTTCAAAGTGTAAGTCCTTCTCAAGCATTTTCGCTTTCTCCAGAGGAAGTGGCATCTGGCACCTTTTCTTACTCCCACTTTCAGGGATATAGAACTTTATGTCTTCTGTGTAAGACTAGGGCAAAGATACTGCATAGGGAGACTTATTTTTCATGTTAATTTCATGTTTGTTTTCAGATTGCAATCAATCTGGCCTAAGAAGTGAGTTGTTAGTGACAATATGAGTGATCTTTTTTTTTTTTTTGAGGGCAGTGTCACTGGCCCTCTTATGTGGGACCAAACCGGGGCCGCTGGCTTCCCAAGCCAGCACTTAACCACCGCGCCACCCTGCCAGCCCTGAGTGATGTTCTTGAAGGCCAAAATCAATCTGTGTATAAATATGAGCTCATATAGCCAGATGGTACTTCTGAATGTAGATCCCTTATAAAATCAAAATCACATCATGGAACGTGGCATGTGCGGAGAAGGTGCTTCCTTTCAAGAAGCCCATTTGAAGGTGGGGATATTGTCCTATCATTCATTGGCCAATATGTGGATGTGAACTTTTTTTGTTGTCATTAAACTTTAACTATAATACTACATATTCTTATCCAATCACTGCCTACTTACTATTATGTTGAATAGCCCACTCCCTAGTCTTCATACGTAGTCAATCCCTCCCACCCACCCCCCCAGTATAAAGAATGTTCAGTGTCTAAGAATGAAGGTTTTGTTTATGGGAACATCTCTGTTTTATGTAACTGATACATAAATTATATTCTTCTTCCCAGTCCTGGCTTCTTCTCACTGTATTTGGCAGTGACTTTTCTTGTTGGTAATTGATTCTTGTATGTAATTCTTAGGCATGTGTATATCATATCTATTTGGCATTCTATTGGAATTGCTCTGGATTGTCTCATTTACTTCTCAATCACTCTCTCTGTCACATCATGCTTCTCAGTCTCTTTTTTTCTTCAAAGACAGATGGGTATCTGTGCTACCTTCTGTGAGCTGTTCCTATCGTGGCTGTCACTCCTGCCTGAGCATAGCCACAGCTTCATGTTCAAACCAGTTTGGTCCCAGAGTCAGAAAACTGTGAATTCTTTTGCTTTCCCTCACATATGGAGCTTTATATTATTAATACAACTTTTTCCTGATGCTTTCTATTTCAGAAAACCTGTCTCATCTTGTTAATCAAAATTAGATTATTTGGGGAAGATTTTTATGGATAGAGGGGACCTCTTTTGATTTGTTAGTTAATAAGCAATTGACTTTGATAGTAGTCTGCTATGACTTATGTACTTTCTTAGGCTGTTACTTCTGAGCAATTTCTCAATTACTCACATTATGTAACTTATTATCTTAAGTGAGAAGGCGGTAGTCTCTTGATCCAACTGCTAAAAATTCTGGCCCATTTGTCTTGGTCTTCTTGACTCCTTTCAAAGTCTTATCTCTCTACATATCCTTTGTATCCCATGCCCTCTTAATTTCTCAAAGACCGTGCTCTTTCCATTATCTTCTCTCCAACTAGCTCTGGGAAACTCTTCCCATAAGTATATCTACATGCCTTCATATCTTCCATCTAAACAATAACCCTTTCAGGACTCCAGACTTTCTGCCAACCTATCCTTTTAGCCTGCCTTCCCTGGAGAAATGTCTGCATTTGTTTTGGGCACTTGCGAATCCCTCCTTTGCGCTTTAGCCTACTTCAGTCTGGCCAAGACCCTCCCTACTTGATTCCTCCTGATAAGATCATGGAGAGTCCCTATGCTACCTAATCCAATAGCTGCATTTACCCTTCTCTTCACCTCATCTTTCAGTAGCATTTGACACAGTCGACCACTCTCTCTGCATTAAAATCAATTTTCTCTTGGCATCAGACCTACCATACTCTCTCTTGGTTACCCTTCCACTCCATCATTTAATTTTGTTTCTGTTTCTATTGCAGGTCTCCTGTACTTTCATCCTTAAATATGGAGACTCAAGGCCTCTGTCCTGGGGCCCTCTCTTTTTATACTTCCTCTCTTTCTCTACGTGCTTTGATTAGTAAGGGTTAAGGACTGTTATTTCTAAGATTCTTATATTTATGTTATAGGGTAGTTATGACAATAAAATGAAAATCCACGTTAAACTGCCTGGAATACAGAAAATGTTCCATAAGGGATGCTCCTGTTATATGTTTTTCATCTTTGTTTCTCTCATAAATTTGTATTAAGAATAGACTCAAATATTTATTCCAAGAAAGAATAGTTGAATTTATTTTTCTTTGGTTTCAGACATTCAATACCTGGTTTTCTATAAGGTGTTAATTGCCACTCATTCCCTGTAAGAAGGCATATATCTCAGTCCACCAGATATTGGGGCAAACATCTTAAGATCTTTTTATTCAATCCACATACCTTTCATGGGTCTACTCTCTCAAATTCACCCATTTTGATTGTTCCCAAATCCAGTGTGTGACCCTGGAAGTCACCTAGTTACCAATTCTAGGGCAAAAAAAATATGTTTCTAATTAAGCTATTTTTGAGAAGGATTCAGTGATTTCATATATGCACATAAAGCCTTTAGAACAATGCCTGACACCTAGTCGATGTTTGATAAATGTCAGCAACTATTATTATTTTTTAAATGATTATTCTGCAACATAGAAAACTCCTTCAAGAAGGGATACATCCATCTGTTAATGAACATAGTGGCAGCAATGATCTGACTTTCTTGTTCTCTGTAGGGTCATGATTTCAAGTATTGTCCAACAGCTGACCAATTTAGGACAACGTAAGGTGCTCACTCAGAAAATAGCAGACCCTGGGCTCCGCTACAACAGACTTACCAAGTAGGATCTGTGGGTGTGGGAACCAGAATCTACTTTTTCCAACAAATTTTTATGGTTGGTTCTTATACACAATCAAATTTGAGAATTATTTCTGTACCCAATAAATTGTGAGCACTTGGAGGTGCAATATCTTCCAAGAAATCATCCATGGAGTGGTTACATAATAAGTGGTTTGTAGAACTGTAGACCTCAAAGAGCATTGCATCTATTGCCCTCATGTTGCAAATAGAAAATAGAATCTCCTCCAAGATCAGATTGTTTGCTAGTGATAGAGTCAGGGCTGAGACTCAGGCTTCCTGGCTCCCAGTTCTATTCTCTTCCCAAAGTCAAACAAGCTCCCCTTGCCTACATAATGTCCCAAAAGATTTTCCAGTATGACTTCCGTAAAGCAGTAAAGGGGACTGTCCTAGGGGCAAATAGAAGGAGGAGAAGAGGAAGGTAAAGGAGACAAAGAGTGATCTAGACAAAAACCAAAAGAGAATCAAAAGAAAAGGACCATAGGTTTTAATGACAGGTGGGTTTGGGGAAATAAGAAAGGAAGTTATATATAAAAATAAAGAGGGGAGTAAAAGTAGGAAGACTAGGATAGGACTGTAATGGGTATGTTTATGTTTCATGCTCTAAGTGTTCATAGTCCAGTGTAGTGATGAGAGAGATCTAGATCGAAGACCCTGGAGACTCTGGCATAAACTCTTCAATAACCTTGTGAGGTAAACCCGGAGTCTTGGACAAGATCCCAAAGTTCCTTCTAGTTCCAGCAGGTCCATCTTTGATCTGAATGTGACATAATGCCCAGAGTATTGTGGTCCATACAACGCACGCTTGAGTTTTCACAGGAGAAAACTATGGGCTTCAGAGGATACCCTCATATTCCTGTGTCACATTATAGCCTGCCTGTCTGCCTCCATGCACCTCTCCATAAAGACAGATCATAACTTCAATATTATGCTTACTGAATATATCCCCACTTGGCACCAAAGGATGGCCGATCAGTCAGAGACGGGTACGTTCTCTCAAGAGAGAGAAAGACAACACAAGCCACGCGGTTGCGTGGGTGCTCATGGGTGCCAGTGGGTACCCCTGGGTGCAAGTGAGTGCCACGGGAGAAATCTGGGAGAGGAGAAAAAGGGCGTGAACCCCTTGCTTCAGGTTCTGGCAGCCTGCCTGTGAAATGACCTATTGATATGATAATACCTGTCCTCCCTGCATTCTTATCAGTAAGCCTTGGCAGAGGAAACTTCTGTCTCTTAAGAGGTGCATGACAATAACCTCATGGGGCCTCTGGTAATGGCAGTTTGCAGGCTTGGGAAATTAGGCCTGGAGGTTAATTCTTGGGTGTGAGACTCACAGACCTCGGAAGCTACATTGACCCTTGCTTTTGTGTAAGATAATAAAAGGATCAGTCAGGCCCGATTCAGGGCTCCAGTCCACGAGGCTGAAGTCCCCTGGCCCCGAACTGTTTTCGCTCCTATTTTGTGTCTCTCTCTCTTTTCCTTAACCTTTCACCATCCCTTCTCCACTCCCGCCTGCTCTGTCTGTGCAGGAACGCGACATTCCTGATGTGATCCCCACACAGACGTGAGGGTGTGAGGGCTACGCCACTATGATGTGTTTAAAAATAAAGTTAATTAGAACTTTTTCCTTGGAGGTTTTAAAGCAAGAAGAATACGGCTGTGTTTACCTCGGCCTCAGAGCTGAGCCTGCCCCGCCCTGGTGGGAGGTGGTTGCGCTGTTGGCTGTTCTTGGTGGTGGTCAGCAGGCCCAAGGTTGAAGAAGGGACGAGGCCTATGCGATTGCAGGACTCCATAGGGTTTCTCCATGTTTTACTGTTACACATCTTCGAATATGAAAAAAAAAAAAATGAATTGTCAGGTAGCTTTCACTTGTTAGTTCCTTGAATTGACAGCTTTTTGTTGTACATTCTGGGCCTCTGCTGTTTTGACTGGCTGAAGGAAGGTGGAGAAAGTTAGGGGCCAACAACAAAAAAAAAGCCCTAATTTTTCTTAAAATTTGTTGGGGGAGGGAACAAAGCTTTTAAGAAATACATGTTGCTTAATAGAAACAAAGCAACAAATGAATCTCATGGACTGCATAAATATTTTGCATAACTATTTTGAATCACCAAAGTACAAGATTTTTTTTTTTTTTTTTTTGAGGGCAGTGTCACTGGCCCTCATATGTGGGACCGAACCAGGGCCGCTGGCTTCCCAAGCCAGCACTTAACCACTGCGCCACTCGGCCAGCCCCAAAGTACAAGATTTTTAAAATAAGAAAACCAAGAAAATATGTATTCATGCCATTTCTTTGGTACTTCAGAATCAAAGCTAGAGCACCTGCTGTTCAAAATTTTTAATGATTTGTTTAAAGGTCAAGATGTAGACATTATACTAACCAGTGAAGCCAATTTTTATTCCTTCTGAATATTATAATCCTAGTATATAGCAGTACATTTTATTAAATATATTCAGTTCAGTACTGAAGAATAACCATTTTTTTTTTTTATCCTTAGCAATTAAGTTTTCAAATGACCAGAACTAAACTTGGTGGCTTTCATTGAGTTTGCCTTTTTAACAAAGAATTCAGAATTTAATTACTGATGTTATAAGGGCCATAAAACTAAAAAATGTGAACATGTAAGGTTTTGATTCTGACGGAAAATTTCGAATGAATCATTTATCAGTTAGGATTCTGTTCAGCTGCACATAATGAAAAACCGGAATAAACAGAGGCTTTAATAAATCAGGAATGCCTTTTGTCACACTGGAGTCCAGGGAAGTTAGCACTGCTCTTCTTCCTTTGAGCTTTGTCTGCTTTACCTGGCTCAAATTGACTTGAGGTTGCAAGAGGAGTGGGCCACCCTCAGGGTCACAGCCCCTTTCCAGAAGAAGGAAAGGCAAGCCAGAAGGGACAGGCCAGCTTTTAATGAATCTCCCAGGAACCCAGGCAACTTCCAGTGTATTTCATTGGCCAAGACGCAGCCACCCTTAGCTGTGAATGGGGTAGAAAACACAATGCCACCTCCCCACCACCAAAATCAGGATTCTATTAAAAAGAGAATGGATGTTGGGTAAGCTGCTACCCGAGTTGGCCCCTGGAGAGCTAACATGCACATTTTCTGAAAGGGATTTCACCTTCAAGTACTGATTCTAAGATTTTTCCTCTCACTCTTCTTTTACTTGTTTTCTTCTCTGGGCTGTCATTTTTCTCTTTTCTGGTAAGTGTACCTATCTTGAATTTTCTGCTACAGGACAATCAGTGTGAAAACAATTAAATATGCACTTAGGTATTAGACTGTAGACGTGGGAATAGGCCAAAAGGCCATAAGTCACCCCATGATCTTTTGTGGAGATGCATGCCATTTGTGAATAATTGACTTGTCCTTTTCATGGTCTTCACAGCACGACCTCCCCTCAGATCAGAAGTGGTTGTGTTTAATACCTGCTGAATAAAAAAATCAAACTGTCAGTGGTCTAGACGTAGAAGGCAACTGGCCATTTAATTCTGGCCATTTCCTTATTCTTGGGAGGAACATGAGAGAATACCATTCATGTGTGGTGATGACAGTTTTCTGCACAACACTCTGTCTCCCACACAGTTTGGCCCCTGAGGTCCCTTAAGGTGGTGGGACTGTATTTGGTGAAAACTACTGTGACCACAGGGGAGTTTTTTCACGCGTCCACATCCTCCTTCCCATGTTCACCTCTTCCTCCTTCCTACCTTCTCCCATTTCCAGGTAGTCTGCTGGTCTCACCCTTCTGCCTCCTCTGGATGGAATTGTTGGCAGTGTGTATTTGGTTATCCACTCTGCTTGAAATATGGTTCTAATTTTCCCCCATAAAAATGAGGCTCAAACAGTATGACTTGTGTGCCTTTGGTCTCATTTTTACTGGTAAGACCTCCACTGGTGGGATCCAAAATGATTCAAGACCTATTTGAAAAGAGTTGGTTTCTGGTGTTCTGTTTACTCTCTTTCCCTTCATTTGCTTTGAGGATTTCTGTCAAACTCTATCCTACTGTTTCATTGAATCATTGCTCTTTGCAAGTAGACTGTGTCCTCAACACCAGATTTCTAGTCTCGCCTCTTCTCAGCAGTCGATCTCTTCAGAATCAGAAATTTCTCCAACAAAGGGAGAATTGAAGTAGACGCATCACCCAGACAGACTTGCGGAGGAGGAACTAGGGCAGATGTACGTACATTGTGCAACCTGCCAGCATTCAGCTGGCAGCTCCTGCAACTGTATTCACAGGCTCTCGGAAACCGGAGGAAGCATTACCTGATTCATTAATGTGTACTGGTCTCTGGGATGCTTTAGCACTGGTGGTCCCTGAGTTAAGTACATATGATGGCACTTGTTCAAGCTGAGGAACAAGGCAAGGAAGAGTGAGGACAGAGGCAAAAAAAGGGCAGACATCTAGGAGTAGGTATGAGGGTGTGCCAGGTGGAGGGTTCCTGGCCTAACCCTGAGAAGGAGAACAGACTGCTAGGCTATATATTCAAGGCAGTGAACCTGATGGAGCTCATGGATGAATATAGGGCCTGCTCGCTATTAGCCCCAGGACAAAAGTTGAAACTCTACTTAGAATTATAAGCCCTTAATGATCTGGTTTTCACGTATTTTTTATTACTCCCCCCTTTTCCCCACACACTCATATATAGCCACTCTTTCCCTATCCCCACAACCAACCTTTATGTCCATGTCAGCCATACTGATTAACCTGATGAACTTTCATATTCTCCCATCTTCCTTTAATTACATTTCTGTTTCTTCACTCACCCATATTTGTTGAGTCCTTCCAACTTCCCCTCACATGTTGTCCCTCCCAGAGGCCTGCTGGAGTCCCCCAGTCTGAGTGGACTCAGAGTCTTTCTCCCGCACTGTCCTTGTGACTCCTTATCATGTCCCTTATCACACTGCCCTGCAGTTTGTTTGCTTGTCTTCTCTCCTATGAGATGGTAGGATTTTGATGTTAGCAACTACGTTATTCAACTTCATAAACACTTCGTAAACACAGTGTCTCGCTTGGGGTCTGGCAGAATATAGCTGTTCAGTACTATTCGCTGAATTAATGGATAAAATCAAAAGGAGCTGGCTCTGGTTTCAAATTTCATAACTGCTTTTTCCAGCCACTCCTGTTGACATGATTGCCCCTATTTTTCAAGTCCTTGTATGATTCCTTAGTTTGAATGCCTGTTTAGGGTTGGGAGTGGGGTGAGGTGGAGTAGAGTCGGGGAAGTCATTGAGACAAGAGAGAGAAAGAAGATTGATTTCAGAGAAGGTTCGCATGCAGGTCAACAGGTCTCTGACATGCACCAGCATAAAAATAGCCCTGCAGCTCTTAACAGTGTGCTGTCAGCCTATTTGCTGAGAGGTCAAAAAAGAGGCTCCCAGAATCAAGCCAGTGGAGCAATAATGAAAAGCAGCTGATGACAGTTTCAGAATAAAGGGAAGATGAACATCATCTTAAGCACAGACTGTATATACACTCGTACTTCATGGATTTCTCACCCATAGAACCACTGCCTGGCTAAATGCTTTCCATATGAATGTTGATTTTGCATAGTTACAAATCTGAGCTGCAATTTTTTTGTCTTGTCCCTTCTAACAATTATATTTTCCACCAAGGTTATCCATGCCCAAAGGAAGGTAAGAATTTTGGAACTGAAACCATCCTTCTCCATTCCTTCTAAACACCAGATCCTGTCATTATGTCTTATGTTGAGAATCATCCCAGTAAAAGCCATTGTTTTTTACCCAGTTGTGTGTTCTGCTGGAGGTACGAATTGGATGGACAGGCAGGTCACTCTTTATAATTTATCTATAGGGCTTATATCACTCTCTCAGCTTTATAAAACCATGGATATATCAGCTATCTCAAAAAGCAAACTTTGGGGATTTTAGGGCAAGAAGTCAGTAATGGCATACCTTTTTAAGATATTGGGCAAATAGGCAACAGAACCCCTCTTTCCAAATAATGCAGAAAGGGCCTCAATTTGCTATGTTCTATAAAGGTCTAGAGATGTACTTTCCAGCACAGTAGCTACTAGCGGCTATATGTGGCTAGTGAACACTTATAATTAAAACTAGTCCCAATTAAGTTGTGCTGCAAGTCTAAAATATATACCAGATTTTGAATATTTAGTACAAAAAATGTAAAGTAAATCAACAAACTTTTTGTATTAATTACATGTTGAGTTAAATAAAATAATACCATCTGTTTCTTTTTGCTTTTAATATAGCTATTAGAAAATGAATGTTGTCCACATTTTATGTTTTATGGGTTTTTGTTTTGTTTTGTTTTGTTTGTGTTTTTAGCTGAGCCATCCTGACACCTGTTGTCAGTTCAGTGGCAGTTCAGCCTGGACTGGGCATCGAACTGCTGTTGCTCTGAGCTCAGCTCACACCCTTGAGCAAGCTCTTAGTGCACATTTTATTTTTATCGGACAGCGCTGGACTAGTGTTGCGACATCATGATACAGTACACATGAAGTATACATAGTAGGAATTTAATAAACATAGTTCGATAGCTTTGATTTAGAGATAATGTCCATCCCCAACAGCAGAACAACAGAAAATTCCCAATTCCCTTCTCAGATTAGCCTCACTATAACTGTAAGGATAGGTATACTTGCATTGTGTGACCTCACTTAATTGAAACTTTTGCTATAATATCTTTTATTTATCTCTGTTATTTCCAGAAGAACCTGTTGCCTTTTAGTGCCTAACTGAGCATCTAGGGTTGGAATTAAGACTTCCCTAACTAGAATAGAAGTCAGGAAAATGCTCAGACACCAAGAGCCAGAATTGCACTTGTCCATATGGTCTGCTGCTGCAGTATCTCTGTTTCCTTGACCCTGAGATCACAAGGGGATGTAAATGTTACTAGGTAAATGCTCCAAAACATCTTGCTATGTAGTTTCATCTAAACCAATCATACCTCTTTAGACAAAGACAAATAAATGTAGTATTGTACATTTCTTTTCATTTAGTGTTGAGATATAATTAATTTTCTGCTTTTCAATCCATTATATTGACATTAACTTTTCAATTCTGGGTTTATGGCATATTCTAGCCATCTGACCACTTAAGTGATCTTTTGACCCCTGGACATCAACACTTTTTTTGTTGTTCCACCAATGTGTTTATTTGAGCATGCTGAACAGTGTTTAGTGCAGAAACTGGGCTAGACAATGTCTTAAACCATCAAAGTGACTTTTCTAATAGGAATGTCCAGTCAGTGGGAAGGGCTTGATGCTAGGAGGCCTTGTGAAAGCTTTTGGCTGTGGGTCACCATGGAGATGCTTTCCACTCTATTTGCAGGAAGGCCAGGCTTGACTTGCCCCCATTAGAAGTAAATAAACAATATTTAAAAATGTAAACACTATTTCTGGTAGTGCAGTTTGGTACTGGTATGATGAGCTAACTTTGTTTCGTGTTTTTTGTTTTCCTTTTCTTATTAAAACTTGGAAGAATGACTTCCTCTGGAGCTCAGACTATAGAAAGGGATTTGGTGTAGATGTGGAGTTTTGTGTACCTTAGAAATGATTGGAAGAGCAGTGTCTAACATAAAACAAGTGGGGAGCTTGAGGGAGGGGTATTATTATTAGTAGTAGTAGTAGTAGGGATAAAGTATGAAATGTAGTTAAGTATTATAATCAAAGAAGAGAGAAATAGACTCATTTGAGAAACTAAATCTTTGCATAACACCGGAGCTACTATAGATGTTAGGAGATAAGCGATCCTTAGCTTTGGTAGGCAGTTCATCATCTGATGAAGCAGCTGGCCTGTAGTTTACCTGTTGACCATTATGGTTAATATTACTTTTCTTTTTTAAAAGAAATTGTATTGGGGAACAGTGTGGTTTTCCAGGACCCATCAGCTCCAAGTCAAATAGTTGTTTCGATCTAGTTGCAGAGGGCGCAGCTCCATGTACCATGTGGGAATTGAACCGGCAACCTTGGTGTCATGAGCACTGAGGTCTAACCACCTGAGCTAACCAGCCCTCCAGTTAATATTACTTTTGTTTTCAAAAAGTAGTGAGATTGCCACGGTTCCAGCATATTCTCTGTTTTCAGTTCAAGCAACCAAGTAGGAGGATCTTGCCCTGATTTCTTTCCTTTATAAAGTTTTATGTGATTTCCATTATCTTGTACAATATGTGCACCATAGATAAACATGATGAATTTTCTTCCCATGTAAAACCAGGCAAAATGTTTGTATATGATTTTGCACCTAATTAACATGTGACTGCATTTGTAAAGTGGTAAAGTATTAAGTGACTTTTGATTGGCAGTTTTGAATACCTTCCATCCATAAAGCCCAGAATACTGGGAGCAAAATGATTACCAAAATCCCTGAAAACCTGAATGTACACAGTCAGTTTTCTTTTATCTCAGCAAAATGGCTGCATGTGAACGCACGCACATGCAGACAATAAAGCTTAATGTCAAGCAGTAATATTTAAAGACAAACTTGCAGCCAAGAAAATAATTGCTTCAAGTTCTCAGGTTTCTGTGTATGCACATGTTTAAAACATATCAGCTGTGATCAGAAATGGTAATGTCAGTTACTATATTTCACATATTTCTAAGATGTACCCTTTTGTTCACATTTTACTACTTCTGTAATTGGGATGTATCTAGAATCTGTGACATCTTTAAATTGTTATCAGCCAGGTGGCAGTCATGATAAAATTGTGATTGCTGCGCAGACTGGGCATAACTGCTCATAATGTCATCACATCAATAAAGTTTGATTGAGTATAACTATTCTGCAAACTGCTTTCAAAAAGATAATGCTGTTCAGTGTACAAATGAAGGCATGGGAACAAAGCAATATGATATATGCATATGATAAGTTTAAGTCAATGAGAGCTCTTGCAATAAATATAAAATAACAATATATGATCAAAAAGCAATGTGTCATGGTTTCATTAGAAGCTTCTTTACTTATTTAGTGTTATATTCATAATGGTGCATCTTAATCATCAATAGTGACTTGGATATGATAGGAACCAATTTATAAGATCAGGACCTTTGCAAAGTGAATGTGGATCTTTTGCCTTTACATTCTCCCTATGGGTATGGTTTCCATTTCTCCATCTTACAACAGATCTCTTCAGTCTGAAGATGTTATTTCTGACTCAACATCAAAAGAGCATGTCATTCTGGTTTTGGTGGCGTCAGTGCACCCCCTTGTGCACTAAGAAACAATCCACCTGTGTGCTTTTGCTCATGATCCGCGTGTGTGTGTGTGTGTGTGTGTACACACACACCAGTGTTGAAAAACCAAATGGCCAGTGTTCTAGTAGAGTCTAGGACTAATGGAACAGAGTAAGCCACTAGACTCCCAAATGACCCTAAGTTTTGACTAGGAATTAACACAGGTCTCTAGGCAACGGAGCTAATCAATTACAGACCCAAAAATCTAAGTTAAGTTCAAAGACACCTGGTCCTACCCAACCTAAATTTACCCTTTTAAACCAAAGGAAGCTTCACACACTGTGCTTTGTGATTCTACACATATTCTCCTATTTCTCCCGTTTGTTTTAGACTCTTGGGCTAGATCTTTCCTGTGAAAGTAGATATGAATGCGAGTTGCCAAATTATTTCTATTGGGTCTATGCATGGGTGTTAAGTTGGTTTGGGTATGTGCTCATCAGGAAAAGATTCATTTTTCCAAGGACAGTACAACCTCTGAGAAGGAAGCCTTTCTTGGTAGAGATATGTTGGCTAATCTCAGGTTTCAAGAAAAGACATCAAAGAAAACACAATCTAGTATAATTCTATTCTAGTTTATTATTATTCTGTAATTCCAATTCTGTAATTTTATAATTTCAGGTTTATTAAAATTCTATAATTGTGCAGTCTAAAAATAGTTTTATGCTCCTTGTGGACATGTTTACTCTTACATTGTTTTTAGAAGGTACTAGTTTTTTGTATATGAACCCATCTGACTCCATCTTGGATTCTCTTAAATTTTACCTCATCTTGCAATTCTTTCACTGCATATACCTCCACAGTTTTCTTTTTCCTGTTAAAATTCAGATCATTCTTACTTGTTTTGCTTTAGTTTGACTTTGTTGGTGAGCTCTTTTTCACATAAATCATGTATATGGACTTTTTTTCCCTTGGATTTTGCTTTTTCTATGTTGTCTGTTTTGTTTTGTTGTTTGACATTTCATATTCATTCTCAGCTTTATATTCTACCTTTTCTGCATCGTTTACCCTTTCCTCCATTGTCCAAAATTCACTTATTTTCTTAATTTGGAGAATCCTATATTATAAATGTGGTCTAGCAAAATTTACCACCGACAAAGACGCTCTGCAGGAGATATTATGGTAAAATGGTTCATTGCTACGAGAAATTGAATATGCTCTTTCTACTTTTCCATGTTTACTAAATGGGGCTGACCGAGTGGCGCAGTGGTTAAGCGCTGGCTTGGAAAGCCAGTGGCCCCGGTTCGGTCCCACATAAGAGGGCCAGTGACACTGCCCTAAAAAAAAAAAATAAGTACCCATGTTTACTGAATGATTTTAATTCAGTGCTATATTGGAATGTCAGTTTTTATAAAATTTCTCTCTGGGAAGATGAATCTCCTAGAGAGGGTTTTGTTCCTTCCTTCTGTGTCTCCTCTTCCACCCATCCCACTGTCCTGCTCAACACACAGTACCTGAACCATAGCAAGTGCTCCATAATAGAGTTACATGAATGAATGTGTCTCTCTTTAAAATGTATGTTTTCCTTTCCAAAAACCAAAGAATCCTAACTCTACCAGGAAAAGTTTTGTGGAAGTTCTGGGAAATGGGGTAATAACCTTTAATATTTAACTTTTTTATCTTGGGAAGGTTAAACAGTACCTTGCTGAATATATGCTTAAACAAGAAGCTATTAATTTTTACACATCTAGGTAATTTCTTTTAATATTATTAATATAGCAGTGTAATAATCATTTAAAATTTTTCTTATGAAAGAATCAAAATCCTAATCCTATTACCCCAAAAGACACTTTTCAGCCCTGTCCACATTCTTCTAGTTGTAATTTTAGTAAACCAACTGCTCTCTATATCTGAGTAGAATATCTCAAGGCAGTTTTTCTTTAGTGTTTCTGGTTAATTGTTATGGAAGCCGCCCTGGGCGTTATCACCAGAATAATGAAGTGATTTATTTAGTTCATAAAGCATTTTCACCCATATCAGGTCATCATGAAAGAATTTCTTTTCAAGAATGTTATGTACAAGTAAAAGTTTTGTTTATAAAACCTGTGTTGTAGGTAGCGCAATACTACAGGCTCAAAGATGTGTGGTAAAGATGACATCGTTAAGGGATATGAGTTATTTTTCTAAAGAACTGTGGCTCTTCTTCAAAAACAAAAAGTTCAATAGACCAATTAAAAATACATTAAAATACTTTCCACATTTTTAGGAAAACACAGATATGGTGAAATATGAGACAGGGGCTGACTGTGTTATCTCTGCGTGATTTGTCATGGGCCTACTCTATCAGAGTGGTGTGATTAGCCATCTGAGGAATATGTTATAGCTTCAAGTAGATTTGGTTTCAAAAGTGGATTGTGCTAACAGAAGTGTAGCAGGTCTTGAAGAAATCTAACAAAGCATTTCTGTACCTATGGCCTGGGGAATATTTGCAAGTTAAAATGCCTATACAAGTTTCTGCATTGTACCTATGAGACACAGCCGTGGTTTTTGGGGTAGTAATGAAGTGCCCCTTTGTGAGTGCTACGTGTCTTCTAGATTCACTAGAAGCCAGTATGGTATGAACTGCTCCCATTTCTGCCAGACTATACCTTCCGCAGGGCTGGGCTCAGATGGGAGGAAGAGGAAAGAAAAAGTTCAGTGAAACACAGTTTCTTGAGAATAGTCATGCCAGTTTATGGAACACTTTTCAGAGTGAAGTAGAGTTCACTTGCCCATCCTCCGGAGATCATTATTTCTCCACTGAAGCTTTGCAAAGCTGGTACAGTCTATAAAATTTTGTTGCTGGTGTAAATATCTAATTTGAGGAAATTCTGCTTGTGCTGTGTATTCTTCTAGTACCGAAAATCTAAATGGGAAACCAGACATATGTTTATTAGCTTCCTTGAAAGTTCAACACTAAAATTTCCTGAAACTGCCAACGTGGGCACGAATGCCTTTTTAGAGCTGTAAGCTACTACTTTTAACTCTCTGCAGTCTCTAGTAAAAGACAAAATTGTTAGCTGTACCATGAAGGGCACCGTTTGGACTATATGTATTTGTAAGCATACAGAGATGTTCAGAAATCCAGCCTTTGACTAGAGATTTTTACACCTTCCAGTAATTTGGGGGTGGGGGCAAAGGGGTTAGGGGGACTGATGGCTCCAGCTCTGTGTAGACACATGGAGAGATGGAATAGGAGATGTGTGTCATTGCAATGTTAACTGCATCCGTGGAACTAGCAGGTTGAAGGGCTTCTGAGAACTCTGATTTTTAAACATCTTTTGCTGAAATGCCTGAGATTTTCCAAAGAGATTAATTTCCCACAAATTCAGAGCTTTTATTAAGATAACCAAGCCTGTGCTTGGGATTGGCTGAAGAGCCAATTTGTGAAGAGTAGGTATGTTTGGAGGCCTGGGTGCACTCTCTGTTTCTCAGCATACTCTTCTTTTCAGCTGTGTTTTTTTCAGTAGGAGATTTGAAACCCACAAGGTATGTTTCCCTTAGTTGTTCTGCGGAACTTTTACCTTCTGTCATCTGATATCTTCTGTCATCTGTTGGCCTTGTGGAATGTCACACTATTTTTTTTTTTTTTAATCTAGTGCCTGTATTGGGTTTTAATGGAAATCTCCAAACCAAAGGAATATCTTGGGTTGATAGTCAGGATGCTTTTATTTTTCAGAAAATATAAAGGACACTAAAACTGTATTTTCTTCTCAATACTCATGTACCAGAATACTAGAAATGTTTAAATATCTGGGAGTGCCTGGTCTCAAGTAACTTTGGAATGAATAAATCAAAATAATGATCAGATACGACAACTGCAAGGCTGAGTTGGCAGCCCTGAGCTGGTTGGTGATTGCATGTTTTGCTTTAATCACCAAGATACTAAATTATTTCAACTATGTGTTTCTTACTTCTATATATAGGTTTATCAGTATCTGAAGTGATTGCTAAAGAGTTGGAAAGTACTGTCAAAAGCTGGGTAGGTTATCCAATTCTAATTTGTTTTCAGTGTGAGGTTGTTAATAGACTAATAAGCTCGTAGGGAAAGAAATAATGAGTTTATGAGCTAGACACACTATTAAAATTATAAATGAACAACTTAGCATATGGCTGATGAGAATAGAAACAAAAATTTGGGGGAAAAACCAAAGCACAAAACAAACCCTATGGATGCTTGGTTTGTTTAGAAACATTGACAGGGCAAGGTTAATGAAGGGTGAACTGGAATCTCTTTATATTCCAGAACATTCTTTTCCCGTTTTCCAGTTCTTTTCATTGTAGTGCTGGAGACCGAGCTCTCTTGCTCCCCTATGTAATTGTACACATTTGAGAATTTTCCAGTTGTTAGTGATGTGCACTTGTTTAGATTAGTCCTGGTTTCCTAAGGAAAGTCTGTAGGGTGTTGACAAGTCAATCCAATTAGGGATTGATTCTTTTAAATTCTGGAGGACTATTTTGCAAGAAGTGGGCCATCTCAGGGTACCTCTGTGTTTCAATTTCCTTTTTTGTTGTTTTTGTTTGTTTGTTTTTGTGTGTTTCAGTTTTCTACCCTCCCCTCACCCCTCTCTCCACTCACTTGTCTCTGTGTACAAAAGTATAACAACATCAGATAGTGATTCAAAGGCTGTCAGTGCAATAAACTAAAATGAATGAGAATTAAATCCCTGATTGTATCCTCTCCAGAACTAGAGGGAAAGGACATTATGTTCAAGTTGCAAAGATAAAGATTTGGGACTATTTCATTTTAAATGTTAACATACCCACTGAGGAAAGGGGATCTATAATAAGGAAAAATCAGCCCCAAACGTATCTGGTTGGCATTTCTGCTAATGCCACCTGAAGGAAGGCTACTCCAGCCCACCCCTTGGACAAAGGGACTTCGGGTCTATCGCAAAAGCAGGGGAAAAGACAACATCAGGAGTGATTTAGAAAAGAAACTGTTTGAAGATGTCTTTAGAGAAAAGGTTATTGTAAAGTATGAGTTATAAAAACTTTCTCAGCCAATCAAGATTTGAGTGATACCACTCCCAGGGTTTTTAAAGGATTTTCAAGCTCTGCTTTTGGCAATTATAGATAACGTGAAAAATATCCTTGCTTGTTTCACTTGACTTTATTGCAGAAGGATGTCAACACAACCCAGAGGCCAAGGAGGAAACAGAGCCTCAGCCACTGATGACCGAAGAATAACGTTTCACGGAAAGTGGATTGTTCAGTCTGGAGGGTGGGTGTGAAAGTGACCCACCGGGGAATGGGGCTGGGTGTGGCAGTGTGAGGCCTCCATCACACACAACTCGTCAGTCCTGCATTCATAAACATTCTTCGTTAACAATGAGTCACAAGTATCTAATTTTTCACGTGATGCCTAAATATCATACTCACAGCAAGAGAACACCAGAAAATCATCCACCCTGGTTTTCTGACACCTCTCACTTTCAATTTTAATATTCTGCATTCAAGCTTTTACTTGTTTTTGTCCACTGAAAAGCCTGAATTCCACCTTTTTTTTTTTTTTCTTTTAAAGGAGGGCACAGTTCACAGTGGCCCATATGGGGATCTAACCAGCAACCTTGGTATAATCAGCACCATCCTCTAACCAACTGAGCTTACCAGCCACCCCTCACCCATTATTTTTAAATTAGCCAAGCTTGGCTAGTAGCAATTGGAAACTAGTTTTTTTTAAAAAATAGTAGAAGGCTAACAGAGCCCTCAGTCACCCTGTTCCTGGTAATAGTCTAAGTGCTGCATGTGTATTAACTCATTTGATCCTCAAAGCACCCATATGACATGGTTCAGGTTATGGCCCCCCTTTTTACAGATAAGGAACCAGACATAGAAAGACGAAGTCACTTGCCCACATTTAACTAGCTCTGCAGCTAGTTAACCGCCGCCGGAATGTGAACTGAGCAGCCTGGCTTCACAGCCCCTGTTCTTAACCAGTGTGCATCCTCTCCTATTTGACAAATGACTAGCTGCTGCTTGGGAAATATATATATATATTTCTTCAGTCTAGTTGTGGAGGACATTGCTTCACTGGCCCAGGTTGGTATTATAATCATCGCGCTCTTCCCGGGTGAGGCAGTCGCTCGCCGGCCATTGGACGGTCGCTCATGCCAGCTGTTGGCTACTCCCAGTAGCTCACGGCAGCCCACTGCAGCCCCACTGCAGCCTACGCCATGGTCGGTGACTCACAGCAGCCCAGCTCCAGGTGGAGCTGTTGTTCACCATCTTAGCTGTAGAGGGCAGTGTCACTGGCCCTCATGTGGGATCTGAACGGTGCCCTGTTGCTCAGAGCTGGCACTCCCAAGCCAACTCTTAACCAACACACCACTCAGCCAGCCCTGGAAATATATTTTTTTAAATCATAATAGATTATTTATTTACAAAATTACTCTCCGATTGTAGTTGCAAATCTTACGCAAGCACAAGAAAGAGTTAGCAGCTGTACTAATAGAGCTCCCTAGCCTACTTGTTTTTGTCAGTAATCACAGGGCATGAAATATGTGAAATCTCAACTCTTTCACTGGCCTATCAATAATTTTTGCTTGCCCAATATCAAAGGCTCTGAGATCAACTCACTCCATGGCATCCCTACTTGGTGGGAAAGGTATCCACATGACAAGCCAGACTAATGTTGCAAATCCAAGGACATTGAGAAGCAATTTTAGAAAGTGTGTTTCATCTCCCCTATTAGTCCCACACTTGTCCTAATTTTCACCACCTACTCAGGATTCCCACTGTGTTCTCCCTTTAGCAAGAATCTTTTTTTTTCTTTCTTTTTTCTCCAGGACTTTGTAGACTGGTGGGAAATCAAATAAATGCTTGCATATTTATTTATACAGGGAAGAAAAGTAGAAAGAAAGAAACAATAATAACATCCCCTTGACAAAAATTAAATCAAACTAGGCAGGCAGGGGAGGAGAAATATTTTAGAACGTGTGAGAACCCTCCGTGCATGTATTTCCATTGTAGCCATACTGTTCCATCTTTGTTTTATGTCTAAGCCACTCGGAAACACTTGTCCCTTACCAGTTTTTCAGATAAATATTATAAGGGCCTTTTGTCAGGGCTGAGATGGAATGCTGCTTCTTTATATTATGATGGAACTTCAAAATACACCAGAAAGTTCTTGTTTAGTTGGATTCTTCTCCCTTTTGTACTCTTTAATGTAGGGGAGGAACAGAGATTATTTTTAAATTAATTTCTGATGGGGAAATTTGCAGATTACAAAATACTTTAAAAACCTGTGTGCAAACTTATTCAATAATTCTGAAGTCAGTTAATTAAGCAGTTACTACAGTTGATTAGTCCATATATAGCCTCTTGTTAACCTTTAAAAGTAGAGCTGCTAGTTTCTGAGAAATGCCTCAGAAATCCTATGGAGTTGAGAAGGGTCCAACCATGGAGAAATACTGAAGCCCCCTCTGCTTGGTGTCTCCTCCAGAATAGAGCAGTTCCCAGGTCTGAACCAGGGCAATTGTAGTTTCACATTAATGGAGATGAATACCTGAGTAGCTGTGACATTATTACCTTACAGTGGGCTTTCTGGCCATTGTTACTTTTGTTGTTTTGCCTTTGTAATTGTTTGTGCCTGGAATGGAGTTAGTCTTGGTTTAACTTTTCTAGTAATGGCAGGGAGTGTTCTGATCTTCAGGCACCTAGGATCTTTGTGTTCAGCTGGTCCCCATATGCTTCATGTGACTCTGACACCTGGGCAAGGGCTGTCTTCTTCAATTAGGTATGTCTTATAGGTAGCAGGAAGACTCAAGAAATTGATGTCTAAACCACATTTCATGAATACCTACATGAAAATGCATTTAGGGGAATTCACTGTTTAATGAAGTTCTATTGTGAATTCACCTTTAAGGTCAAGTCTCACCCCTATGTAGTTCCACGTCTTTTGTATGTCACGTGTTATGAAGGTGGCATGCATTTGTGACTTCAAATAGTTTATCAAAGTGCGTACAATACCCTAAATGATGAACTACATTGAAACCTGCTAATTGTATGTGTAGAAGAGTATGTTGGTACCATAGTATCATATTTCCCTTTTTATGGTAGCTTAGTCTTAGCTGTAACTTTTCCAGAGAAATTTGTAGAAGACAAAGGAATTCAGTAGGTATCGCTTCCTTGTGATAATTCCCTGAACTAACCCCCACCCTCCCATTGTCAGAATGAACGGTTACCTCCATTCATTGTATGCCTCCAGCTCGTCACTTGTTGTAATGTGACATATTATACTCAGCCATGACCCTGTCCCCACTGAGTGTGAATGACTCCAGGACCCAGGAATGGTGACTTCATCATTGGATAGCCCTTCACACCAGCACAACAATGGATATTATAGACATAAGCACGTGCTTGTCTTACTGAATTCTTTGTAAAAATCGACAGGTAGAGAGATGGCTAGTGCGAATGTAGAAGCACCAAATAGGACACGGGGAATGAATAAGAACTTCTAGTAGATCATGACCATTGCCACACTTATTTTTTTTTAACTACTTCGAGTTTGAGATTTTGTCTATTTCTAAGTGAACTCAAAGGTCTCTGTAGTAATTTGTAATTTTTTCTAGGAATAATTGCATTGCTGGGTTAGAAATGAGTCACTTATCTCATTGTAAGTATGCCCGCCAGCCACTCAGCATCTCCATTTCAGTACAGTTTTGGTTTCCACAACAACACAGACTGCTAATGCAGCAAAGCAAAGAGATAAAATAAATCAATGGTCCACACATAGATGGCAACTTGACATTTGACAGGTGGCATTGCAGGTCAGTAGGGCAAGGATAGGCTGACTCTTCAGTAATCAGTATCATGACATTCGATTATTAATAATGAGAAGAAAGCCGACCTCTAGCTCACACCAAATACAAAAATCAATGCTAGGTGAAGTAAAGATCTGAATGTCCAAAGCAAAGCCTTAAAACTTTTAGTGGAAAATATTTAGGACTCTGTTCTTACTTTCTTTGGGTAAAGAAGAATTTCTTAACCAGCAGCAGAAAGGATAATCATAAAGAAAGAGGTTATTAATTTAACTACATAAATGTGAAAATCTTTTGTACACTAAAAGCACCACTAACGAAGTGTAAAGATACCCACATTCAAGGAAAAGATACTTGCAACTTTGTATAACTGACAAAGGATTAGAATATAAGAAGAATTTTTACAAATCAATAAGAACAACCCAGTAGAAAATGGACACAGGCTAGGGACAAGGTAGTTCAAAGAAGAGGACATGCAAATGACCAATAAACATGAAAGATACTCAGGCTCACTAGTAAGCAGGAAAATGCAATTTAAAATGAAATGCATTTCACATTCATCAGATTGGAGAAAGGTTTTGACCTTTGGTAATACAAGCATTGCTGAAGATGCAGAGCAGGGGAACTCTAATACACTGTGAGTGGAAATGCAAATCACCACTTTGGGGAACCATTTAGGAACAGGTCCTAAAGCATAAGATGTGTTTAGAGGGCTCAGCTACCACTTACGTCCTAGTGAAACTGACATGTTCATAAGGAAACATGGAAAAGGGTTTTCACGACAGCATTGCTTGTAATATTGAAAAATTGAACACAACTCTCTATAAATAGGAAAATGAATAAGTAATGCCATTTTAATAAAATGGAATACAACTCTACAGCAATGACAATAACTAAAGCTACATGCATCAACATGAATCAATTTCACAAATACACCACACAATAATGCTGAGCAGAAAGAGCTAGTTGCAGGAGGAGATATTTCTGGTGCTGCCATTTGTATAAAGTTTACAAATGTAAGAATGTTACATATTGTCCAGGGTTAGTAATGTATGTAAGTATAATGACATGAATGGGTGTGATTAATGTCAAATTCAGATTTTTGGTCACCTTTGCTGGAAGCAAGGGAAATGTGATCAGGAATGGGTGCACAAAGACATCAGTGGTGCTTGCTGTGGGTTCTTTCTCTTATTGGGGTTGCGGATCTTTAAGAATTTGTTATTCTCTATCTTTTCTTGAATGTCAGAAGTATTCCATATTAAAACGTAAGCAAAAGGAAGGAATACGAGTTCAGACAATTAACGTCACGAACTTTCCACCATGTAAGTGCACTTCTTAAGAGATATAAATTAGATTACAGATTAGAATACTAAAACCAAAGTGGCTCAAATCTGTGCCATAAACAAATCCATCTGTGAACTGGACATGCCATTCTTTCATTGAAATTAGTTAATGGCCAGAATCTACTTCTCTATCTAAAGTACATATTTATTAGTCAAATGTGCTCTCAACACTGCTTCAGCGTCTCATCTAGCACAGCTATCAAGGCCATTATTTTTCCTTTCTTTCAAGTACACAGCCAACGGCCTATCTTCTTCCTACTACAGCCAGGCTCTCATCTCCGTAAAGTCTCTTTCTCCTTCTTATCTCTCTGGGTACATTGACCTTCCCCGTACTAAATCTTAGTGGCTGGAGATCTGCTTGTTTTCAAAATTCTTCTAAGAACGCATCTTTTTCCAGAGCCTTCCAATTCCTGTAAGTATGTACCTAGGAATGCTGCCCTTTCCACCAGCAGCCTGGACATCAGATAAATGCATCTTTTCTCCTGACTTATCCTTTCTCCATACATCTGTCTGCCCTGAGAACACATTTGATCAGGAATCAAAATGTAGTAATGTCTGCTCTAGGTCCCCATTCACTGTGTGAACTTGGAGAGGTTACTTAGTTCCTCTGAGCCTCACCAAGGGTTTCCTGGAGCGAGGGAAGAATGAGGGAGAGGAGCTAAGGGGAGAAGCAGAACAAGATGAATAAGGGACAGAGGATCTAACAGGAGGGTTGGAGGGTGACTCATTCTAATGATATGGCTGCTGACAGAATAAAGGAAGAAATCTGAGGAATCCACTTGTAAACAGGAAGACCCAGGCAAACTACTGAAGGATGAGAGGAGTCTTGGCAAAGCCTGGGATATGGTGCATGGTGTTATGGAAAAAAAAGGGGTGAGGATTTAGGAATGTGGGAGTCCACTAGGTGTCTTACTAAATACGGGTGATGGTGGGGGGGCAGCAGAAAGGTGTGTAGAGACCCACTAATAGAAAGGGTGGGAAGTGGAGGCCACCTCTAAAACAAGAAATAGCTGAGATGAGAAAGGAAGAGTTGGAGCTTTGGTCATGTTCTTATTTAAAAATATAGTATGAAGGGGCCCAGCCGAGTGGTGCGGGGGTTGGGAGCTGGCCTGGGAAGCTAGCGGCCCCGGTTCAGGTCCCGCATATGAGGGCCAGTGACACTGCCCTCAAAAAAACAAAACAAAACAAAACTATATAGTAGGAAGGATAGTAGTCAATAAAATGGGCGAAAATAGGCAGATGGGGGCGATTGCCTTCCTATGAGAAAATTATTGTAATTTGCTGCCTGACCTTCCCGAGCTGCTGGGGACTATGCATGTGTCTGTGTGACGTGGATCTTTGTTCTAGAGTGTGATGACTGTTTTACTAAAAATGAAAAGAAGAATAGGTAGAAATGTGTACTTAGGAGCCTTGAATTTCATTCTCATCAAACCGGAAAAAGGACGTACATAACACAACTTCTGAGGAATCACCTCATCTTTTTGGAAACTATAAAGGAAAAAAATGTTAGGTAGTACTGATCAAACATCAAAAATAGTCAAGGAGGGCCGGCCGAGTGGCGCATTGGTTAAGCGCTGGTTTTGGGATGCCAGCGGCCCCGGTTCGGATCCCACATGAGGGCCAGTGACACTGCCCTCTACAGCTAACAACAGCTTCACCTGGAGCTGGGCTGTGCGAGTCCCGGTGATGGTGTGGGCTGCAGCCCCTGCTGCAGTGGGCTGCCATAGGCTACAGTGAGTGGCCCGCAGCCAGCGTGAGCGGCTGGCAGCCAAGCGTGAGCTGCCAATAGCCGCGATGAGCGACATCCAGAGGCCAGCGACCGATCTGCCTCATCCGGGAAGAGCGCAATGACGATACCAACAGTGAAGCAACATCCTCCGCAACTAAACTGAAGAACAAGAAGACGACAACTTGTCTGTTCCCCTAACCCGATTCCCCAACGCTGTTCCCCTCCACCAATTCCCCAATAAAATCTTTAAAAAAAAAAAAAAAAATAGTCAAGGATTTTAATGGGCAAATTTTTTTTTTGTTTTTTGTTTTTTAAGATTTTATTGGGGAATTGGTGGAGGGGAACAGCATTGGGGAATCGGGGAAGGGGAACAGACAAGTTGCTATATTTTTGTTCTTCAGTTTAGTTGCGGAGGATGTTGCTTCACTGTTGGTATCGTCATTGCACTCTTCCCGGATGAGGCAGATCGGTGGCTGGCCTCTGGATGTCGCTCACCGTGGCTATTGGCAGCTCACGCTTGGCTGCCAACCGCTCACGCTGGCTGCGGGCCACTCACTGTAGCCTATGGCAGCCCACTGCAGCAGGGGCTGCAGCCCACACCATCACCGGGGCTCGCACAGCCCAGCTCCAGGTGGAGCTGTTGTTAGCTGTAGAGGGCAGTGTCACTGGCCCTCATGTGGGATCCGAACCGGGCCACTGGCATCCCAAAACCAGCGCTTACCCAATGCACCACTTGGCCAGCCCAGGGCAAATGTTTTTATTTTATGATATTTTAAATTAAATGTATGGGGATAACATTGGCTAATAACATTGCATAAATTTCAACTTTATAATACAACATCTGTATTCTCCATTATGTGCTCACCATCCGAAGTCTAATCTCATTCTGTCACCATCTATTTGACCCCCTTTACTCTCTTCGTTCTCCCCCCACCCCCTTTCCCCTCTGGTAACCATCATTCTGTTCTCTGTATCTATGAATGAGTTTGCTTTGTTTGTTCATTTGTTGCTTTTTGTTTTATATCCCATATATGAGTGAAATCACACAGTTCTTGTTCACTTCCATCTGACTTATTTCACTTAGCATGATACTCTCAAGAGTAATAATCCAAACAGCAATATTTCATATCTTTTATGGCTAAGTAGTCTTCCATTGCATATATGTACCACATCTTCTTTATCCAATCATCCACTGAAAGACACTTAGGTTGTTTCCATGTGGAAATGATTATAAACTGTTAAAATGGAACTATTAAAAATAAATTGTAGGGCCGGCCGAGTGGTGCGGTGATTAAGAGCTGGCTTGGGATGCCAGCGGCCCTGGTTCAGAACCCACATGTGAGGGCCAGTGACACTGCCCTCTAAAAAAAAAAATAAATAAAAATAAATAAATAAATTGTAAATGATAACTGTCTTTTTAAAAAATTACCACATTTAACAGACCTCCTTTAGAAAATAATTGAGTATACAGATATGAGATATTTACACACCTTCCTCCAAGTGTGTTTTGAGTATTGAATACCTAATTCTTTTCTTTCTTTTCTTTCTGAATAGCAGGAGGAAGTACACTGCTAAGTTTCAAGATGGGTTGGGTACTTTTTGATACCAAACTGCTGTTTGATGTTCTGTTCCCTTGAATTGGGGAGACCAAAAGCTACACATTAGAATCACAATGAAATTTAAAATTTTCTGGATATCAGAATCTCTGGAAGGCTAACCTTTTTTGAGGTTTTCGCTCTTACTTTACGTTCCTCAGTAGGATACAAATGAAACTTCTGTAGTGTTCAATTTGGCCTAACTTGTCTCTCTTAGGTCCTGTCATCTGAATAACAATTTTTCTCATTACAAGCACACATTCAAAATTTCAGTTCTGGGGCATTGTAAGCAAGGAAAGATTTATAAGAAATTTACCTCGCTCTCATCTGCATACCCCATCCTTAAGTAAGTACAAATGCACTGAGGATGCATGCACTCAGGGACACACACACACACACACACACACACACACACACACACACACCACTCGCCTTCTCCCACTACTATTTCTGCTAACAGGTATACATTTATTTGATTAAATTGATTGCTATTTTACACAAAGAAAATTAAGGGTATGAGGCAGAGTCACAGGTGTGAAGTGTATTCACAGGTTTGTTTAAATCACTGTAAATTTAAAATCACTTCTAGTTCTCAAGTAGGAACAGAATTTAATCTGAAGTACTAAGTGACTTGAGAGCAATTTGGCTTAAGAAAATCTGTTGTATCTTTTTGAAGAGAAATAATTCTTCTCTAAAAGAGTCTGATGGACCATAAAGTAACTTAAATTTTGTTTTGTTTTGTTTTCCCTTTATTCATCAATTATTAAAACATCCAAAGTGTTTCTGTGAGAATTTGGAAATGAAATAATCACATTTCTACCAGTGTATTTGTCATAGGGTAATTTTTCCTTTCCTAGAAACTGTTCTTCTTTCTCTTTAATAGTAGCTACTATGTACTGTATCATGCACCCATGTCAGAATGAGATTTGAAAATGGGGTTATTTTAAGCATCTGAGGCAGAAATTACCCTGAATATACGTGACTTCTGAGCGTGCTGAATTCCACTTGGACAGCTCTGACACACCTCACCCTGAGTGCAGCGTACCTTGGGCAGGAGGGAGTCAGGCAAGGGTATAAGACAGAGCCTCTATCATGACAACAGCAGGATTTTACCCTTGAGGGCACACTTTGATTCTTAGCACACAGCACCTGCTTTCCTTCCCATGTGGGAGCTTGAGCCAATAGCCTTGAAGTTGGGAAGTGCACTCATTATTTCATAGTGCAGCCAGGCAAAAGTTTTCTTTCAAACTCTTGGTTTATAAAAAAAATTGAAACCTTATATTTAGACCAAATATTTGCCAATGAAACTCAAACATAAGGTGTTATGATTTTGCTTTCCCACATTTCAGCTCCCAGCAGTCAGTTGTGTTCCCGGGTAAGAATGCACCAACTACTGGTGAACCGCTGTAACAGAAGAAAGCTCTAGACTGCTTAATTCAGTCTCATGTTATAAGGAAGCATTTGTGTCGATAGATAAATCCTTGCTCTTCGGCAATTTGACAGACTACTGATTACAAAGTGTTTTATTAAATGAAACTTTTTCCCTTTCTTCCATTTCACCAACTAAACAAGATTCCCCCTGGTTAGATATCCATGCCTGCAGTTAATTTAAAAAAAAGAAATAATCACCTAATTTTAAAAAATTAAATGTTTTCATGATTCTTAGGACTATCAGTGTCTTCCTCACACCGTAAACACTCCCATAATTCTGGCTCCTTTGACAATGACCATAGGCTGGTATTGACATAATTTAAATAAAACCAGCAGGGTCATTTCTTTGATGCTTTATCCTGACCTACCTTTTTTTCTCATAAAAATGGCTTTATTAATATATATTATATACCATAGAGTTTACCTATTTAGAGTGTATAATTCAGTGTTTTTTGGATATTCACACACTTATGCAAACATCACCACTATTTCACCACTATCTTTTTCACCACACCCTGACCCCCCCAAAAAAACATACCCATTAATAGCTAACTCCTCACCACCACTAACCACTCCCACCTCTACCCTCCCATCCCCTAACAACTTTCAGGCCTGTGTTTTTACCTATTCTGGATATATCATATAAATGGAATCATACAGTCTTTTGCAACTGACTGGCTTCTTTCACTTAGTATAACTTTTAAAAGTTCATCCAATTTGTATTGTATATCAGTATTTCATTACATGGTCAAATAATATTCTATTGTATAAATATACCACATCTTATTTAACCATTCATTAAATGATGACATTTGAGTTTGCGGTAAGCAGAATAACATTACCCAAAGATGTCCATGTCCTAATCCTCTGACCAAGGACTATGCTACTTTTCATGGCAAAAGGGACTTTGCAGATGAGGTTAGGACCTTTTGAGCTGAGCAGAGTATCTTGGATTATCTGGTGGGCCCAATCTCATCACATGAGTCCTTAAAAGTGGACTCATGTGTTTTGTCAAAGGAGATGCGACTGGAAGAAGGATCAAAGAGATGCAACATTGCTCACTTTCAAAAGGGAAGAGTCAAGGGATGTGGGTGGATGGGTGGATTCAGGAAACTGGAAAAGTCAAGGAAACAGATTCTCCCATGTGCTTCCAGAAATTAGTGAAACCTACAGTGTCTAATTTAAAAGGTGTATTTTTCGAGGTGTGACCAAAAAAAAAAAAAAATATATGGTGAATTTTAAATTAAAAAAAATATATCACCGTAAAAGACATATTGCCATTACTCCCCCTCAAAATACTCCCCCTGCTTTCAAACACATTTAGCCCATCATCCTTGCCACTTTCTATTTGCAGTTCTAGAAATCCTCTTCTGTGAGTGTTTTTAGTTGTGCTGTCGTGGCTGCCTCGATGTCTTGAATCAATTCAAAATGTTTACCTTTCATGGTCATTTTGACTTTGGGGAAAAGCCAGAAGTTACATAGTGCCAGATCCAGTAAATAAAGTGGATGAGGGCATACCACAATATTTTTATTTGACAGAAATTGCCGTACCAGAAGCAATGTGTGATAGAGTGTTATCATGATGGAGGATGAAGTAAAGACACTCACGAAAGAGGAGTTCCAGAACTGCTTCAGAGAGTGGCAAGAATGATGGGATAAGTGTGTTCGAAGTGAAGGGGAGTACTTTGAAGGGGATTAATGGCAATGTGTCCTTTACCGTAATAATTTTTTTTTTTTTTTGAGGGCAGTGTCACTGGCCCTCATATGTGGGATCTGAACCTGGGCTGCTGGTGTCCCAAGCCAACACTTAACCACTGCGCCACTCGGCTGGCCTCCGTAATAATTTTTTTTAAATTTAAGCATTCCCCAATTTTTTTTTATCATACCTCATACATTTGTGTTGTTTTAAGACACTAAGTCTGTGGTAATTTGTTACAACAGCAATAGAAAACAAGTACAGGGTTGTTTCTACTTTTCGGCTTTTGTGACTAATACTGCTATAAACATTTGTACAAGTATTTGTGTGGACATATATCTTCATTTTTTTTTTTTTATATCTGCCTACAAGTGGAATTGCTGGGTCATATGGTCACTGAATGTGTAACATTTCAAGTAACTGCCAGAGAGTTTACCAAAGTGGCTGCACCATTTTTCATTCCCATCAGCAAATGTTTTCAATTCTCCATATCTTCACTAAAACTTGTTATTATCTGTCCTTTTTTTTTTTTTTTTATAAAAGTTTTTATTGGGGAATTGGGGGAGGAGAACAGTGTTGGGGAATTGGGGAAGGGGAGCAGCCAAGTTGTTCTTCAATCTTTGTTGTGGAGGGTGCCAGTTGCCATCTGGCTTCCCGTCAGCAGCTCTTGGGCTCTAAGCTCAAGGTGCTGTGTTCAATCTTAGTTGCCGGAGGGCATAGTCACCACCCAGTGGGAGTCAAACCAGCAGCCTTGTTGTTAAGAGCGCTCGCCCTATCCACTGAGCCATCTGGGCGGCAGCTCAGCTCAACGTGCCGAGTTCAGTCTTAGTTGCGGGTGGATGTAGCCCATCACTGGACAGGCAATCTTGTTGTTACACCAGCTAAGTCATCCTGCCACCTGTTGGCAGCTCAATGACAGCTCAGCTCGGGAACAGAGTCCCTGGCCTATGTGGGAATCGAACTGGCAGCCCTGTTGCTCAGAGCTCATGCTCTTAAACCACCTCAACCAACTGAGCCACTCGGCTGGCCCCCTTATCTGTCCTTTTGATTTTAGCCATCTTGGTGGATGTCAAATGGTATCTCATGTGGTTTTGATTTGTGTCTTCCTAATGACTAATGATGTTGAGCATCTTTTCATGTGCATATTGCCCATTTGTATATCTTCATTGAAGAAATGCTATTCAGATCTCTTCCATTTTTAAGGTTGAGTTGCTTTTTGTTGTTGAGTTGTTCTTTATATATTCTGGATATAAGTCCTTTATTAGATATATACTGGGGGTGCCAAAAAAATGTGTACAAGTGGACACTTTGCTCAACTTTGACCAAGCAGTATTTCACCATAATCAGAAGTGTCTGGACGCCGATGATAAACACTTTCAGCACCTCTTATAATTGCAGAAGTCAAACGTGACTTGTATTTACCTTCTGTTATCAGTATTATTGAGTATTACAATTTTAATAGTTTTTTTCCTTTCTTAAAATGTGTATACATTTTTTTGGTACCCTCTGTAGTTAGTAAATACATTCTCCTATTCTATATGTTGTCTTCTTACTTTGTTGATGGTGTCCTTTTCAACACAAAGGTTTTTAATTTTGTTGAAATCCAATTTATTTATTTTTCCCTGTATCTCATACTTTTAGGATCAAATATAAGAAATTATTGCCTAATCCAAGGTCACAAAGATTATACCTAGATTTTTAAAGTTTTACATCTTACATTTAAGTTTATAACCACTTTAAGTTTATTTTTTTATATAATATGGGGTAGGTATTCAACATTCTTTTGCATGTGGATATCCAGTTTTTCTAGGACTTAGATGCATTTAAGTTTTAATTGAAAATGTTAATCTCTAGATTATTCTTGGGTGTTTAAGATTCTTCTGGTGCTTGGAGAAGGCTTGCTGTGCTGGTGACAGCTGTTTCTCACAGTCTTCTTCAACGAAGAATGTGTAATGAGTCTCCTGTTCCCATATGGCCAATACCTTACAAAGTGTGAAAAATATAGGAAATCAAACACACTTTTGACCTCATCCTTTCACCTTTTCCTTTATATTTTATTTTATTTATTTTTTATTTATTTATTTTTTTTTGAGGGCAGTGTCACTGGCCCTCACATGTGGGACCCAAACCGGGGCCGCTGGCTTCCCAAGCCAGCGCTTAACCACCACGCCACTCTGCCAGCCCTCACCTTTTCCTTTAGATTTTGTTTCATTCCTGACAGTATCGGATTTTTTTCCCTACAAAAGCAGTACATAAGTGCCATAATCAAGAAAAATGTTGAAGAAGAATGTTAGTTTTACCTTTGCCTACTAAGTTAGAATTGCTCAACTCCTTAATCCCCTGGAAATGATCAAGTTCACCAGGGGCCCAGCTGCATTTTCTTCCTACTCCAGTTTTCTTATGCTCTGCTTCCTATGCAGAGATGGACTTTTCCCAGCTGTTCCTAAATCATAGATTGCTCTGTGCCATCCCTCATTTATTCATGACAGAATGATCCTGGGAAGTAAGGATGGTCTAGGATTTGTCATGTTGGTGTCCAGGAGTTAGCTACCGTAATTCCAAATCTGGCGAGATCCTTACTCCTAGAAGAGATTAGTTTCCTAAAGCAGTGCTTCTCTAACTTGAATGTGTATGCACATCTCCTGGGGATCTTTTTAATTCATTGTGTCTGGGTGGAGCCCGAGATTCTGCATTTGTAACAGCCTCCCAGGGGTGATAATGCTATTGGTCCATGGACCATATATGAGAAGTAAGATCCCCAGGTTTCACAGATTCCAGGGGGAATTCAGGAGCTGGTAAACTCTGGAGGCATTCTAATCTTAACCTTGAGTCAATATTTCCTGCAAATCAAAAAATAAAAATAAAAAATAAATTGTTTAATAAAAGACAATGCTCCCCCTCTACTACCCTGAAAAACAAACAAATCTATTTCAGATACACTTCAGCAGCTGCAATTAGGTAGAGATTAAACTTCTTAAAGAAATAAAAATTTGCACTTACAAAAATCTGCAGAAATTTTGCTGTGGCTAGTTACAGTTGCGAAGCTTAGATTTATGTGCTCTAGGAGATGGCAGGGGGATGGCTATGGGCTTTTAGTGTATTAGCCCTGTCATGCCTCAGAAAGGTGTTATGTGATTTATGCTTTAAGAACAGTGTCCAGCCGGCAGTTTTAGATATAGATTTAAGAATGAAATGGGATAAGAGTTGGACCCCTCCACCTGATCAGTCTGACTTTTCTCTAAGCACAGGTAAGGTTTCATAGCAATTTAGGCCACTATCACATGGTTCCCTTATCATGAAACTCCTATCTACTCCAAATCCAGCGACCAAGGACCTTGTTAGTTATATTTCTTGGGAGTGATTTTACCCTAACTTGTACAGTGAAAGGCTGGTCGCTTCTGACCAGGGCATATATCTAACTATTAGTCTTTCTGTTTTTCCTAGTAGTTAATTCAAAATCAGACTTATCTATCACATTGTCAATGATGATATGATCATTGCCATTTTCTTTTAGGTTCATGTTTTTTGTTCTGTAAAACTTAGCCCAGAGAGGGAAAAGGGGAAGATTGATTGATTGATTGCTTCACTGATTCATTTATTCTACCTTCACCTAATAAAGATTATTATTTATCTTGGAACTGGATTAGTGTATTGCATACTGATTGGAAACAGGGAGAAACAAAAGAGAAAGACTACTCTTCTAAATATACCATGATGTCATAGTTTATGCTAATTTCTGTAACTTTTAAAGAAATCTTTATAACTTAGCTTCCTCACTAGAAGAAGGATGCAGCAAAGTAAAAATCCATATTTCCCCTTGCTGGCCTATTTTAAAAGTCTAAGTGATTTACCTAATATGTTGTTCTTGTTAAGTAAGATCAGTGCCATATGGTGGCTGGCTTGGGATGAAATACAGCTATGCGAGTAATAATAATAGTAATTGTAGTCATAGCAGTAATACCAATGGTAATAGTGATCGTTCTTGTGTTGTTTCAATAGTGAAAGAATGCAAGCCCCATGGCATGTGTGTCATTTCTGGGTAACTCAGTGGACCATTTGCTTGGCTGCTTGGCTCTTAAAAACCTCGCTTCCACCTCTTGCTATAGGAATTGCATCAGAGTATGGTTCTGAATCACAGTTGAAATGAAAGAATTTGCAAGGCCACCTCCTTTGTGCTTTTATCTCAATATAGCCATTTTTGTTCTATTTCTATGTTGAAGTTGTTACAAGAATGCAGGGAGCTTCAAGTCTGACCTCTCTAGATAGTAATGACGTGAAACGCAATTGTGTACTTTTGTTAGGCTCTGAGAAACATGACAAATTGTTCTCATCCATGATTCCCTTCTGTCCTCCTTGAAAAAGACAGTGTTGACCCAAGTACTGTGATAAATAACTTCTGGTAATAATGGTGAAAGCTGAGGGAGACTAATGTTTTTCTTTGCAGCAATCCTGCTGCCTGGTACTTAATGTTTGAAACAGTTGAGGATAATAATTTTCTGAAAATGAGCAGAAACTGTTATGCTAAGAGCTATACCCTTTGGAAATGTATGAGTGAAATACTAAAATGCAAAAAGCAAATACTGAAATTTGCAAAAGCGAGCTCATAAATCTTGATCCATCATTGCAAATCTTCATCAGAGAATTATGCACAGACAATTCTTCTGATGTACATTTTAAATGCAAAAATTAAGAAAAGGAAAGAGTCTTCGTGACAACTGATACAAGATTATGGAAGAGGGAGAGATTTGCAGAACCAGCAAAATCCACATTAGGGCTGTGAGAGCCTGCAGCCCTGGCACGCAAGATAGTCTCATGTGGTCTAAACGAGGAAATAAAGAAATGGGTATCTTCTTTAGGAAAGAGGAGGACAATACATCAGACTATCTCTGAGGGTGTATCATTGTCATAAGTTCATAGATTTTTTTTCCATCCACTATTATTAAGGACACAAGAAATCAGTGCATCAGCTAGTATTTTGAAATTCTGTTAAACAAAGCAAAACAAAAAGCTAAGCATTTGACTATCCAGTTAAGATGCAAACTTCACACCTCAATCTTGTGATTCGGAGTATGTAAAATGGTGCCATACCCATTAATAATGAAGTGACACTAAACGATTGTCCTGAAAAATAAGGGAAGGATCAAGCACAACTTTAAAATCTATCTTGTGACCAAAACTTGGATGATAGTCCTGAAATGACAAATGATTAATTAGAAAAATATTGACCTCAGCCACCGGAAATTAAGGTGCCTGGATGATGAAATCCATGGGAAATTAATTTTAAATAACTTCAGTGTTTGTACCACAGCGGCATATTTTCCAATACCAGCTTTAATGTCAGTTACTAAATGACAGTGAAAAATGATGCAAAATTTGTTTAAGGCTCAGTAAATCCCAGTAACCCTGAGCAGCTAAAGAATAACACATTGGCATAAAAAACAAGGCACAGCAGAGAACAGGGAAGGACTCCATCACCTGCATCTTCACACCCCTTCCCTTGAGAAGAAATGTTATTTCCCCTTGTCCTGGAGACCTCTTTATCCCATTTCCAATACCTTGGCGGCACTTTCTTGAGATTGGTAAAATGAAAACCAAGCCAGGGGAGTTTTTTCAAAGACTGAGAATATTTCATCACTCGTTGTTTTTAACTGATGCCATTAAAACGCAAAGTTAAACATGAAAAGTAGAGACTACAGCAAAGCAATTCATTTTTCAGATTGTTTTTAGAAATTCCAATGAAGACTAATTGCCTTATACATGTTCCTTCCTCTCAGCAGACCCATGAACTGGGGCTCTAAATAGGGCTATAGCCATTCTCTTTTCAAAAGTAGCCCAGGACACACACAAAGATGACCTAGTCTTTATTAAGTGGTCCTCACGTCCTTTACCAGGACCGTGGCCCTTCCGCAAGGAGGGACTATTTCCCTTTTGTCCAGTGAAGGAGTGACCATAATGGCTGAGCTCCTTCTTTTTGTTGGAATCTCCTCAGGGGGAGTTCTCCTGTTCAGCAGCTTTTAGATAACTTGAATTTTAGACCCTTTAATGATTCTGTGAATTACTTCCTAATTGCAGACATCTTCTGGCAGTGTAGGTGTTTGCAGCATTACGATTGGGCACAGAACTCAGAATTGCAAAGCAGAAATTACATAAATAAGAAAAGAGCTAAATTCTAATTCATCTAGTGCCGGCTTCTCAAAATAGCTGTGTGATAAAGGATCCATTTTTTAAATTTCCAGTCTGCTTGAACCAATATTTTAATAAAATATTAAATATTTTAAAATAATTTTAGTATTTAATATTTTAATAAGAGTAAAATGAATTGGTAGAAAAATGAAATGAAAACAGACAAGTCCACATTTTTAAAAAAGATACTAGATTTAACAGTCATCAAATTACTCTGTCCAGGTTCAATGAAATTTCTAAATGCTCCATGTCAATTTGTACTCTTAGCGAAGAATAGGACTGGATAGCACAATTTGCTGTCTACACTTTGAATACTAAGCTGGTGTACTCACATTTACTCACCTGTGGCTATTGCCATTCCAAATCTTTTTTTTTTTTTTTAATTATTGTTTAAACCTTTGGGTAAAGTTTGTGCTTAAGACAAGGCTGTGTGGTGCCCCAGAGTGGCGCATTGGTTAAGAGTTGGCTTGGGATGCCAGTTCTGAGCAGCAGGGTCCCTGGTTAGGATCCCACATGAGGGCCAGTGACACTGCCCTCTACAGCTTGACCTGAAGCTGGGCTGCCATGAGTCTCCAGCGATGGCGTAGGCTGCAGTGGGGCTGGCCAGCAGCTGGCATGTGCTTTCATAAGCTGCCATGAGCCACAGTGAGTGGCCATCCAATGGCCGGTGAGGGACTGCCTCACCGGAGAAGAGCGCAATAATAATACCAACATGGGCCAGTGAAGCGACGTCCTCCACAGCTAGACTGAAGAACAAAAGGACAGCAACTTGTCTGTTCCCCTTCTCCAGTTTCCCAACGCTGTTCCCCTCCCCCAATTCCCCAATAAAAATCTTAAAAAAAAAAGACAAGGCTGTGTGATTTTTAAAAGATGGAAATACATCTAAGTTGCAAACTCCTATACGTTGTTAGATAGTCATAGAAGATTTTAACAATTATCTGGCTAATGCTAGTTGCTGCATTTCACATTTCTTTGGCTTCTTTTCTTATCCCCCCACTAGAAATCTCACCCAGCCACTTCTCCCTATCACAATACCAATAGGTGCTACTAGAAGTTTTCCAATAACATCCATCCAGACATCTTTCATATTTTAACAGAGTTTTCAAAATCTTGAATTACTTACAAATCTAGGACCTCAGTTTTGTTTAAAATTGCTTTTAAGACTACCAGAAAATAATCACATTAAATTCTAATCTCACTCAGATCCCAAGCAGTTAAGAAACGTTTGAGTTCCATGAGTTCCTTGTTAAAACTGAGCACATAGGGATACAGCATCATTTATGCAGAATTCCAGCTTGATAGATCTCCCATTTCAGATGCTGCCTGCCTTTGGTGGTTAGGCAAGCTCCTCTCTCCCCATTGCACAAGTTGAAGAACTTGAAAGCAAGGTGTGTGTAAAAGGAGTATGGGTTGGGGACAGGAGTCACCTGTTTCATTTTGGGTAGCCAGTAAAGTCCTCACTAATATGGGGACAGGTGCGCAGTGGCCTCAAGGACATGAGGGACAAGCTGTGCATATCAAAGGAAGTGCATTCTAGGGATCTAGGGATCGGCAAGTCGGGGAATCTTCACGGGAACGTGGGATGAGCCTTGTGGACTGGCAGTATGAGCTGGGGATGAGTGATAGGAGATGTGATCACAGGTCAGATCACGCCTCACAACAGTCCTGTAGTCGAACTAAGGCAGGTGTTATTATACCATCTTTACACATCAGGAAACAAAGGCCTAAATAGGATGACCTGCTCAAGGTCACACTTGCTACTTGATGACAGGACTAGGACTAGCATGTCTCCTGTATTCCAGAACCCTATTCTTTCTGGGTATCATAACTTAATTTTCTAATGTACTAAGACTTGGAAGAATGTGATGAAGACTTAACTTTTATATCTGATTTTTGGGGTCAAATTGCATAAAATCCATGGCCATCAGTGTCAGCACTGTAGAATGTGGGAAATCAAATTGTGAGCGCCAAGCAGGATAACATAGAATGTGCCCTTGTGAACTGCAAAGATGTCTACACATGATGTGCTGCTAGAGCTGGATGGCTCCTGAGCCTGGGGTCATGGGCAAGCTTGAAGTTTGTAAACTGACCTTTGTTAAGTCCAAGCCTATGTAACCAATCAGTGTGTAGTGCTTTGGATTATATAGATGCCCCATATTCTGATTTTTCAAGATTCATAGAAGTCAAGTTAAATGCAGATTCTAACAAAATTTAGACACACTTCAGTGACTCTGCATCTCCTTTCCCGCTTGTCCCTAAAGATAACACAGAAATGTAAATATGGTTTGATGTAGTTAGCTGGCACCAATTCTACTGTGTCTTTTACCTATTTCTATTTTAAGTTCATTTTCCTTTGTAATTTCTTGCCTCCTTTTATGTTCTGCCAAATCCCATTAACTTGTCCTTGAGTTGTGTAATCTAGAGTTTAGCTACTGTGGATGATGGGGTTTGCCTGAAGTGAAACCTGACTGCAGGGAGTAACCAGCTCCTTTCTGCAAATGCTGAGGCTCAGCACAACCTCTGACTCCTCCAGGGCTATTGGATCTCCTGAAAGCAGCTGCTGTCCTAGCAGTCCTGGCCCAACCTGAATCTTAGGAGGAAATGGGGAGTTTGCAAATTGCAAGCCTGTTTTGGCTTGAGTAATAGGAGAAGGACTTCTGTGAAGGCAGACCTGACAGAAGGGACAGAAAGTTTGATGCAATTAAGGGACCAAAGAAAGGGCAGTGTGGCTGGAGCCTAGTGGGAATGGAGAAGAAATGAGATGGATGGCGTAGGTGGGTCCTTCTCAGCCATGATGTAAAGCTTAGATTTTATCATACGGTAGTGCGACACAGGGGGGATAGTTTTTAAGTAGACAGGACATGACATGTTTCACATTCTTGCTACCAGGAAGACAAATAGGGTTGGAGTATACACCATTTAGGCAGCTCATGCAGGGGTCCAGTTGAGATATGATTGGCTATAGCAAAGTAGAGTCCATAAGTGGTAGGAAGTATTGGATTCAGTATGTTGAGGTGGCACTAACAAGTCTTAATAATGAATTGAGTCAGGTGAGATGATTAGGAAAAGCATAGAATCAAGGATAATTCTTAGTCTTTTGGTGTAAACAACTGAGTAAATTAGTAAATTACTGTAAAAGTGAAAGACAAGGAGGTATGGATTAGGAAAGCCTAGCAAAAGGAGGTGGTAGCAAACCAATGATGCTGTTTGGTCATGTTACGTTTGAAAGACCTATGATAGACATCCAAGAAGGATTGTTTGGTAGAGGATTACAGTCTGGAGCTCAGGGAAGAGATAGTTGGAGATACAGACTTGGGATGACTTAGCATTGAAGTGAGATGTAAAGCAACACATTGGATGGTTGAGATGACATAGGAAGAAAGTGTAACCAAACCAGATACCTGGAAAGTTCTAACAGTTAGAGATCTAACAGAGGAAGGGGAAGATTCAGAAGAAGGGACAGAAGGAGCACACTCCAAAAGAAATGGGAAAAAATGGGATTTGGTAAAATTTTTAAAAGAGGGAACAACATCAGTATCTTTTCCATGGAAAGAATGTTTTCATATTATTTCTTCAAGCACAGAAACAATTCAGGGTGACAACCTTGTTTTAGTTTTCTTAAAAAATAATTATTAAAAAAAATACATTTTCATTCTTAAAAATTAAAAACACAAAGTATAGAGATGAAGAGAAGTCACTTCAAATTGCAAGACTTTCATGGAAATTCCAATTTCAAAATGCTAACATTTTGTTGCGTTTTTTCCAGCTGTCCCTAATGCTTCCAAGATATTTTTTATATAGTTAATGTGATATTACATAGATACAGACAACTGTGTGAAATAATCTTTATAATCTACGTTATAATGTAGACAATTCCTAACATTACACATTTTTAATAAGATTTTAATGCTTGCATGTAATTTTAAACTTATTTTTTAAATGCTTCCAAATCTGAATCTTTGCTGTTCTTGAGCAGCCCTTGCTTTGTTTTTCTTCTTGCAGAACACAGTGAAGTGGATGTCATCTCCTTGACCTAATATTTCCCTACTATATTAACTTGCACAGAAAAAATAAAGAGCCAGTCAAACAGTCCACTTAGAAATTTGGCTTAGCAAGAGTCCCTCTAGTGAAGGTGCCACTTGATATGGAAACCCTGTGATTCAGCACATTCCTCCATTTTCCTATAGCCCTTAAATTAAAATTTGTCATGAATTCAGGGCTGCAGGAAATATAACTTAAGAACCAAATCAAATGCAGATACCAAAAATGAGAGCTGGAACAGATCAAGAAATTTTACAGAAAGACCACAGGCACATGTGATAATTCAAAGGAATTCAGTAAAAGAAATGTGGTTAGTAAAATATTTTTTTAAAATCTCTGATAAAATGATTACAAGTTGCTTGTTCTGAGCCACTTTTAATGTGGTAGCTAGCCATTCTTCACAGATGCATAAAAGTTCAAATGACATGCAAAATCTTACTCCAAGATATATGTATTGCAAAATATTTTGTGTATTTAGCATTTGTGTATAGTGTAATCCTTGATGAAATTCTAAGATGGATCACATGGTTGAATTTAGACCCATTACAATCCTGGGCATTTTTTCAAAGATCGCATGGAATTACCTACAAACAGAAAAAGGTTTACATGAAGCAGTAATCCCTAGAAATTCTGTGTTATCTATCTCATCAACTTCCCTCACCTTAGATGTTATCATTTCCTTTTTCTTAATTCACCTTCTCATATTTTTCTCTCTTGTTTGGAATAAGGCCTAATTGAACTAAACAATGTTTCCACTAAACTAGTGGGAGAGGTAAAATAGGTTTATGGCTCTCAGTTCCTAACCAAACTTTGTTAGTGTATATTTGACAGTCAGTTATCAGTTGTCTGTCTATAGCACTGTGAAGTTACCCAAAGGATAACTAAGTGGTCCTCACTCCTGGGACACTTACAGAAGCCTCTATGGTAGTCAGAATTATGTCCCCACCAAAGGTGTCCAAGCTTTAGTCCCAAGAACCTGACTCTTACCTTAAGTGGCAAACGGGACTTGGCAGATGTGATTACGGTTAAGGACCTTGAGATGAGATTGTTCAGAATCATCCGGTGGGCCCAGCCTAATCACATCACCTAAAAGTAAGGAACCTTTTTCTGGCTTTGAAAATGGAGGAAAAATCCCATTAGCAAAGGAATGTGGGTTGCCTCTCAAAGCTGGAAAAGGCAAGGAAACCTCCTCCAAAAGGAATGCCGTCGCCTTGATTTTGGCCCAGTGAGGCACATGTTAGACAACTTTTAGCCAACAACTGTAATATAGTAAATTTGAGGTTTTTAAAATTCATAGTAATTTATTACAGCGGCAATACATAACTAATAGAGAATATTTATTTATTTATTTATTTATTTATTTATTTATTTATTTTTTGAGGGCAGCGTCACTGGCCCTCATATGTGGGATCCGAACTGGAGCCACTGGCGTCCCACGCCATCTTCTAACCACCGTGCCACTCGGCCGGCCCAATAGAGAATCTTTAAAAGTTAATTAGCCAGGTGATGGTACAGAGTAGAGGCATTTCTGAAAGAGAACGTTTTCACCAGGTTGGTGTTACTTGGGAAGATATTCCAGGGCATGTGGAAGTTTAGCGGAGGCTTCCAGAGTGAGCAGTAACAACAGTAAAGGGGGTAGCCCTGGAACATTCCAGGATGAAGGGGAATCAGGAATGTAAAGGCATCTTAGGGAACAGTAAGTAGGCCAGTCTGGCAAAAAAAAAAAAAAAAAAAAAGATTTATGTAAGACAGTAGTCATAGGTAAAGGAGGAAAATGCCTTCGAATTATATTTAGCATGTGGGACACTTAACCCTTGAAGTTTGAAATTTGGCTCAGGGAATGCGGGTTTTCAAACTGTGTCCTTCAGGACTTGGAGATATGTCAGGAGGGCGAAACAGATTCCCTTCTCGTCCTCCTACCATAGCAACTCTCTTGCTACCTGTGTGATGCATAGGGGATCTGCTGAAGATTTTGTTTGAAAGAGAATTCTGCTACTTGAAAACAAAGAGCGAAGAAAATAAAATGGATGGTGACACAGTCACTGTGATGGCTCCTTCTCTAGCTATTTCCCTGCTATGTTCTTGCTTTTCCCAAGACTGTTTCTAGTTAGCTCTTACACTTTTTAAAATAAATAAAATACATGGCTAGTTTTACAAGTAAATTACTTTTGCAATCACTCATGCAAATTAGGCCTTGCTATTCTGATGTAAAAAGAGCACTCTGCAGTTATGCACACATCCCAATTTTTATTGCCCTCATGTCTGCTGTATATTTTGCTGGTCACCGTTTATTTCTGATGTCAGAGCCTGGCTATTGGGAATCCTGATTCTTTTAGAGAAGACAGACATTGTACTTGCCTTGTAGGACAAGCTGATGCTTCCGTGCTGGATGGGGAGGTAATTCGGCATTTTTATGGAAACATGATTTGGTCCTATCACTTTCACAGTCTGAGAGGGACCTCATTTCCTTTACTTTCGATCCCATGAAGACATGTCCAAAAGCCTCCAAATAGCTCACTGAAAAATTAGGCATGACTAAGCCACAGTCATTCAGGGGAACAATTTTGCAAAACTTTTTCTTGTCACTTAGCCCAGTTATTTCGTGAAGAGCTCTCCCAACCTTGCTCTCACAACAGAGGCCTGACTCTCTTAATCTATATCAGATGGGAGTAGGAAGCCTGGAGTTTATTTTGGACCCCCGATACATTAGAAAATAAGCATACCCAGAGTTTTCTTCTTGCTGTTGGCAAATGGTTATATTTTGTTTTGACTCTTCTACTGCTCTTCTGTGGCTGAGAGAGTTCTGTTGGAGTCTGATGTCTACAAAGCCTGGGAGGGAGCTTTGCCCAGGAGGTGGTTTGATAAGAAGACCTTGCAGAGATAATGTTCTTCCACCTGGACTGAAATGTAGCTCTCTGATAGAGCTGAGAGGACAGAACTTGAGCTGTGCCAGCCCAAGAGCTTCAGGAATATAAATTCTCCTTACAGTCCACAGAAATGTGGCTTTCCCTTAACGTAGGTCCCAAGAAGACAGAAAAAGAATAAGTGTATATTAGGAACAAAATTTTAGCAGATGGGCTAAGATTGTTCGCGTTCATTTTAATCTTTCTTAGTGTTTCTGAATTACAATCTGTAAAACATACTACAACTCTGTTTACCTAGTAGGTAATTTGCTGTGTGGCATTTAGCAAGTCACTTAGCCTCTCTGTACTTCTCTTTCTTTATGAGAGTTGATATTAATGACGTCCAAGGATTCTCTCACTTCAGTGGTCAGTAAACAGTTGCATAGCGTGGTGTCTAAGGGCACCTCTCAGGGCCAAGCAGCTGGGGTTTGAACTCTTAGTAGATGCATGATACCTTGAGCAAGTTCCTCACCTGCCCTCTGTGAAATAACAGTCCTCACAGGACTGTTATCCTGATTTAGTGAAGCGGAAAAACACTTTGAACTTTTCCTGCCACAGAATAGTTCCTCTGAAGGGTTAAGAAAAACATACCTATGGTATCTGTGCTAATTTGAACTTTCTTATTTCCTAAGTTTCTTTTGACATTCTTACTGGGATAAGGAGGAAGATATATTAGCAGTACTGACTTTTTATTTATTTAATGCTTTAATGTCATTGAACTAAACTTCCAAATCAAATTATATGCAATATGTAAAGATATTTTGGAAAATATTAACCAGTATGAAGAAAAAAAAGTAATAAAATAATTTATATGCTCACCACCCAGGCATAATCATTTTATTTAATTTCCAATCAGCCTTTGATTTTTTTTTTTCCTATTCATAGATTAACTTCATTTATTTACCAAGTTATAATTATTCTGTATAAACCATTTTGATTCCTAATCTTTTCATTTCTATTCAGTCATAAGCATTTTCCTGTTATTACCTAGGCTTAATCATCACCTCACTGGTTGCATAATATCTTTTTGAATAGATACTTTTTTATTTATTTCTTTTTTGCTAGATCATTGAATATGGTGATTGTTTATGATTATTAGTGCTATAAATAATGGTACAATAAATATTCATGTTCAAATTTAAGTTTACAGAGTTCATTATTCCTTTAGGGTAAATTTCCAAAGGTAGAATTACTAATTCTAGGTCAAGGGGTATGAATATTTTGAAGAACATGAATTTGCCAAGTAACTTTCCAAAATTGTTGCTATTAGTAATATATTAAGATGTCTATTTTTTATTTAAATTAGTGTCAGGTGTACAAAACAATGTAAGAGTTAGACATTTGTACCCCTAAGTGATAACTCCCCTCCCCCAATCTACTACCCCTCTGACATTGTGTATAGCTGTTACAATTCCATTGAATCTATTCCCTATGCTGTATTCCACATCCCCTGACTATATACATATTAAATTATAGTTGATATGCAATATTATTCAGCTTCAGCTTCAGGAGTACAGTGCTGGAATTGCAGATTGGTGCAACCACTATGGAAATCAGTATGGGGGTACCTCAAAAAACTGAAAATGGAACTACCTTATGACCCAGCAATTCCACTCCTAGGTATCTATCCAGAGATATCCAAAATGCTAATTCAAAAAGATATATGCACCCCTATGTTTATTGCAGCGCTATTCACAATAGCTAAGACAGGATGTCTATTTTATCATATTCCACTAGCACCAATTATTATCACTTTTCTAATCTGTGCCAATTTGTAGGCAACTATGGTACTACTATTTTTATTCATGTTTCACTGTGGGGTTCCTAAACATGTTGTCATGGATTTGCTTACTGAAGGTACTTGTTCTTTTGGCCAATGTCTGTTCGTATCCTTAACCTGATTTAGGCATATTGGTATTTTTCTCACTAATTTGTATGAATTCTTTGTGGAGAAAAGAAGGAACAGCCTATGTGTGAAATATTTGCTAGCAATATTTCCCTGTGTATTTTTGCCTTTTGTTTTGCTTATGATCTTTTGAAATCATACAAAAATAAGTGAGAGTATATAGTTAAATCTATGGATTTTTTTTTTTTTTTTCCCGAGGGCAGTGTCACTGGCCCTCACATGCAGGATCCGAACCAGGGAGGCCAGCATCCCAAGCCAGCTCCCAACCACTGCACCACTTGGCCGGCCCTATGGATTCTTTTCATTGTCATTTCTTCTATAGTTTCTTAGCTTAGAAGTTTTTCACTTTTACAGGTTTGATAAGTATTGTGCTCTGTGTTCCTCTAGTTCTAGGAGTTTGCATATGCATAGACATATATCTATATATAACTTAATGACTTTACATAAACTTAAATGCCTTCAAAGAAAAAAAAACATTATTGATTATTCCCTTGGTTTTTCTCCATATGACTCATTGATGCGACCTGAACTCAAACCTAAGTCCCTTGCCAATTCAATACTTGCTTAGAAAAGCATGTGGTTCCAGTGGGCCCCACTACTATTCCCCAGTGGTCCAATTATACTGATGAGAATCATGATCAAGGAGTATCTATTCAGTATTCCCTGTTCAAGTCAATGCCTAGTCACAATAGATGGACTTTTTATTCTATAAGAGATTGCAGTCAGAGATGGGAACTTGGGGCTGCACAGTAAATGTTAGCTGTGTAATAAGCCCCGGGTGTGAGGTATCTAACAAATGACTTCCCTCCCCTGCCCTCAGTTTCCTCATCTGCGAAAACAACCTGTTGAACTAACTCATTTCTCAGGAGCCCTGCAGCTCCGAAATGGCTGGATTTGGTGTACAGCGATGTATGTGTGCGAAGACAGCTGTGCAAAGATAAAACAGGTTTTGTTTACATCGGTTCACCATCTCTTTTCCAATCTGTAGCCTCATATAGGCTTTGCTGATTTACACTTGGGGAGACAGGGAGGCCAGGGCCAATAATAATAATGAAGAGGAATTGTAAGAGCCAAAGCACTTAGAAAGTCCAAAGGCACCTTTCCTTTCAGACCAACTCCACAACAGCTAGGAGCTCCCAGAAAATTGGCCTCTAGGAGAGATGGTGGTGATTACCCACACTTTTACATCGCCTCTTAAAAGATTTCTTCAGTCTCTTAAAGCATCAAGGCTACTGAGCCTCTCCCATTGTTTGTTAAGATCCACAATTCCTTATCAAAACCTTAGTTTCAGATGTGTTCGGGAATTCAGAAGTTTTCTGAGTACAGAAGTGTTATATGACACATGAACTGAATTTTTGTTACGTCACCACATGGGGGTTGGAGCACATTAATATTTTTGCAACAGAATGCATGATGATTCATAGTAAGTTGGCTAAATAATAACTATAAGTAACCCCACTTCATTTCATGGCAAGTTTTGCCACCGAAGAAAATATAAGGGGAAAAAAAGTTTATTTCCATAGCTTTTTTGGATTTTGGAAAGAAGATGGGAGGTTGTGGGACTGAGGAACCTTTTCTACTTCACCATACCAGACTCACTTCTCAAAGTTCAGATCTGGTTATGTCCCCAGTGAGCAACCTTGCCCAGCAATGCATGGCAAAGAGACTCTAGGACCCAGACTCCAACTAACATTAAAGGCCTTACATCCTGTATCTCATCAGCTGTACTGCCTTGTCTCCTTTTCCTAAAGCAGCAACCCCCTTTCCACAAGCCTCTCACTTGGGCGCCAGCCATATAAAACTGCTCCAACATACTCCAGATTATGCTACTCCTAGGACTTTTACTTAGCTGATTCCTTCTACCAGTGACGCTCTTGTGTGCTGTTGCTCCTGGTTCCTAGCCCAGCCTTTATTCTGCTCTCAATCCTAACTGCCTTCCAAGTTCCCACTATAGGAGGCTTTCCTAGATTTACCTGTTTGGATGGACTCTCTTTTTGATCAGCCCCTGTACTCCATATCTTTATTATGGCACCTATCAATGACTGCCTAGTATTAGAAGAGTTTGTATGTGTTTATCTTCTAGTAAATTATGAACCCCTAGAGTTCACAAACCTTACTATGCATAAAATTCTGCTTGTTAAAGTACAGATTCCTGGGTTCTGCCTGGGTTCTCGCGGAATATTCTTTTTTAGTAGATTTGAGTAGGACCCCAGTAACTGCATATTAACAAGCCTCTAATTATTCAAACTCTTCTGTTTCATCGCCTTGACTATATGAGGAGCTTGATAACAGGGTCTGTTCTTAAAACAAGAAGCTGCCCCAGGACTCCAGAATCAGAACCTAAAATTATGGCTTCAACGCCAATCCACAGACAACTGCTGCTTTTGTTTCTTGTCTTATTTCTTTTCCTTTGTGTGCCTCTACTAGAAATGAAATCCATAACACATGATGGTGGTATGGGATAGTCTCTAGTAGCAAGTATACAGGAGGTTTCTTGGTAGAGAAAAACTTGAGTCAGTTATGCCTTTGGTAATATCTAAGAGTGGAAAATGGCCATGGCCAGTGTACAACCGGCCAAGTGCCAGAAGGCTAACAGGTTGATAAAGATCCTGAGAATACTGGATTGTGGACTTTAAGGGCTGAAGAATTCATCTGTGACACCCTCTGCCCAACACATTCATTTCCGAAGTGTTGCTGCCTATTCTGCATTTAGATTTCTGAAGTTGGAAAGGGCCTAGCTGTAGCCCATACCTCAGCCCTACTAAAGATGCCCCACACCCTTCTTTTTTGGTTTCTGATAAGAATAATGTTTCTGAACATCATAATTAATGTAGCTGAAGTTTAGTGAGCTTTGTGTGCTGGAACCATGTTAATCACTTTACATAAATGATCTCATTTAATCCTCAAGACAGCCCTTAGAGGAAGTGTAATTATTGCCTCATTTACTAGTGAGGACCCAGATGTCCAGAGAGGTTAGGCAGCGTGCCCATGGTAACACAGCTAATGAGGGATGGGTCAGTGATGTCAGCCCAACTGACCTAACTCCAGAACCCATGCCCTATAACTGCTCCAGCTGCCACTTTTGTAGTTCTCGGTGTCCTGACTTACTATTGTAATTGAAATTCTGTTTTTTCCCTTGTGATTTTGAGAGAATTTATTTTTTTCAATGTATCTGAGTACTTGTGTGTGAACAAGTATAACCTCAATTCCATGTGTATTAGCATTCTCCTAGACATCATTTGGCACATGGGCAGCTTGCCCAACTTGTGTGTGAACAAGTATAACCTCAATTCCATGTGTATTAGCATTCTCCTAGGCATCATTTGGCACATGGGCAGCTTGCCCAACATAAGGACATATCTCCAGGGATGCCTGGGTGCTACAGCAGCTCAAGAGAGAAAAGAAATTAAGTATAACTCCTAGAACCTCCTTCCTTTCACTGTGCATGAATGCCAGTAATCCTGGGCCTGTGGTTTAAGTCAGAGCAGAAGACAGGGAGCTCTATATAGAATGCATGCATATTACATTTAAACCACTTCAAATCACTCTTCTTTAATAGGACAAATAGAAAGAGATAACTAGCAAAACATGTGGGAATCCCATGTGACTTTTAATTAGTTTCATGGGTGTAGTCAGTTGAATGGTCATTTGAAAATGGAAGCATTTGAACACTTGAATGTCCTGCCCCTTGTTCCTTTGCTGTTGACACTGGAAAATGCCATTGCTTTGACCAACTATAAATTATACTGATTTCAGGGAGGAAAGAATTTCTCAGAAACATTTCAGAGCTTAACACATTGACCGTGGTTGGTGACGGAGATGAAAATAGATGTTGACTTGGCATTATTTATTTAGAATCTTATTTTGGAGGTCAGAACTAACATATGAGAGGTGGAGAAAACTAACCAGACAGGCTCAAGGCAAATATCATAAAGCCACTGGGATATGACATAGGAGTTGGAAAAATTTTCTTAACACAAAACCGGGAGGTGGGGAGAGAGAGAAATAAAGAGAAGCATTAAAATGGAAAACTTTAAATTGTCAAGGAAGTTATGCAAGCAGGAAGCCATATTCTCCACCAGCCTTTCATCCGTTTGGTAGCTACCACCTTCTAGTGCAATTCAGGAGTTAGTTGCTGAGGTTGGATAGAGGGGCATCTGTCTTTGCCCCACTGGCCTGTAGGGAAGAATTATTCAAGCATGAGCAGAGTTGTGAGATGCAGGTAAGCTCCCCATAAAGCCTATCTGTGTGGGCAAAGCCAACTTTCACACTCTGAATACAGTCGAAAGAAAATGCAGTGTGTTCCGCAGCTTTGGAGATGTGGAATTTGTTTAGAGCTCTTAACTTTCCTGTTCCTGGGAGATGTGCCTGTCCTGGTTGTCCTTCAGTTAACTAGACTGTCTCTGGTCCTCTGCCCACTCCAGCCTGCCAGGCTTCACGCATCACATGGCCTCCCTCCTTCCTTTGAATGACTAACTACATAGCCCTCTATCAGTCTCCCCAAGTTAGAAACTTCAGAACTGGACTTGGTCTTCTAAATTTTTCACCTTTTACATTTAAGTCAGTTACCAAATCTTGGTCATTTTACATTGGTTTGTTTCAGGTCTGCCTCTTCTCTCTTAAAAAACACTGAGTGAGATACTTTCCAACTTAATCTCTGTCTTTTCTGTCCTTTTCCATTTAGGAAATCCTCAACTCTTCCAGAGTGCTTTTATTTCTCAAACGCAAGCCTAATTATAACAGCCCTGCCTAATTTCTAAAACAAAGACTAAATTCCCTAAGATGACTTAAACTGGTCCCATGCTACTTTTACCATAGAACTTATGTGTGATCAAAAAATATAGTGAATGTTGCTGCTGAGTGCCATCCAACAAACAGGTGATGTTAATTGTGTTTTTTGACCTTGATGGAATTGTGCAAGCTGAGTTTATACCCAGGAACCCCTACAGTGAACTCTAAATATTATAAGGACTTATTAGATCATTTTAGAAATGATGTGCAGGGCTGGCTGAGTGGCTCATTTGGTTAAGGGTTGGCTTGGGAGTGCGAGCTCTGAGCAGCAGGGCTGCCAGTTTGGTTCCCACATGGGCCAGCAATGCTGTGCCCTCTACAGCTAAGATGGTGAGCAACAGCTCGACCTGAAGCTGGGCTACCGTGAGTGGCCAGTGACGGCATAGGCTGCAGTGGGCTTCCTTAAGCTACCATGAGTGGCCGGCAGTCAGTGTAAGTAGCAGGCAGCTGGCGAGAACTGCCATGAGCAGCCCTCCAATGGCCAGTGACCGACTGCCTCAGCCAGGAAGAGTGCAATGATAATACCAACATGAGCCAGTGAAGCGTTGTCCTCTACAACTAGACTGCAGAACAAAAAGGACAACAACTTGGCTGTTCCCCTTCCCCAATTCCCCAATAAAATCTTTAAAAAAAAAAAAAAAATGATGTGCATAGAAAACAGCCTGAGAAATGGGCAAACGGTTTCACCCTCCATCATGACAACGCTGTGTCACACATTGCCTCTGGTACAGCAATTTTTGTCAAATAAAAACACTATAGTGTGTCCTCATCTACCTTATTCACTGGATCTGATACCATGTGACTTTTGACTCTTCCCCAAAGTCAAAATGACCATGAATGACAAACATTTTGAATCAATTCAGGACATGAGGCAGCCTCAACAGAGCAACTAAAGATACTCACGAAAGAGGACTTCCAGAACTGCTTCAGAAAGTGGCAAGAATGATGGGATAAGTGTGTTCAAAGCAAGGCGGAATATATTCAGGGGCATTAATGGCAGTGTGTCTTTTACTCTAATAATTTTTTTTTTTTAAGATTTTATTGGGAAATTGGGGGATGGGAACAGCGTTGGGGAATCGGGGAAGGGGAACAGACAAGTTGCTGTCTTTTTGTTCTTCAGTCTAGTTGCGCAGGACGTTGCTTCACTGGCCCATGTTGGTATCTTCATTGCGTTCTTCCTGGATGAAACAGATCGGTCGCCGGCCTCTGGATGGCTGCTCACCACGGCTATTGGCAGCTCATGCTGGCTGCCAGCTGCTCACACTGGCTGCCAGCCACTCACTGTAGCCTATGGCAGCCCACTGCAGCAGGGGCTGCAGCCTACACTGTCACTGGGGCTCGCACAGCCCAGCTCCAGATGGAGCTGTTGTTAGCTGTAGAGGGCAGTGTCACTGGCCCTCATATGTGGGATCCAAACCGGGGTCACTGGCATCCCAAACCAGCTCTTAACCGATGTGCCACTCAGCCAGCCCCTCTAATAATTTTTTTAAATTTAAACATTCACCCTAGTTTTTTATCACACATCTTATATATCATGTGATTATTCCTTTTCCCTGTATGCATATTTTTATGATCCTTGGGTGTGATTTTTGTCCATTTTTATCACCATTTTGTATTTTTATGGACTTTTTATAAAATGTCACTTGCCCAAAAGAGAAATGACTGGACTATAGTTCAAACCCAAATTTTACTGTAAAACTAGCTGCTCCTTAAATGTTCTGAGATTTGTGATCTTAAACTTGAATGTTACTAAGAAAGTCTATTCTCTAGCTTTGAAGGTCCTGGAAAATTGTAATGGGGGAGGGCATATATTTTATTCCCATTTGAACACAAGAAAGTGAAGTAATTGACATTGCATATCCCTCCTAGCCATGATTGTTATTTGTATGATTCTCTGTTGGGGATTATTCACAAGATTCTAGTCATACTTGGACATCACAGATCCCTCATTTTTTTTTTTTAAGAAGGCAGTGTTACTGGCCCTCATATGTGGTATCCGAACCTGGGCTGCTAGCTTCCCAAGCCAGCTCTTGACCACCACACCACTTGGCCGGCTCACAGATCCCTCTTTAATAGCCCACATTTTGCCCAGTTCGGGTTTTATTGTTGTTATATATACGAGGCCAAAAAATTAAGTTCGTTAACTTATCCTAGAAAAAGTGCTACATGCTTCATTGCTGAATATCACTACGGTCACCTTTGAAGTGCTCCCCTTGGGAAGCTATGCATCAATGCCAGCCCCTAGTCCACCCTTTAAAGCAATTTTGGAACTCTTTTTCTGGAATGGCCATCAGAGCTATCGTCATATTACCCTTGATATCCTGAATGTCATCAAAGTGTCTTCCTTTCAATATTTCCTTTATCTTCGGGTAAAGAAAGAAATCATTGGGAGCCAGATCAGGTGATTAGGGAGGGTGTTCCAATATAGTTATTTGTTTAGTGGCTAAAAACTCCCTCACAGACAGTGCCATGTAAACCGATACACTGTCATGATGCAAGAGCCATGAATTGTTCGTGCAAAGTTCAGATCATCTAGTTTTTCACGCAGTCTTTTCAGCCCTTCCAAATAGCAAGCTTGGTTAACTTTTGCCCAGTTGGTACAAATTCATAATGAATAATCCCTCTGATATCAAAAAAGGTTAGCAACATTGTTGCAACAAGTTCACAAACTTAATTGTTTGACCACATATATATATATGATCATGTATATATATATGTTGTTTGACACACACATATATATATACACACACACACAGTAAAACCTTGGATTGTGAGTAACATGGTTTGTGAGTGTTCTGCAAGACGAGCAAACATTTCTAATACATTTTAACATGGTAAACAAGCAATGTCTTGCAACACAAGTAGCTTGTTTCTGAAATGAATTATGCGCGCAAACCAAGATATATATATATATATATATATATATATATATATATATATATATATATATATATGGAGAGAGAGAGAGAGAGAGAGAGAGAGAGAGAGAGAGAGAGAGAGCGCGTGTGTGAGAGAGAAAGATTTCATTACCTGACACTAAGTGCTTGGGGGTTCCCAGCCTAGCCAGGCAGCTGGCATAGCCTCTGAAGCCCAATGGCTAAATTCTATCAGTTCTGCCACATCTACTAGCTATGTGACCTTGATTACATTCCATTACCTCTGTGTACCTTTGTTTCTCCTATAAAGTGGATTGAAGAATAGTAATTTCTTTAGGTTTGTGGTGAAGATTAAATATTAATATATGCAGAACACTTAGAATAGGACCTGACACAGAATAAGCTTTCTCAGTGTTAGCTGTTGTTTTTTTGTTGTTAGAGTTGTATTTAATCACGTGAAAGGCCAGATTCCCTTTGTCCTCTGTTAATATTTCTATCATTGGGTAAAAATTAATTTGGGGACAGTCACCATGTCTGGGCATCTGAGTGGGCAGGCTGCATTGTCCAGAGCCTTAGCACTGAGAGCACACCGACCCCTGGCTGTCGAGAGTGCCATTCTTGGGCTCTCCTCCTCGCCCAACGTCTCCCTGAAGAGCTCTTCAGAGCAGCAGAATGTGAAAAACGAGGCTCATTCTGTTCGCTGTTCAGGGCTGTGGGAGTTCTATTTATAGTAATTGATAGTTGAGAATGTGTAGGGTCCACTCAGCTCTCTCCCGATTCTCTCCAAGCCCCTGCTTGGTGACATCTTGGCAGCGTGCCTCACGTTTGATATTGTCCCTTGTGGCCCGCCACGGCTCAGCAGACTAGCAGTCTGTGGGCCAGATGGAGCCAATGTGGGAACAGCATGGCCAGAGGATTGCAACTCAAGTGGTATGAATGTGACAACTGGCTGCAAGTACCAGGGTCAGACAACTGCTCGGGCAGTCTGCTCCAAATGCTCACAGAAGACAACACAGAAAGCGTGGGGACCTGCCCTTTGCACAACTCTTCTGGAAAGAGTGACTCTCAGTCCAGGGTGTGGTTGGCCTAGAACCAAGATGGCCTCCTGCAGATGCAGCTCCATGCTTTCTTCCCTCTCCAAATTATTTTCTTGTTAGAAGAGTATAGAAACATCTGGCTGATTTTTCAAGTCCTCTGGCAACCTCTGAAATTTCTAAAACTAGATAGATAGATAGATAGATAGATAGATAGATAGATAGATAGATAGATAGATAGATAGATAACCAATAATAGAAAGATAAAATTAGATTTAAAAAATAACTACTGGGCTGGCCGAGTAGCGTGGTGATTAAGAGCTGGCTTGGGACGCTAGCGGCCCTGGTTCGGATCCCACATATGAGGGCCAGTGACACTGCCCTCTAAAAAAATTTTAAAAAATAAAAAAAATAACTACTACTACCTAAACTCAGGTACCTACACTGACATAGGTTCTGAGAAACAAACATGCTAAGAGCCATGAGCATGTGTATTCAGGGAGCCTGATCAGGTCTGGGAGTTGTGCAAAAGCTGTCCAGGGGATGAGACATCCAGGGGATGTACTTAGAAGGATTAATCAAAGTTAACAAACAAGTAAAGGAACAGGAATGCCATTCCAGGAAGAGGAAAATTCAGGTGCAAAGATCATAAGATACAAGAAGCATTGCATGTTCAAGACAGTAGAAGAAGTTTTATGATGGAAATGTCAGAAGAGAACGAGCCATGTTCCATTGGAGTTGTCTTTTAATTTAGTATTTTATATGTTTATTGAACAAAGTTTTACCTCAATATTTTTCCAGGTAACTTTCTCTTAAGTTATCAAGGAGATATAGGCACCCTCAAGGCTGTGATAGGTGAAAAAAATATCAGTTGTCATCTATTTTGTTAAATGAGATTGATTATAGTATTCAAAAGGATTCTAAGTAAACTTCCTAGAGGGTCTCCTGACATTTTCCTTTCTTTTCAGTGGGGAGGAGAAATGAGATACTGGTCAGGTCTTAGTGTAAAATGAGGTTGTGAACTTTTACTAAGCTCAATAACATTTTCTCTTTTTTGACATCCAGGCTAATATCACAGGATATAAACAGAATATTCAAGGAGTAATTGTCCCCATTTATCCTTCAGAGAAAGCAGCACTCTGAAAAGTGGACTCAGTTTCCCAATTAATTGCCCTATCCTTTTTTTGTTGTTCAACTGGGCACATTTTTGCCTAAAAATGAAATGTCCATCAGACCATAGAAAGAAGACTCCATGATTGGTGGAGGTAGTCTCTTCTCCTGACTTATTTTTAGGCCTTATTTGGATCATGCATTAACATACTGCCCAAAGGTATCTGTGCACAGAAGGTCTTATGAGCTCTTCCTTAGGAAACTCCTTGAAAACAAGAGTATAACTGAGCAAGAATAAAACATGAGATACAAGAAACAGGGATTCAACACAGGAAAGAGGTCTCAGGATGAAGTTAAATAGAGCCCAGTGTGACAGCAGTGCATTAGACATAAACAACTTCTCCATCTGCAAATGTTGTACTTCTACCATGATGATTGGTAGGTTGGCTGGGTACAACATTCTATGTTGGAATGGTTTTCCTTTGAAATTTTGAAGGTGTAGCCCCATTGCATTCTAGCTTACAGGAGCACTACTGTTGAGAAATCTAAAAAGATTCAAATTCCTGATCTTTTTTTTGTATATTTATTTTCTGCCTTCTGAAAGCTTGTAAGACCTTCTTTTTATCCCCAGCGTTCTGAAATTATTTATCTAGATATGGTCTCTTTTCATCAATTGTACTTGGACTCAATGGGACTTTTCAGTGTTGAAATTTCTTTCTTTCAAATTTTCTTGAATTACTTCTTGCATGACACCCCCCTCAACCCAACCCCATGTTCTGACACCCTCTCTGAAACTTTATTATTCATTTGTTGAGAACCTTGTAATAGATACAGTGAATTATCTCACATTCTTTCCAACTCCCTTCTAGTTTATTTTTGGGTACTACAGAAACTGAAAAGCTAAATACTGTATTTCCCAGACTCTTTTGTAACTAGTGTTCTTGATGTGGTTTAGATTCAGCTGTACTTCTTATTCTCTTGGCAAGCATAATCATGGAGGCTTTTTGCTCTGTAACGTTAGTAGGCATTCCAATGTTTGGTCACTAGCTCTGTGAGGTTCAAGAAGCAGGCTGCTTGCCATCCATTTTGCTCATGTGAATTGTGGCAGGCACAGCCTGGCTTTGGAGCCAACAGCAATAGCTGTGACCCTGATCTTGGCGACAATAGCGTGTTTCTGGATTTGGCACCTATATGTGGCAGTTCGTTACTTCAGGAGGCAGTCTCCTATGTTAGAAGTGATAGAAGCTCCCTTTATGGCTTAGTTCTCTGGTATAGTTTGGGAGTTGTACTGGAAGTTCAACCCCAAATGTGTTTCTTTAGACCTTCCAGTGACTATGTCATTTAATGTATTATAAGAAATAATTTCTGCTAAAACTAACTAACATGGATTTTGTTCTCTGCAAGGGACCCTGATCAGTATGATACCCCTGAATTTGTTTCTCTAATTTCATTTTACTTATTTTCTGTCTTCCAATTCTTTTTTTTTTTGAGGGGGGGGAGAGATTTCTTTAACTTTAATTTCTAATTGTATTTGAGTTTTTTGAATTCATATATATGTACACACATAATATCTAAGTTTATTTATTTCTTCTCCCAATGCTTTCATATTACAGTATCCTATTCTTGTTGTATCAATAGATCATCTTTTGTTATCTTTCTGAGGATATTAATGATACATTTTTAAAAAACGTTTCTTCTTCTTTCATAGTCCCACAATTTTCTCCCAAGCTGCTTTGAGCTGTCTGAGTCTCTAATTGCCTACTAGAGACTTGGTTTAGTCATCCTTGGTTGTCTGCTCATATTTAAGAGTAGGGCCTTAAAAGCCAATTAGAAGATGGGTACTGACTTATCGGGGATCACTTCATAGGTTATATAAATGCCTAACCACTGTGCTGTATGCCTGAAACTAATATAAAATAGTATTGAATGACATATATATATATATATATATATATATATATATATATATATATTAAGTCATTCCCTGACAGTACAGTCAGTGGTATTATAATAGCAATATACAATGTCAGAGGGATATTAGACTAGGTGGGATTATCACTTTGTGAGAGATGTAAATGTCTAACCATTATGTATACCTAATATTAATTAAAAAACTAAAATTAAAAAAAAATTTTAAGAAAAAAGCCAATTAGAAGCCCTGAGCATGTGATTGGGTGTTGTCACCTGTGGGCTTTCTTGTAAAGTGACCTGGCTGTACTGTTTCATTGGAGGAACCCCTGATGTCAGCATCTTCATGGCTTTCTTCTTGTCTATATTAGATTCCCCAGAGAAGGATTTTCCTATCTTCTGTTTGTGAAGTATTGACTAGCTGCTAAGTATAAAAAGGGGAATTGTGGGTCTAAGCATAATTATGTGAATGTTCTCTCTGAAGAGAAAAGCAACAGTAACTTTTTAGTACACTGACGCCCTTAAAAGGTGCAGCAAGGGTTGGAAAAGTCAGGCACCCATATAAGAGCAGAGAAGGAGGTGAGCCCTCTAACTCCTTCTTGAACAGCCTTTCAACTGTTCCTTCTTTTTTAGCTCTATCTTCACCCCTATTTCAAAGGTGCCTGATGCCTTAAAATCCTTAGCTTTTAAGAGGTTCTCCACTGTACATTTGGTTGTTTTTTATAATAGCTTTATCCCACTGCCAGTTTAAGTTTCAGCTTTTTGGGGCCTGCCTGTGTCACTAACCACCTATCCATCAACTCTTGAGCTTGCAAAGTGTTTTTGATATGTATTCTCTCCAATTTCCTTTTTTATTGTGTGGGTTTATGCCTTTAAAACAAGGACCTTCTACTGTCATATTAGTCAGGTTAAAGAGAGGCTCCAAGTAAAGATATGTATGTAAATTCATGATCTAGCCCTGAGAGTTGGTTAACATTTCCCTGACTCATGAGCAATAGATGGGTATTGATTTTGCTTTCCAAATTTTCATTTGAGTAGTTATTAAACTTAATTGTGCAATGTGTGTCTTTAAACTGTGTGTTATTAAACTTAATTTTGTGTGTGTGTGTCTGTGTGTGTAAGCTTAAAATAGGACAGAGAATAGCTAAAAGGAAGAAATGGTATGTGTCCTAAAATATACACTGATTTCTTTCTTTCCCTACTAGTAGGAGTTGCTTCAAGCTGCACTAGTACCAAAGATTTGTTCTTCACAATGATTTGAATATACTTAATGGAAAATTATCTGCAGTCAACATCTCTGCTTTAAACCCCTAGTATAAGGGAGAGGAAAAGGGTTTGGGTTTTATTATGTTTTATGGGACATCATGCTTTTTTGGCATTTACTACTGGGGATTTGTGGCAAATCAGAAATGATTTGCCTGAGTTCAGTGAAACCTTTCACACGATCACATTCTCACTGTTCTTCATTCCTAGTGCCTACAGCAAAGATTGAATAAACCCTGTTTGTAAACCAGAAAGAGAAAAAGGGTAATGGCTCAATGGAAAGTCCATTAATGTTTCAGATCACTGACTATTGAATCCAAATATAGATTTTAGGAGGGAGGGCTGCTTCATATGAGGAGAATGATTTCCTCTAAAACATAAACCTTTTCATTTTTGCTATGAAAAAAGAGATTAAAATTGAACCATGGACAGTAAAAATTAACAATGGCAAGCCAAGGTGTCCTAAGTATAATGTTTGGTTTTTCTTTGGAATTTCATAGTTTCCAGTGATAATAAATTAACAGGTTCAGCATTTTGCTGATTTTAAGAAAAAAAAAATCAAAAACGATACATGACTTACCTTTTAATAAAAGATAGGCTATAAAAAAAAATACAAGCCTATGATGAAACAAACCACCGAAGGATAAAGAAAGGGTAGATATAGCATAATAATTTAAAGGGTTTTTCATTGAGGCCTTGACTGTCAAGAGCTCATAAATTTGTGGGAGCAAAATACTATTTCTGCCAAAATGTGTTTTTATTCATGCTTTGAGCCCTGACATCACTTAGGGCGGCGGGACAGAAACTAGATGAAATTCTACAGTTCCATGTTGGTTGTTTGGAAATACAGTTAAGGGGTTTCATATTTTCACTGTACATGTTTAGCCGCCTCTTTTGAGAGGATTCAGGGAGTAGATATAGCTTCAGAATCTATTTGGATTCAAAAAATGGCAAGGTATTTTTGACTAGTCATTGGGAGCTTGGATTTTAATCCAGATTTATCTACTAACTAGTTGCATGACCTTCTCAATTGTTTTATTGGTAATTTTTTTTAAGGTTTTATTGGGGATGTGGGGGAGGGAACAGCGTTGGGGAATTGGGGAAGGGAACAGACAAGTTGCTGTCCTTTTGTTCTTCAGTCTAGTTGTGGAGGACATTGCTTCACTGGCCCATGTTGGTATTATGATTATTGCATTCTTCACAGCTGAGGCAGTTGGTCGCCAGCCATTGGAAGGCTGCTCACAGCAGCTGCCAGCCACGCATGGTACCTTACAGCAGCTCACTGCAGCCCCACTGCAGCCGACACCATTGACGGCAACTCACAGCAGCCCAGCTCCAGGTCGAACTGTTGTTCACCATCTTAGCTGTAGGGAGTGCAGCATCACTGGCCCATGTGGGATCCCAACCAGCAGGCGGCCCTGCTACTTAGAGCTCGCACTCCCAAACCAACTCTTAACCAAGGAGCCATTCGGCCGGCCTGGTAATTTTTTTTTTTAACCCTGAGTCAGCTAAGATGTACGTGGCACAAGAATAAAGAGATACAGATTTGTGGTAGTGTTACTCTGAAAATCAAATGTACGTCCAGACTGCTTGAAGTGCTAGATAAAGCATACATATTTAAAGTTTAAAAGTTAAATAACAAATCATAAAGGTAAACTGAATTGTTGCTATTGACAGGGCAATTAATACCACCAAGATTCCAGAATAAAATAGCGAGAACATCTAATCTGAACTTCTGATGAGGTCTAGATATCAAAGATTTCCCAGAGATGATGATTATGATAAGCAACATTTATTGAGTGCTTACTATATGTCAGGCCCTATACTAAAGGTCATTAAAATGCATTGTCTTATTTCCAGTCCTTATTAACAACTTGGACTTATAGTTACTATTATCTTTTCCATTTTATAGATTAAGTATCTCACCCAAAGTCATACAGATAAGAAGTGGCAGGTCGGGGTCTTGGAGCTGGATCTGTTCGACTCCAAAGCAAAGTGTTTTTAACCACTACACTAAATTTCAAAAACTGGCACCAGTTGAGGATTATATCAAAGAGTAAGGGATCAAAAACAGCAAACACCTCTCTTCTCTTTTATGAACTCTAATCCATTGGAATGAGTAGAAGACTCAGCAAGTTATATGCAAAAAGTGTGGTGGACTATCTTAGTCTAGTTGAGGAGGACAGAGATCAGAGCAATTAAATAAGGAGACAAGTCAATGTGTGGTCATAGAAGCAGGTTGGCATATTTACCCTGAATAAGGGCAAATTCAAGAAGAGTGTGTTCAAATATTAACATCTAAGGACAGTGAAGGGAAGGCAAACCAGATTTGAGAACCATGTTCATGGAATGAATGATATCCATTCACAAGAGATATTAAATTTCCTGTTATTAGGTAAGTTCAAGTGTCATGAACGTCATGGAGGGGATTCACACAGCTAGTGCTTTTTAGGGTCCTTTTCAACACAAAAATACCTAGAGGTCAATTATATTTAGAGAAGATCAGCTTGGATTAAAGTGAATGAATAGGGAAGATTTTGAGGAGAAGGCAAACCTTGAACTCATATCTGAGAGAATGTCAGTCATTTGTGTGCTCACAGGTCAAACAGCTCTTACTAGTAGAGAAACTAGGAGAACCAGAGCTATACTTGAGTTCACGATGTTGGGCATGTCATCTCATGTGTGGCCCTTGGTTCTGGCCCCCCAGCTCCCACCCCTGTGAACTGGGACTGAGAGTGATGGTCTCTAAGGCCCATCAATTCCAGGCCTCAGGGTCCTGAGGTGCCTCTCATGTGATGAGCCTGCCCATCCTTAGCAATTTGTCTGTGGCCTTTAGATATGCCAAATCTTAAGTATAGAAAATAAGCTCTGTGCTTAGGACAATTATTTTGGAGGTAGAGAGTCTCACCAAAGTACGAAGACTGACTTCTTTCAGCAGCATCTGGGAGAGGAGGCAAACAGCTCAGAAAACATCTCAATTCAAAGTTTATCAGTTTTGCTTTTTGAAAAGGCAGGGCTTTTGCATCAAAGTTAAAAACAGAAATATCACAGAAACTTATCCTCTAGATTTTCAGGGATACCACACTACATTTTATTTTATACTGAACAAGCAGGATTAAGACTTCAGACTATTTCTTTCCACGTGGATACATTGTTCTTGCTTCATGATTTTTCCATGATGCAGCTAAAGCAGAGCACTGACAGGGAAAGCAGTGAAGTAAGTCAGTCTTGGAAAATCTAGGAAGGCAGCCCCTTCACTTGCATTTTCTGACAAAACTGTGGAGGGCATGCTTCTTTATGTCTTTTCCCTGCAGAACTTTAAAAAATATTGGTTTCTCCTGTGACTTTAGACACCTAAAGGCAAAAACCACATCAAGGCATAGCAAGGAGCTTTAAAATTCAGTATTTCACTTTGAGTGTATGTCTCATGGGGCAAAAATATGAAAACGGAGGATTTAGAGTTACTGTTAAAAATAAATATTACATATCTGCATGTTTTACTGAATACATGCACATTTTTGGAAAGTTGGCACTGAAGAATGATTTGCCAGGAGAACTCCTTTGATGCCAAGGCATTCTATGTAGATTTTAGGGGAAAAGACAGAGAGATACAGCCTTTGAAATGCCACATCAGCAAGTGCTGCCCATCTCTTATTGACTCTTGGCTCGGGTAGATAAAACTTGGTTTTTATTGCTTTTGGAAAGGAGAGCTATGTTCGCATCACTGTCCTTGGGGAAACAAGTCAAAATAGAATTCCTTCATTGTATCACTAAACTTTTAAATGAAAATTTGTTGATTCAGAAATGGGATTTGGTAACTTCTGTTCTACTGAATTTCTATTCTGAATGGAAGATGGAAATCAGGGGCTGTTACAGCCTTTCCTTCAGGTCATTTTAACCAAAATTTTTAAAAATTATGTTTGAAGACATAAATGTGTTTTGAGGGCCGGCCGAGTGGCACGGTGGTTAAGCACTGGCTTGGGAAGCCAGCGGCCCCGGTTCGGGTCCCACATACGAGGGCCAGTGACACTGCCCTCAAAAAAAAAAAAAAAAAGAAATAACGTAAATGTGTTTTAATGTGAGGAAATGAGGACATTGTCCTGGGTTTTTTCTAGTATACTTTTTAAGGAAAACATTAGTCTGAAACTAACGTTATTCCACAGAATATAAGTGGCTGATGGATCCATTGTATCTCAATGGCTGACTGAAGCCTCCTCTTTCTTTTTCTTCGCTATAAGAGATGCCCGTTTTGTATAGATTACTAGACAGTTACATGCTAAAAAGTACACTATAACTGTTTCTTAAAGAGGGGAAGACAACCTTTAATAAAACAAGATTTTTGTTTTTGTTTTAGTTGTTTCCCCTCTTTTAAATATAGCCTGTTGTTTTGGTCTTTTATTTGCCAATTATTTCAGAGCTTGTGTTATGGGAAAGTTCCAATAAAAAAATATTTTAAAAAGACATTCATCTTGAGGAGGATAAGCTGACATTTCCATTAGCTTTTGTGGAAGAGTCCCAGGGGGTATTTAAATACCATGGAAAAACAAATAACTGGTCAGTGAGGCAACTCTTTGAACAAAAAAACAGCACAATGGAGAGACTTTGTTGACCAATTCCAGGCCAGCAATTGCAGTGGATCATTTTGCTGTAATAAACTGAATGTTTTCGAAGCCTTAAAATTGTCTAATAGCAGCCTTTAAAAGTACTCACCCTGAGAACTTTAGGGAGTAGGAGTTTCAGCAGTTGTAGGCATTTGAGGTTTCATCACTCATAAACTCTATCTCCATGGTCTATGACATAAACTTTTTTGGTATCCTTCATAGTTCCTGGAAGAGAAAAGGATATTAGGTAACAACTAAGGAAATATGAACAAAGCATTGTCTAAAAATAATATATCAATATGGAGTCATTCATTTTGAAAAATGGATTCCCCCCAATGTAAGATGTTAATACAGAGAACTGGATATTATGGGGTACAAAGGAACTCCCTGTATTATCTTCTCAACTTTTCTGTAAATATAAACTTATTCTAAAGTTAAAAGTTTATCAAAAAAGAATAGATGTTTGTAGAAAATTTGGGAAGTACAAAGAAGTTAAAAAAAATTTTTTGTCTTGTAGTTCTAACACTCAGAGGAACACTATATTTTTATATACTTTCATATATAGTTAAATATGTATGATTTTTATAAGTATACATAAGTGACATATGCATATAATTTCCTTTTCTAATGAATATCTTTCCATGTCATTAAATATATTATAGCATTATAATTGTTGTGTAATATTTCATTATCTGAAAATATGCTAGGATATATTTAACCAGTCCCTTCTTATTAGAAATTGATGTCATTATCCATGTTTCATTATTATAAACAATGCCATGAGTTAGCCATGTAATTAAAACTTTGTTCACATGCATTCACTACTATTTCTTTAGGAGAAGTTTTTAGAAATGGTATTACTCAAAGAATATGCAAACTTTCAAAAATGTTGTTAGCTTGTTGGTACATACATTTGAACTATATATCAAGTGGAGCTGATTTTGTAATGAGGGATTATATGAAAAATTGAATTTATAGTGGAGAGGTGGTGGACTAGAACTAGTTAGGTAGGAAGTTGAGGAAGATCTGGCATAAGGGTTCTATTTATCTATTTATTTTTGAAGTTTTACTGAGAACAACTGTAAGTGAGGTATGGTAGTGGAACAGAATGACTAAATAAGTAAAGCCCCATTGGGGCATCTGAATGAAAGCAGAGTAGATGCAGGTTAATGCAGGCGTGGCAAGAAGTAGCGCTCTAGAGACAGGTAAGTGGGACAGGTCTGTAGATAGGGGTGTTCCTCTTCTGCGGGGTCCGAGGAGGAGGCAAAGGCACAAGGTTCAGGCATCTTTAGATTAGGTAGGTTGGGGCCAGACCAACTTTGTATGGGAAGAGCCTCCCCCTCCCCCTTTTTGCTCAATCATCCAGAAGAGGGAAGAAACGTAGCCATTGATGGGCAGTGGCTGCTTTAAATAAGAGTCTGTCTTCAGATAGGTTACTGTTGTGGCAGACAGTGAGGGGAGGAGCCTACAGGGAGGAGAGAACTAATGCCCTGATTTGTACCTTTGAATCTGTGGGCCAATAGCAGCCAATCTTGGGCAAATTGGAATTAACCTTCCCCACGAATGGAGATACTCATATATCTTCACTCTGTGTCCTCCCTCCTGCCCCATTAGCCCCTATAGGCACAGTTCTTGTCTGTTTCCCACTCGTTTGGTAGCTGCATTCCACAATGGAGACCAGAACTATGTCTGCTCCTGACATTGCCATTATCCTACCCAAAAGTACCAGCCCAGATTCTCAGTGCTGGAAACAGCTCTCAAAGTGGTTTCCTGGCCTGTTCTTCTGCCTTCAGGGAGCTTAGCTGAACTCCAATAGAGCCCAGATGCCACCATCTCAAGAATGGCTCTAAACAGTAGTAAGTTCTGTTTCTGTATTCAGATATGCTAAATTTATGTCATCTCTGTTGTTTTTCTTAGACTTGTCATTCTTAATATTTTTGTCTTGTTTCAAGCATTTTCTTGCTATAAAGTTTAGATACCTTTTCATGATATTTTGAATGGAGGCTCAAATATTGACTTGAGCTCTTTTCTGAAGTCTGCTCCCTGGACAGGGATTTGCTTTTCTGCCATGACGTGAGGAACATTCCAATGTCATCTCCATCTGCTGGCTGGAGCTCTGGCCACCCATCACAGCCTTCAGAAAATGAGCAGTTTCAGGAAGTCATGATACAGTTCCAGGGAAGGTGTAGGGAGGGCTGCCTCAGAGTTTTACCCTTGAATTAATGACCCACAAACACTGAATACAGCCTGAGCCTTTCCCCCAGAATGCCTGCTCTTTTTTTCTGTTCTGGTCAGATGTGCAGAAAAATCCAGAAGGAAAACAAACTTCTGGACAGCTCTCTCTGGTGGTAACCTCACCTGCAAAGTCAGGTATGTGGGGAAGCAAATAGGTGGTTGGTAGGGAAGGTAAAAGAATGTGAGAACAATGGTCTCAAAACCATAGAATAGTATCTGAACAGTGTTCTTGGGCTTTGAATTCTCAAAATTATGAGAAAACACTGTTTCAGTGGACCAGTGTGGAAAAGCTTGTGAAATGTGACTCATCTAACCTTTTAGAAACTGGAACTGCCCACATTCAACTCTGCTAGTCCTCTTCTCTGCCCACTAGCGGTCCCTGCTCCCCTTTCTTTTTCTAGGACTGAGTGTACCGAATTAGGTTCATTATAATTGTTGGTTCATGACACGTTCTCATCATTCATCCATACATGACCCACTTTTGTGTATTTGGTTATTTTTAATAACTATTTCTTTATTAATGGGAACTGAGCTGTTTCCAGAATTTTGCTCTTGTGTCTGTCTTTCCTTATCATTTTCCCATCCAGAGCCCAACTTCCCAGTGCCAGATGGCAAGGAGCAGTGGATCACACACCTAGACTGCAGGTCCCAACACTAAGGACGTGGTGCTATGACTTCCTATACATCTCCAGCTATACCCTCCTTTCCAAGGCTCTCCTTCTCTATGCACATGGAACACAGAGACTTTGATTGGATAAGTCTCAGTCTCACCTGTGGCAGAATAAATGTGTGCAAGTGAAGTAAGCATTAGTGTACCTCGAGGGGTTGGGAATAGGTTTTACATTCTCTGGGAAAGTTTTAAAATCTTTGATCATGTTCCTAGACACTGCATTTTTTTTTTTTTTTTAATCCTGTCAGAGGTAAATTCCTAGTGGGGGCCTAGCTCAGGAGGCTTTCCGCTAGTTTCCCTAGGGAATATTCTAAACAATATCATGAATTAGTAAGTTTTTTTTGTTTTGTTTTGTTTGAGGGGGGCAGTGTGGAGATGCCAGGGAGTAATTCTTTTTTTAAGAGTGTTTTCCCAGTACCCTTTGGCACAAGACAACTTGGAGCATGATGAGGAGAGAAAACAAATGTCAATTCAAGCAATATCATTTCTTAGTCTTTAGCTCACAAATGCAGCCCGGCCCTTCTCAGAGTGCACGGCTGTCAAGCCTAGTGGTAGAAACAGTCACTGTTTAATGGGTGATGAGAGAGAGCATACACCAAGGGAATAAAAAGGAACCAGAAACAAATCATGAAAATGTTACCCACATATTAGGAGCTGGCTGGGAGCAGGGTAGCCAGACACAACCAGCAGGAGTTCACTGCCCTCCCACATCCCTTCATAAGCTACCCTGCAATTATTTGGGAGTCATTATCTCTGCTGGGCTTTTTATTGTTAACAGGGGGCAGCTCCTGCCAACCAAGATCCTGTTTCTGTTTTGTAAAAAGAGTGCCTGGAGCTCAGGGAAAGAAAGGCTATGTAGAGAAGCAAGAAACATTAAAAGGAGAGGAAGAAAATGGATTCTGTGAAGTTGTTTGTACAGTTCCTCTCCTTTTTCCTCATCTCTTCTTGAAATAATTGGTTTAGAACTATAATAGAATTACTGTCAAACAAACGCTGAGAGTCGGTTATCTTGGATGGAGGCAAGTAAGTAAAAGTGTACCAAATGAGACTGTGGAGTGAGAATGAAAAGAAATATTGATCCAGGGCCAAGAGCCACCCTGGAACAGGGAGGAGGGCAGAGTTTTCCGTTTTGGTTTTTTTGTTTTTCTTTTTGATTTTTTGGTTTTTTTGATCAATAATATCTTGATACTAACTATTCCCATGTCAAAATGGATTACACGAAAAGCATTAGTGTACAGAACTTTTTATTCTTACTCTGTTTTTTTCTTCTTTTTTTTAAAAGAAGATTTCTATTCACATCATATATAAAGCTATAGACAAGATGCAAATGGTCATAACAAAACCAATCTTGCCTATTATTTTCTATGCAATATTTAGTACTAATTATTTCATTGGGATGATGAATTGAATAAATACAAATTTCCTTCTTTTTCGTTAAATAGAAACTGTTTTTCAACCTACTTCAGTGGTATGGCTCCTGTGGTGTAAATTTACTTGGCCATTAGTTTTTTCTTTTACTTTTTTCTTTTTCTAGAATTCACCTACTTTTATCCTTTTATAGACTCTCAATAGTCCTTCTCATGTTTATCAATTCCAACATTGAGGACTGTGATGGTTCTGGTCAAGCACAGGATAATGTGAACTTTAGATACTGTGTACTTTCCTACTCATTCTTTCTTGTTCACAATTTCATTTCAGTAAGAATGGGCATAGGGACTTCCGGTAAAATGGCGCAATAGACGGACGCTGTGCTAACTGCCTCTCAGGATCACACCAAAATTATAAATAAATTATACAGCATTCAACCCTGGAGGTCCCCAGAACACTGGAGGAACAGAACCACTAAACGAAGAACTTAAAGAGGAGGCCACGTCGGGTCTGGTAGGACGGGCAGAGACGAGAGAGGGCGAGCCCCGTGAGGGAAGCCCCAGCCGTGGGAAGCTTGTTTGGTTGGGGGAGAGACCCTCCAGCCGCACTCCAAGCTCACCAGCCCAGAGCTCCTTTGCTGGGAAGAGGAGTTCTAATATAGCCAGCAGTAAATTAGGGAGGACTCTCTTTGCTCAGCTCAGTGAGGCTAAGAGCGGCTGGAGAATCAGTGGGGCCAGCACCCGGGCTTGCTCGCTGGTGAGCACTTACCTGGTTCCTGGTGGAGAGAGTGGCTGTGTGAGCCGGGAGCCTGCGGGGCAGACTGAACTGAGCACCTTTGGTGCAAAGACTGGAGGTTTTTGATCTGTTGTTCCTGTGGTGCGGAGCCCGCACGCGAGTGGTATAGGGAGGACGCCATTTTGTCAGGTTGGGCCCTCCCACGAAGGATCAAGTCCTGGACCTCATTGGTCTGGTGGAATTGGCGCAGAAGTACGTGTGCGTGTGCGTGCGCGCCTGCGGCCTTGGATCCCCAACCTCTGCCCGGCTTATACTGCATTGCCAGGGAAACGCAGGGCGGGTGCCCTCCAGCTCCGACAGGCTGCTCACTGAGATCCGGGAGTGCGCGAGCCGCCTCGGATCCCCACCCTCCGCTCGGCTTGTGCTGCGTTGCCAGGGAAACGCCTAGTGGGAGTGATCCAGCTCCAACAGGCTGCTCACTGAGACGCAGGAGTGGGCAAGCCGCCTCGGGTCCCCACTCTCTGCACTCTGCTTGCAGAGTTGCCAGGCTGGTTGTCGGGCTGCTCGGCCTGATCTGCGAGCGGCTGATTGGGACAGGCTGAGACTGGGAGTTCTCCTGGGAGTGTTGGGCCGTGAGCTGTGTGCCTGCGTGATTCAGCCAGGGCTCTCCTGGTGATCTATCTAATACATCAAAGCAATCCCAGAGCGACAGCCAGAATGGGGAAACAAAGAAACATGTCACAAGTAAAAGATCAGAAGGAACCTCCAGAAATGGAACCAAATGAAACAGAGGGATCCAACCTTTCAGAGACACAGTTTAGAACACTGATGATAAGAATGTTTAAGGAACTTAGCGAGGACATAAAGAAGGATAGGGAAACCATAAAAAACAACCTGTTAGAACTAAAGAATACAATAATTGAAATGAAGAACACACTCGAAGGAATCACCAGTAGAGTAGATGAAGCAGAGGAGCGGATCGGCGATTTGGAAGATAAAATAGCAGAACTCACCCAGTTGGCACAGCAAAAAGACCAAAGAATAAAAAACAATGAAAATAGTTTAAGAGCCCTACGGGGCAAGGTGAAGCGCAACCACCTTCGAATCATAGGGATACCAGAAGGAGAAGAGAAGAAGCAAGGGGTCAAAAATGTATTTGAAAAAATAATGACTGAAAACTTCCCTACCCTGGTGAAGGAAATCAACATACATGCCCAGGAAGTGCAGAGGGTTCCAAACAAGCTGAACCCAAACAGGTCCACACCAAGACACATCATAGTTAAAATGGCAAAGGTTAAAGACAGAGACAGAATCCTAGAGGCTGCAAGAGAAAGACAGCAGTTTACATACAAAGGAACTCCTGTTAGACTAACAGCTGACTTGTCTACAGAAACTCTGCAGGCCAGAAGGGAGTGGCAGGAGATACTCAAAGTGATACAAAATAAAGGCCTACAACCAAGATTGCTCTACCCAGCACGGCTATCACTTAAAATTGAAGGAGAAATAAAGAGCTTCTCAGCAAAGAATAAGCTTAAGGAATTCATGACCACCAAGCCAGCATTGCAAGAAATGTTAAAAGGGCTTTTTTAAACAAAAGAAAGGGGTAAACAAGCTAACCCAGAGAGACAATTTAAGAAGATTGAAGTCATATCAAGCAGATATAAAGGAAAAACTGATGGTTGCTGGCTGGGAGGGAGTGGGGAAGAGGGAGAGGGGGAAGGTTTTGGACAGTGTATGAGGGACTACAATGTTGCCACAGGGATATGGGGGCAGTTTTGGGAATGTAATTGATACTGTTGTGAAGAGACTATTATGTTGCGAGAAATAAGTCAGTCAGAGAAGGACAGGTACCATGTGATCTCACTTGTGTGTGGAGTCTGAAGAGCTGAGTGAACGATCAAAGTAAACAGACTCGTAGATGTAGAGGAAAAACTGAGGGTTGCTGGTTGGGAGGGGGGTGGGGGTGGGGGGAGCGGGAAGGGATTAGACAGCATAAATGGACAACTACAGTGTTGCCACAGGGATATGAAACACAGTTCAGGGAATATAATAATGTTGTAAAAATTTTGTGGCGTGTGAGATGGTCACATGTCTTGTTGGGGAGACCACTTCATGGATGGAGTAGAGGCTTGATCACTGCACTGTACACCTGAAGCTGATGTTGTATAGTGTTGTATGCCAACTGTAACTGAATATGTGGATGGTCACGGGATGTGGAGTATACTGTGGAGGGGAGTCAAGGGAGTTGTGATGGATATGTATGATATGGGGAGGGAGTGGGGTGGCGAACTGGGGGAGGAGGGTTTTCACTGTGGGGGGTAAAGAGTATAACTATTGAATTGTGTTGTACACCTGAAACTAATAAAAAATATATAAAATAGAAGAAAAAAAAAGAATGGGCATAGGCATAACAACTCCCTAATTAGTTTATATTGCTCACATAAATCTATTCAAGCAGATATCAAATCACCTCCTGAGGAGAAAGCAATTACTGAATTTGAGTCAGACATGAGGGCAGGAGGAGGGAAAGAATGGAATAGATGGACACAGGTGGGAGTAAGATGTCTCAATATATACATATTAAATATGTAAAATATAATTTAGAAAAGAATAATCCATCAACAGGCACTAGAGTCATTATAAATGGTTTTCAGGTGTTTGGTTAAAGATCATTATAAAAAGACCGTTTCATATGATTAATAGGCATCTAGCTGTATGTCATCTGGATGCCCCAGTGAGTGGGGAGATTCTGACATGCTCTTGGCTGTTTAACCACCTCATGTTCACAGAGCTCAAACTTCTTGGTATTTCCTAGAGGTTTAAGCAATACCAATGGCATATTAGGTCAAATATATACCTCCGGAAATAAATTGAACCCTTTTAAGGTGGAGTTTTGTGAGAGGGGAAGCCAAGCTTAAAAAGTTAAAATAAGACCGGCTGAGGTGCATTGGTTGAGAGTTGGGTTGGGACGCCAGCTCTGAGCAGCAGGACCCTGGTTTGGATCCCACATGAAGGCCAGTGACATAGTGCCCTCTATAGCTAAGATGGTAAGCAACAGCTCAATCTGGAGCTGGACTACCGTGAGTTGCCCATGATGGCATAGGCTGCAGCCCCTGCTGCAGTGGGCTGCCGTGGGCTACTGTGAGTGGCTGGCAGCGATTGTGAGCAGCCTGCAGCCAGCGTGAACTGCTGTGAGTGGCCGTGAGCGGCCGTCCAATGGCCAGCGAGTGATCTGCCTCACCCGGAAAGAGAGCAATGATAATACCAACATGTGCCAGTGAAGTGACACCCTCCATAACTAGACTGAAGAACAAAGACAGCAACTTGTCTTCCCCAATTCCTCTTCCCCGATTCCCCATTGCTATTCCCCTCCCCCAATTCCCCAATAAAATCTTTAAAAAAAAAAAAGTTAAAATATTTTGATAACCCCTGGCATATGAGACAATTTAAGAAAACCAATGGAGCTCACCATCTTCAGCTCCAAAGGCTAGTTTGCTGTGTATTACAGTGCCAGAAGTTATTCACTTTCCATTTGCATGATTCATCATTGCTCTCATTTTTAATGTTCTTAAACATTACCTGTTGAAGCTGTTAAAATCCAGTAAGTGCCTTCACACAGACCCAATTAAATACCCAATTACCAATTCTAGGCTCTTGACTTACATTTGCAAATGAGATGAACCTCGCCCTGCAGCTGAATTGTTAACTGATGACAGACCTCAAGGCAAGGAAGATTTTCCGTCTTCTCAGTCAAGAATGTTGTTCTTGGGTTTCAACAGGAACACAGCACATCACTGCTGCTTCTGCAAACCCTGTGTGCTGTCCCCAACTAGTGTTGAGTTATAACTGTAGATGTCCTTTCAAGAAAAGGGCAAACAGGAGTCATTGGAGCCTAGGCAGGGGCACTGGGATAATTTCCTTTTCAAGAAAATAATAGTGCCTTTGTGTTGAGGCCAGGAAACAAGACCAGGAAGCTTGGAGTTCTGCTTCTGAGTATAAATATGTATTTAACAAGATTACTTCCTAAACATTGAGTTTGAGCAGAGAGGCGTATCCAGGGTTCTTGGCCAGGAAATGGGTTGTCTTCAGATTTATCCCAGGTCAAGGTAATCTAAAAGAAATCAGCTGCTCTCTGTGTGGTCTTATTTCTGTTCTTTCAAAGCGGCCCTTCCCAGTCGGTAGAAGTCACAAGGAGTGGTTTGAGGGGTAAATCAGATCTGCTTTGCTTCTCTTTCCTTGACCTTTCTAAGCCCTCCCCATCCTTCTACCCACAGCTCAGATGACACTTCTTTCATAAAGCTGTTCTGCATCACCAGAAATCCACCCCTCTCCCCAGTTCCCCACTGCATTCAGTGTGTGTCCTTTCCCTCCTTCAGGCACCTAATTATATACTTGCTGGTGGTAAAAACAAACAAACAAACAAAATACACATTGTGGTATTTATCATGCCCTGCCTTGGATTTTAGCACTTTGGGACTTGTCTTTTATGAGATGCAAACTTCCCGAGGAGTAGGTGGTACTTGAATCACCTTGTCCTTATTTCTACCTCTCGTCTCATCTCCCTTTCCTCCACCTTCACCCCTGTGCATCCCTTTTCCTTCAGTACACACGCATAAATGTTCATGGCATGAACGGTGTTTGTGCCTTCAGATTTTTCCAGAAGAATGGAAGAGCCACACTGCTTCATGATCCCTCTCTCCTTCTCTCCCTCTCTCCCTCCACTTCCTCCCCTTAGAGTCCTGGCTGGGATTCAGTGAGCGGCAGTCCATTGCGAATGGACACAAGGTTCACTCCCCATGTAGAGCAGCTTCCTTCACAGAGGGGGTCACTTAGTTTCTAGGTCAAACCCTGAGTCTATAATGCTGTTTTGGTCCATGATGGAGCAGGTGAGAAACTACAGGGTGACTGGACGCCAGAAACCTTGACCTCCACTAGAGAGCTATTTTAATGAGCATTTCCTCTGGACAAGCTGTCAGGCGGGAGCATTACCTGCCTCACAGGAGACTCCAGGCTGAGCTGTGATTCTTCCCAGGGACCTTTCTAAGGCTCCCAATGGGAAACATGCTATGTATTCTCACATAAATTTTCATTTACTTTGTTTTCTCAGCCACCAACTCTTTTCACATATATGAAAAGTAACCACTTAATTAGCTTTACTCTTTCAATTAAGATGAACTTCCACTCATAACAATGCATGAAATATATTAGCTTTCAGCTTGGCTTATATTGTGGTAAACAGAGCTTGTTTTCATTAGAAGCTGATCTTGGTTCCGACTGTGTTTCTCCAAAACTTTCAAGCATGGTGGCCAAGATAATATGGATGGATGGAGGCTGTGGCGCAGTGTCGTGTGTACCTGTGGCTGAAACTGCAGCAAGGGGCTTTGGACAGTCACATTTTGAACACGCCTGAACAACTCTCTATGGAGAACTAAAAATGGAGGCTAGTAGTGTAACGAATTCCATTCTAACAAAAACGCAACATCAGGACAGAAGCTCTGATCATCAGAATTGGAGTAACAATCCCTCTCATCAACTCCGGCTTTGACATACAGACTGCCCACCTTAGTTCAGACCACAGCCAATAAATTTTCCTTGCACCATGAAAAGGAGAGAAGGAGCAAGCATTTCACCAAAGATGAAGCAGGTTCTCTCTCTCTTAAAAATTGCCATTACCTAAGATTTAAAGTTCCTTTTGGAGTACTCAGTAATTGCTCATTTTAGTTTGGGATTCTACAAATGCTTCCCTTATTTAGAGGGTAGCAGATTAGACCATGGAGATCTTCAGCACCTGCACATCAGCAGGACTAGGCACCCTGGCTCTCTTGGGTGGGTGCGGTGGTCTGCGGATTGCGGTGGTCTGTAGACAGGCTGTTTAAGGAACAGAGTGCACACAGGGGTTCAGGCAGGTGCGGCTGGATCTGTTATGTCTGAACACTGTCCCTGTGAATTCTTCCCCCATCCCCTCATTGTTCCCATCAGTCAAGGAAAGATAAAATGGACATTCCTTTGCAGAATGAGCCTCTTTCCAAAGGAGCCCTCAGGGGAGGGGAGAAAGTGAAGGATTGTGGTCCAGCACAGAGGAAGATAAACAAATGTGGCAAGCAGAACTCAGTGACCTTTCCCGTAGTTCCTTTTACAGGGACAACACGATGGCTTGAGTCCAGACATAGAAGTCACTGTTCTCATTTGTCCATTTTCTCAGAAACCTGACCCAGTCACTGCTGCCATTTGCACCTTTATCCTCTTCCCCCTGGAATGTGGCTTTTCCACCATTCATTCTGTACTTCAGAGAGTGACTCTCAGCGCTTCCCCTCCTTCTCTCTGGGGTGTCTGTCTCTTTCTTCTCTTTCTTTGAGCCTCCCTTTAGAACCTGCCTCTGCTGGCTCTTCTGGCCTGTTGAACCTTCCATTAGCACTGAAATATAATTACCATTTCTTGCTCGACTTTTTTTCATCTAAATATAACCTGAAAACCCTTAAGATGCAGAAACTGTATCGTATTTTGCCCAGAGTGCCAAAAAACTAATTAATAAGCAACGACAAGATCCGACTGCAATATTATCAGGGAATACATTTTCATTTGAGGGAGTCTCATGCATCCTAAATTGAAAATGTTTGATAATTCCTCACAAATTTGGCTGAAGTTTCCCTTTGCGCTACCTACTGTGGAAAACTATTTGCTGAGCAAATAAATAGAATGATAATACTATGTACAAAAAAGGTTTAACCTATAAAAATTTTTTTAAATTGGCAGTTTAGGACTAGTCATTTGCTTTCAAACAGCATACTTCCTTTGTGTTCTTTAAATTAGATTCAGTACAGCAATGTCGTAAAATGAGTGGTACAGAGGTATATCACAGATCCTTGGGAAGGGGGGACGGAGTATAGGCTGGACGGCCAAGGAAAGTCTGTGGCAGAGGGAGTATCTGCAGGCAGCCTGTGAAGGATCGGCACGATTTAGATTTTCAGGAGGTGGCCCTAGAGGCACCCCAGGCTGAGAAGTCACCGGAAGCAGAGGGGTGTGGACAGGGTAGCCTAGGATGTATGCGAGGCCCTGGGAGGAGTTTGGCCTTTTGGTGGTATGGAGTCCCTAGTGGAGTCAGCCTGCAGGTGTTAAGTAGAAAGTGAGGCTGGATAGGTGGGAACCAGCCAAGCATTCAGTACTCAGGGACACTTAACGGTCCGTCGCATTGTCTTACTGAAAAGAATCAAACATTTGTTTTTCTAAAAATAAGTTCTGTAATTTAGACTTGGCTATCAGGGCTTCTAAGTGGTTTTACCCATCAGGATAGCATCTTCTGCATGTGACAAGGTAATTGACAATAATGGGAAGGATTTGTACCCAGAGCCATTTGCACAGACTTCTTTCTAAATGTGAGGATCTAGAGATGATGATGACCTGGTATCGAAAAGGCAGCCTCAGCAATAAACCTGGGGTGGATGTTGGCTTACCCTGTAGAACTCTCAATGACATTGATGTCCTTAGCAGAGGAAGCACATAGCAGAGAAGCATTAATTCTATCCTCCTAACAACCACCTAAAGTGGCCTTTATGACGTGTGCTAGTCATTTCCTCAAAGTCTACTTAGAATTGGCACAGTTTTGCTGGTGCTTATGGTTTTGTGATGGCTGTGTGATCTATGCTATACAGAGTCACAAGTGCCTTTGGAAGTCCTAAATGTACATGCTAAGCATCATATATGGTTCGTGACTACAGGTGTGAAGTCACAGCAGCCAAGAAAAGATTCAATAAAAAGATACTTGGGTAACCATGGCATGTTACTTTCCTTGTAATTCGTGCCAAAATAGGTTTGCATTGCCAGGCACAAATTCATTTGTCTTTTACACTTTTTTATATTTTCCTTTTCATTCTATTCATGAATGAGTATCCTCTGAGGCCCACTTGGACTTCTCATTCATACTAGAGATAGTCTAGGGGTCTATGGATTAGTTGATAGACTAAAATTTAAGTTTGAAGAAGTGAATCTTTTTGGGAATCTTAGCCAAGTTAAGTTTCTCTGTTTATTTGTTTCATACTGATAGTTCCTGAGAGTTTTCCATCCTCACTCAGTGCTGAGTGATGCTAAAGGCTCAGCAAAGGTTAGTTAAGGAATGGTTCTGTTGGCCATGGAGTTGTCAGCCTGTGGAGTTGGATGCAGAAAAGCTGGCACAAATTTGTATGTGGTCTAGAAAGTTCTCCATAAGGATGTTTGAAGAGATAATCAGAAAGTTGATCCAGTTAGCTTTTTTTTTTTTTTTTTTGAGGGCAGTGTCACTGGCCCTCATATGTAGGACCCAAACCAGGGCTGCTGGCATCCCAAGCCAGCTCTTAAGCACCGCATCACTCGACCGGCCAATCCTGTTAGCTCTTAATACAGCAAGGAGGAGGCACCAGATTATAGGTAAAGACCCTCAGGTAGATGCAATGCCTGGTATCTCACTTATCCCAGAGAGTCAGGATCTTACAAAGTTACAGCCTCTAATGAGTGAGGTGAGTATTTTGAATCCATGGTCCTAGGCAGTGATATTTCAATGGACTAGAACTTAGGTTATGGGAAGACATCAGAGTTTCTGAGTGAGTGATGTTAACATTAGGAAAACATGATCCAGTCTCATCATAAGCCCTCCAGGCACTATCCAGTAGTGAGCTTTGGCTAAAAAGCAGCCACATGGTACAATGGCCCACATGATGGAGATGAGACCTTTTATCATTTGCTTTTGTGGGTAGTAATTCATCTGGTTGCTGTATTATGTGAGATCTGGTGACCTTTGGACCCTTCACATTGTCATCTGGCGCTTTCCTGATGTACAGTTTGACAGAATAAGACCTACGGCACATCTTCATCCTCTCCATGGCAATGGTTAAAACCATGATAAACTCCCAATTACACCTACACAGGTAGACCTCATGCAAAGCCTTTAATTTTGTATCTTTATTTCCAGCACCTCCCTTGCACTTTCAACAACCCCATCTCCTGATATTAAAAGCCTTCATTCAACAGGTACTCAGTATTGATGCTTCCTATATGCGTGGAGCTCTGCTAGATAGATCACTGTACTTTGTTTGCAAGTGAGGGCTGGAGAAGGATAGAAGCAGAAAACTTGCCTGTACAGTATTAAATTAGTTAGTGAAGATAGGAAATAACCTTTCTCCCTCAAGTAGCTCAAAATAGGCTTATATTTACCATACAGAAATAGTGGCAAAAAGGACATAGTAGAATACAAAAATATTGGTGTGGCTTGTAGAGAAAAAATAAGTTTAAAAATGTCAATTACACTGTATCGGCCATTTTTAAACTGTGCTACTTAGGTCTGGCTCCATGCCTAACAGGAAACATGGAGAACTCAGCTAGCGTCCATGGAGACACATTGGACAGGAGGTGGAGATTGAAAAAGGAGACTTATCTGGGAAGGCTCAAAAAACTGTAAAGGTTTTAACTAGGAGAAAACTGGAGACTTCTTAACTGATAACTTTTAAGGATATAAAATGCAAATCACTTTAATTATAAACCAGGAAGAGAATTTCTCATCAATAAGCTTTTTAACTATTAGGGTGAGTAGTAAATTATTATTATGGAGGTAAAAGAAGTTAGAAAAAGAATTTGTGTAAAGTAGCTGGTAACTTGCCAAAAAACAGGACATAGATAGAGAATACACTTCTGGATACATCTTCCAACTCTATAATTCTGTATTACCTTGATTATATAGACAAATGTGCAAACCACACATCTAAAATCAGTTCAGTGAGCTTTAATTATGTCAAATTGGTGAAACAGACTGAACAGAACTTTAGCTTGTACATTAGAAAAATGCAAAATATTGCTTTTAAGGAACCAATAGAAGTCTTACTTTTTAGTATTTTGATGATTATAAGTGCAAAGTTTAGTTTTAAAGCTAATATCGATTCCCTTGCAAGGCAAAATTGGTGATTTCTGCCCCGAATTTTAGTCAACGTAGACTAAAATTTGGGTATCAAATTAATTTCATGCAAATGGTTTGAGAATTCAGTAAGTAGGCCCACTTACTGGCATGCATGCTCCTTCAATAAATGTATTTTCTGCCTCACACAAACCATCTCTCTCCATGGTGCTATTCGTTTTGTTTGTTTGTTTGTTTGTTTGTTTTGTTTGTTTGTTTGTTTTAATGTAATGGCTTTACTTTCATAGTAGAAGATGCACAGTGACATCCAATAAACCGGAGGAATTGCACTCCATGATGTCTACTCCCAGGGGTTAGGTAAGTCCTCAGCTCTATCCCAGAGCCCCATGGGGACTGAGTTTAGTAACCACATTCAGCATTCACTGAGAGCAGCAGCTTCTCTCTTTGGCAGATGGTGATTCTGTCTGCTGTCTGATTCAGACTGGCCTGAGCAGAATAGCCTCTGGTCTAAACTGTTAGTCTGAGGGAGAGGACAGATACCATGGGACAAGCCAGTAGATGCCTGCAGACATCGTGACCAGCTGAGTTCCAAGAAGAGCTCATGTATCAATAGTTGTGCCTCATCTCCTGAAGACAGCTTCTCCTCCAATTATGGCCTGACTAATGTGGAACTAGTCAGTGGGGAAGTGGATAGGGAAAGCTGAGCATATCGCCACTCACTCAGAGGATCAGGCGCTTTACTCCTTTTGCTCTGAATCTTCATCAAGGCTGTGATATTGAAAGATCCCCAGGGATTTCTCTTCAGCAGGAATCATTTAACACAAGTGGCATCATTTATTTCGGAAATGATTCCTGGGCTGTTACATAAATACTAATGAGGTGCATAACAATGTGATTCACCCTGGAGTTTGCAACCAAAGTCAGAGGTGCTGGCTTTCTGTGTGAGAGAAGCAGCTCTTAGCCACATGCTAGATTTTATAATCAGGTGTGCCTGGTTATTCTCTCTCTTTTTTTTTTCTTCCCCCTGCATTTCCTTAAATGACCCCAGATAGAAAACCAGACACGGCCAAAAGAGAGTAGGATGGGTGAGATTATTACTAACCACAGTCATCTGTACATATATCAAATCCTTAATTGTTTCTCATAGGAATGGAGATATTTCTTGTGATGCATATTTGAATTAGGACTCTGAGTCGGGCACCATACCAGGTGCTCTGAAATATGCAAAGACATAATCTTTTATTCTCCAGATATTTATAACCTGGTAGATGAGCTAGCACATACAGATAAATAAAAATATAAACCAGAGAGTGCTCTTTGTGCTGACACTTACAAAATGTGATGTTCAATAAATAAGGGCCTGCGGTACACTAGGCATTAGGGTACAGAGATAACTGGGACTTGGTAACTGACCTTGAGGATTTCCTCTGGGGGGTCGATAGTTATGGAGAGTGGGCCAGATAATCCCCTTTTCTCTCTATCTCCACTACTGCTATCTGGTCTAAGCCATGGTCACCTCTCCTGGACTACTGCAGTAGTGGTTTGCCTGCTTTCATGCACACTCCTGCCATGACCTGCTTGCCCTACAGTAGTTGGCTAATACTTTTTAGAATGTAAATCAGATCTTACTACACTCCTGTTTCATGCTTACAAAGCCTGTACACCAGGGCCTTCATGACCTGGGACTTGCTTGCAGCCATGACCTCATTCATCCTTTCCTTTCCTCAGTATTTCACTACCCTGGTCTTCTTTCTCTTTCTTGAACATGTCAAGCTCTTTTCTGCCTTTGAGTTTTGGCATTAACTGTTGTGCCCCAAAGCCTTATTGTGCCCAAAGAATGCCTGAAGGGGTGTGTCTAGATTATAGAGAGTGGTGAAATGAAACAAGGAAGATGAAAATAGATTTATTTTTTAAAGCCATTGGGTTTTATAATTTGGAGGCATTTTCATGGGGTGGTTTCTGGAGAGTGGTAAGGGGGCAGGGAGGTGATGGGTTAAGCTGTGAGTGAGTGAGTAGTAAAGCAATCAAGGAACTCAGCACATGTAAACTCTTTTCTCTCACCATCATATTTCTCAAAAGAATGCAGAGGTTTTGAGGACTGGCTTTGTCAATAGCAAATTCTCATAGGCAAGCAAAACAAAACACTAAGGATGCTCACAGGCAGAGTGGAAAGAAGTCTGAAAAGAGGGAGCAATGGAAGCTTCTAAGAGGAGGGGTAATTGGAGAAAGGTTCCAGAAGAGATGAGCCGGAAGAAGACCATGAACTCAACTGCAGAATTTTGCAAATAGGATATATTTGTACTTCTACTTCCAAGTCCCACAGGTAGATTTTTTTTTTATCAAAGAAAGTGTCAAAATTGCATGGAATAAATTCCCTTTTATTATGGACTGAATCTTTATGTTCACCCAAAATTCCTATATTGAGACCCTAAACAGTGTGATAGTATTAGGAGGTGGGCCTTTGAGAGGTGATGAGTGTGAAGCCTTCATGAATAAGATTAGTGCCCTTATACAAAAGAAGAGACCCCCCCACCCCACCCCAGAGCTCTCTCTCCCCCTTCTGCCATTGAGGACACAGTGGAGGAGACAACTGTGGACCAGGAAGTGGGATCTAATCAAACATTGTATCTGCTAGTGCCTTGATCTTGGACTTCCCAGCCTCTCCAGAACTGTGGGAAATAAATTTCAGTGGTTTAAGCCTCCTCGTGTGATACTTGGTGATAGCAGCCCAAATGGCCTAAGTCAACTTCCAAGTTTACATGTTGTCTCTCTGATTGTGGGGAGTGTGATTTACTCACTCATAGTAACCTTGGAATGCACTAGGTGGGATAAATGCTGAGATATATCTATCAGTGTTGTGAATTTCAAATTGGTAGTGCTTCTCAAACCCTGTCATAATTATCATCGTCATTCTTATTGGTTTACTTTTATTAAGGTATAACTTACATATTGTAAGGTTTACAAATCTTAAGTAAATTGAGGTTTTCGCGTGAGTATAAGCCAATATAAGCATCACCCATATCAACATATACAACCTTGCTAGCACCCCAGAAATCTCCCTTCTAACTCCATCAAAGGTAATCTCTATTTGGCTACAATTGCCATGGATTTTTTTTGTGTGAGGTTTTTTCGTTTTGGTTTTTGTTTTGTTTTTCCCCCCCTAAAGAGGGCGTAGCTCTAAGTGGCCTATGCAGGGATTGAGCTGGCAACCTTGCCGTTCAGAGTGCACACATTAACTAACTGAGCCATCGCATTGCCTGTTCTGTTTTTCAACAGTTTTATTGAGGTCTAATTGACATGCAGGAAACTTCACATATTCAAATGGTAAAATTTGGTATGTTTTTACATGTATACACCCATGAAATCATTATCACAATCAAAATGAAGAACCTATGGATTAACCCCCAAAGTTTCCTTTGTCATCCCTTCTTGGCCACCAGCATTCCCAAATCCCAGCCCAGATCTACAGACAACCACTAATTTGCTTTCTGTCCCATATATGGGTTTACATTTCCTAAAATTTTATATCAATGGAAGCATAGAGTATGTGTTCTTTTTTGGTTTTCCTTTCACTCAGCATAGTTCTTTTGAAGTGGATGTTTGGGTTGTTTCCAGTTTGGGGCTATTACACATAAAGCTGCTCTGAATTCCAAGCTAACATTTTGTATGATCAGTCTTTCAAATTTCAGCCATTCTAATAGGTGTGTAATGTTACCTTGCAGTGGTGTCAGTTTCCATTTCCCTAATAACTAATGATGTTGAGCATCTTTTCATGCACTTTTTTTACATCCACATCTTTTTTAGTGAAGTGGTTGTTCAAATCTTTTGCTCATTTTTAGGAAACTGGGTTTTTGGGTTTTTTTATTGAGTTTCAAGACTTTTTACAAATATTCTCTGGATATAAGTTCCTTACCAGACAGCAATTTGCAGATATTTTCTCCCAGTTTATGGCTTGCCTTTTCACTCTCTTGAAGAGCAGAAGTTTTGCATTTTGATCCTACTTAATTTATTTTTTCACAAATTGTGCTTGTAGTGTCATATCTGAGAAGCCTTGCCTAGCCCAAGCTTACAAAGATTTATTTCTATATTTTCTCCTAAAAGTTTTACAGTTTTAGGCTCTTACATTTAGGTCTCTGATCCATTTTGACTTAATTTTTGTATGTGATACAAAGTATGGGCTGAATTTTTTTTTTTTTTTTTTGCATTTGGATATCCAATTGTTCCAGTATCACTATATAGATATAGATATAGATATAGATATAGATATACATATACATATACATATAGATATACATATAGATATACATATAGATATAGATATGAGAGAGAGAGAGAGAGGCACCGTCTTTGCACTTTTGTTGAAAACCAATTTTCCATATATACATAGGTCTTTTTCTGTGTATATAGACCTAGTCCATTGATCTGGGTCTGTCTTGATACCAATATCACAATGTCTTGATTAGTTTAGTCTTATAACAAGTCATTTAATCAAATAGTGTAAGTCTTTCAACTTTGTTGTTTTTTTCTTAGAGTTATTTTTGCTCTTTTAAATCACTTGCATTTCCATATGAATTTTTATAATCAATTTGTCATATTCTACTAAAAAACCTGTTGAAATTTTATTTGAGATAGCATTAAATCTGTAGATTATACTGGGGAAAATTAACATGTTAATAATGTTGAGTCTTATAACTCATGACCACAATATATCTCTCCATTTGAATTTGTAGATCAATTTCGAGGTTATTGCTATTCTTAACAATATTAGTCTTCCAATCCTTGAAGACAAGATGTTTTTACATTTATTGAAGTCTTCAATTTCTTTCAATAGTATCTTGTAGTTTTCAGTATACAGGTCACGTACTTCTTTTGTTAAGTGTGTTCCCAGGTATTTTATTCTTTTTGATGATATTGTAAACGGAATTTTTCTTTGTTAGCTAATTAGCTATTGTATGAGTGTTAGTTGGGATTCTCCCAAGGAACAGAACCAGTAGAATGTTTGTATAGAGAGGGAAAAAGGAATTTAAAAATATATATATATTAATATATATATATTGAAAAATATAATACATATATAATTCACTCATGAGTTATTGAGGCTGTCAAGTCCAAAATCTGCAGGGTGAACTGACAGGCTAGAGACCCAGGAAAGAACCAATACTGGAGTTCAAATCCCAAGATCATCTGCTGACATAATTTCTCCTTGCTCTGGGGAAGTCAGTCTGTTGATTTATCCTAGCCTTCAGCTGATTGAATGAGGCCCACTCACATTATGGAGTGCAATCCACCAATTTAAATGTTAATCTTAACCAAAACACCCTCACAGAAACATCCAAAGTCATATTTGACCCAATACTTGGGTACCATGATCTTGCCAAGTTGACACATGAAATTAATCATTATCACAGCTAAGACTCTCTGTTTTGTTATTTTAGTGATTTGCTCTAGAGTTTATGGCATACATCTTTAACTTAACATGCTTTACCTTCAAGTGATGTAATACTACTTCATGTATAGTGTGGGAACCTTCCAATAGTTCACTTCCCTTTCTCCCATCCTGACCTTTATGTTATTATTGTCATACGTTTTACATTTTCATATGTTATAAACTCCATACAACGTTATCATTTGGAAGCAAAACTAGAGCATTTTTCAGTCTACGGCTAATTATTCCATACCAGTGGGGCAAGATCCTGCTGAGTATTCTACCTAATGCCCCCTGACCTTGAGGTTTTCCAGTCTGGCTGGTAGGAACAGGCACTACTCCCAGCCCTATGTGAACACAGGGTACTGTTTCCTCTGTTCATTTTGGATGGTTCTTTCTCTAGCCTCAGGTAATCTCACACACAGGAGGTGAGAAGTGCTCAGCTACATACTCAAGGGCGAATTTCTGCAGATCTCTGGAGGTCTCTTTTCTTCATTACTCTGTCTTGAGAATTTTAATCACCTTGGTCTCCCTGGGTTCTCAGCTCTGTCTCTTCAACTCAGACCGGCAGTCTGCCAGCCTCTGCCTGGGTTCCTCCCCTTCGCACCACAGCCTGGAAAGCTCTCCCAAAACAGTAAACTATTGCAATCGTAGGGCTCACCTCGTTTGTTTCTCATCTCAAGGGGTCACTATCTTTCATTGTTTTATATATTTTGTCCATTTCTGGTTGCTTCAGGCAGAAGGGTGGACATAACGCTTATTTTTGTTACGTAGACACAGGATTAGAATTGCTGGGTCACAGACTATATGCTTGTTTAGCTTTAGTAGATACTGCCTAGAGTTTACCAAAATAAATTCAGCTAATTGTAATTGTAGATAATTTTCACTAAGGTAATTGACACTTGTTTTAACCTGAACATGTTGCTGAATTTCATTCCTCAATTGAACACAGTAAAGAGTGAAGGTGACAAGTTCTTAGTGACTTCATTCGCTTTTTTTAGAACTTCAGTAATGTACACCCTCATTGAAAATGCATTATTAAAAATATTAAGTAAGTGGTGGTGGTGGCGAAGAGGGAGGAAAGCAGAAAGAGCAGATAAATCTGTCTTTGCTTGACTGACAGTGGTAATTATATTCAACAGCATATGTTTACTAAGTAATAAAAGCTTTGATTTAGTGATACTATATGTTTAGTACCTGGTCCATTAGAAAATTCTCTGTTCCTCTGACTCCTTCAAGTTTTAGTCTCATTTTTTGGTGACTATTCTTCTCACATTGAAGGAGGTCCACATCCACATAACATCTTTCCATGGTTCTTGTCGATCGAATATTCCTATTAGAAGATTATGCTTAGCAGCAGGATCCATAGAATCAGGGAGCATAGCACTGGGCCCCTCTCTCGCACAGTGGCGAGTGAGTTGCTGCTAAGGGACAAGGAAGAAGAAGCTGCAAAAATGACTCCATCTTTTCTCACTCTTGGGGGTATGTGAGCTCTAAGGATGCTTTTTCAGCAGCTCTCCCAAGTCTGACATTTCTACCAAGTCTAACATTTCCCTGAGGAGAATTGCTGCTTGGCCTATACCTTTCAGTGCATAATGGATAATGTTAAAGGAAAGCATAACATTAAAGGAATCTCTTTTTCAAGTTTTTATTCCCAGCCTTTGAGCTGCTTGTGGAGTAATTTAATTCATCCTTGAGTCAGGTAGCTGCCTCTTTGATGCCTTTGTCTTTAGATTCTCTGTTTGTAAATCTCTTCTAAGAATAGATCAAAAATGATGTTTACATCTGTTCCCAGAATTGAGGAAGTAAGAACAGACTAAGACTTTATGACTGTAGTTAACTCATTCGTTACCTGCATTGTATATCATAGTGTTTGGCATTGGGGTTCACGTCTATCAAAAGCCAGCACAGTTCTCCCCAGTCTAGGCGTTTACTGTCTTGGCTGGGGCATGTTGGTTGGTTGGTTGGTTGGTTGGTTGGTTGGTTGGTTGGTTGTCATATTGGCATGTGACATAAAACTTGAGTATTTTAAAATAATGCTGACTCCTTAAACAGTTACATGCATAAATCAGATATATTATACCCTTTCCATATAAAGTATGAAGTCACAGTAACTAATATTTGCCAGGTTTTATAATTTGTTATATGTTTTCCCTTTACCCAGAATGCATGTAAATTGATTTTCTCCTTAGGTCTATAGGAAAAAGTCTACAGAAGTTGAAAACTCAAACACAATGGGAAGCCTTGGCTTGCTGACTCTCAAGCCTGAAATCATGTTTTCAGGGAAGCTGAAACAAACATTATTGCTTTAGAGAGATGCTGCTAGAATAAAGATTGCAGAAAAAGAGGTTTTGAAAGAGATTTTAACCCCCAAATTTCTCCTTCTAGTCTCCTGATATTTCTGTGATTTTTCTTGGTTTTTACCATTTTCTCTATTCTTCCTTCTTTACAGTGTACCACTCTTTTCCAGTAAGTTAAAATAATGCCATCTCCTTGTTGGTAATTTGGAAATATTGAAACCAGAGAGTACTTCCTACAGAGCTGGTACAGGGAGATTGCTTGCTCTATTAATGTGTAGTTGTGAACCACTCTCCATATGGTGCTGTACCTTCATGTTAAAAGCATCCTTCCCAAGGAATACTTGCTGCAAGATGTTTCTTATTCTTCTCCTTCTGATAAAGGACTTATTCAGACTTCCATACAAGAAAGCAGTTTCCCATAGAAATGGTGCCTTTCTCAGTAGCCCTTTGGAGAAATTTCTTAGACTTTCAATCTCCTCACCTTCCTCCCCCAATTTGGAGATGAGAGTGTGATACAGGCACAGGCCTAGTAACTAGTGATACCAAATAAGAACATTGTTATGTGGAAAGCTTTCTTTGTGATTATCCCCTTTGTAGACTAAGGAAGTCTGCCTTTAAGAAATAAACCTCAGGCCAGCCTAGTGGCTCAGTTGGTAAAGAGTGCGAGCTCTTAGCAACAGGGTTGCCGGTTCGATTCCCATATGGGCCAATGAGCTGCACCCGAGCTGAGCTGCCACTGAGCTGGTGAGAGCGCATGCTCTTAGCAGAAAGGTTGCTGGTTTGACACCTGTATGGGATGGTGGGCTGTGCCCCACCCCCCATAACTAAGTTTGAACGTGGCACCTTGAACTGAGCAGCCGCAGGCTGCTAGCAAGATGGCTCAGTGTGCAACAAGGTGGTCGGTTTGACTCCTGCATGGGATGGTGGACTACGCCTTCCACAACTACATTGAAAGCAGTGACTGGACTTGGAGTTGATCTGCGCCCTCCACAACTAAGACTGAAGGACAACAACTTGACTTGGAGCTGACGGGTCCTGGAAAAACACAATGCCCCCCTTCCCCAATTCACTAATACTGTTCCCTTCCCCAATTCCCCAGTAAAAATCTTAAAATAAAAAAATAAAAAAAAGAAAGAAACCTCAAAGCCATATGCACTGATGCTCCCTTTGCCTCCCCTTTAGTGGAGCAGGGAGTCTTGAAGGGCAGCCTATATTCTTACTGGCTTGGTGCTCATGACAGAAATGCCACTATTTTTGTTGTGTCTGTTGTTTATTTAGATTGAAATTTTCTTCCTAAAACATGCAGATTTAAGAATACACTTTGAGGCTCATTTGGGTCCTGTCAGGAATCTGGCCAGTATCTTAGATAGGGAAGAGAGGGATAGGGCCCCAGAAACAAACTTGGCTATGTCATGACTTGGTCTGGTTGGAGTTTATGGAGTCTAAACATCTACTATGTCTCCAATGATAACACACTTCAAGAAATACTATGAAAAGCAAATGATCAATCCTGTGTGGAGTGCACCATATTCTCTTTCCCACTAACTATAGCAGTGATGGTGTTTCCCTATTCTGGATATATTTGTGGTAACAATCTAGGTATTTTTGCTTTGAAGTTTTGTAAATATTCAGCCATCTCCCCAGGTGAAATTGCTGATGCAGCCTCCGACCTGATATTTATTTCTCCACAGATGCTATGAAATCCACCTAGAAGAGTCATACATTAGAGTTTTGGAGGAGCATTAAAGAAACCAATTCCAAATAATAATTTCTCACCTTGGCCTGTTAACCCATTTCTTCACCACATCAGCACCCAGAAGGCATGCTCAATCTTGCTTTTATTTCCTGAACCACATTTCAGAGATTGTTTTTGTTTGTTTGTTTGTTTGTTTGTTTAATTCTTCATGTCAGTCACCTCTGACACAGCCAGAGAGCTGCCCTGATAAGATTCTATGTGGACATCACTTCTTTTCCTTGCTCTAAATTGTTTACTTCTCATCAGCAGTCTTGTTGAAATCAAAATGCCTGGCAATTAGATTCCAGTAGAGCACAAAGCTAAGGCATACCACAAAACCCTGAACCTTCACTTAGCTATAAGATAATGGTAGGACTAAGCATGATGAAATTTTAAGGTATATTAGGTACGTAGGTGTGGTAAATTCTGCATTTGAGCTTCCTAGCCTCAATATCAAACTATATAGATACAATTTGTTCTTCAGCACCCTTTTTTTTTTTTTGAGATAGAAATGACCACATAAACTTGTAAGATGGTTCAATCTGAGTTTAATGTGTACAGAAAACATTTGTGCAAATGTTAGTAAGTATGCAAAAATACTTATGAAAAATAGAGGATATAGAGGTAGTGAGTAATCATTTTGTTTATATGCTGTTTCCTCTAAAATAATATTTTAATACTGAGACTAGATATTTTATATCTTAGGCAAAATTGATTTTCTTGTTTGGAATAATACAGAAATGATGCTATGAATAAGGAAGTTTTAGGGGAGAGTGTGACTTTAAAAAAAAAAAAAAACAAGCAATCTCTCAGACATTGAATGTAGAAATGGAAGATCAGCCTCTTACTCAATGACAGTGAGCACTCCTTATGTTTTGCATAATGTGCAAGTAACTTGCACTTCTGTCTTTCCTTTCCTCATCAGCCTTTGTCCCCTCTTCCACCAATTCCTGACTCACTGCAAGACCAGATTTGATCTAAGATAGTGCTTTACTATTGTCCAGCATATTGGTTTTTAATTAAGAGAGTTTTCTGATAGGGCAGAAGCAAGGCTGATGGTCTTCACTCCTTGACTAAGTGTCTTATTTTGTACAATGTTTCCTGGAGGGACAATTTTTTTAAAGACTTCTTCAGGCCATTTGTTCATGAGCTAGAGACTTCACTTGAGTAATAATATTTCAAACATAACATTGGGTTGTCGGAAAAGTCATGACGTATTTTTTTCTATGTTTTTGATTGCAAAAATGTGTCATGACTTTTCCAACAACCCAATAATTTCTATCACTGCTTCTTAACTACAGCTGAGATGTAGATCAAGTCTACACGAGAGCTGAGGAGGAGGCGTGCAGCCATGGAAACTATGTTCTTTATATCAGGGCTGGTAGCAGAAGAACCTGAATTTGGTTGACCCAGATGCTTCTGCCTCCCTCTGATAACATCATAGAGAGTACTGGGTGCCAGTGCTGGGAATGAGTGAAAAAACATTAGGTTTAGAGAAGCCCAAAACTTATTAGTTCCAATGCTTATGAAGCAGAGTCTTAGAGAAGCCATTTGCAGTTAAGCTTTGCGATGATATCTAGGAGAATATCTATGTTGTAATTTTTTTTTTTTTTTGAGGACAGTGTCACTGGCCATCATATGTGGGACCAAACCGGGGCCGCTGGCTTCCCAGGCCAGTGCTTAACCACCGTGCCACTCGGCCGGCCCTTATATAGTCTTGAAATGAATCTGTTTTGAAATGAACAGAATTCAGTGAAAGAACTAACATGGTAGGGGAACCTACTTGGATACAATCATCACAGAAGTTTTTTTCTATGGGATTGACATCCAAACTGAAATCTGAACAGTGAACAAAAGACAACCATATAGTAGAGAACCAGGGGACTAGGCTGATTCTTGGTGGTCTGTAGTATTACCTGGCAGTATCATGCCCATACCACCCTTTTAAGTGCCTATATATTTGCCTTTTCCTCATAAATATTGAAGGCATGACAGAATTGCCATGGTAATCTGGCCTTCAAAGTTATTCAAAATAATGAATATGGAGTATATTGTAGGGATAGTTGAACATACAGCACTATATTACTGATCCAGCTCTTTCGGTTGCATTTTCAAGGTATGCTATCAGTTAGCTTTCCTTTGGAAGAAGATAAATTACTATTTTTTACTAGATATCTGGAATTTGACTTCTTTTTTATCAGCTATTGACCCTGAAAATCTCAAAACAAGGAATGGGTTAACACATAACTCTTCAAGCACAGAACTCAGAAAGTCTGGCAGTGGGGCATTTGTGCAAGTGTTTTGATTTCAGGAGGGGAAAGTCTTTATTTAGCTCTATAGAGTGTGTTTGTAATAATATAATTTTAAGGCACCTGCTTCAAAATAGAAACTGGGATAATAACAATATGTGGGAGATAATAACAATAAACAAAAATTAAACCAAACCGGGTTCAGTGCCCAGGGAAACTACCTGGATTCCAGGAATTGGGCAAGGAATCAACCAACAGGTGGGGGAGAGGCTGGGACAGATGGAATTGTAACTGCCTCCATTAAAAATGACTGCTCAGCAGTGTGATCACTATTGAGCAATTCTGTGGGGCATTCATCATGTGGGTAGGGTTCTTGCCTTTCTTATTTCAGTGATAAGCTTCCAATGGAACTTGCCTTCCTAAAAATGTCAATCCTACACATGCCAATCATTATAGCAATAATGCATTGTGTTAGAGCTTTTGTAATGCTGTAAACTACTTGGAAATATATGGACCAAAAGTAAAAATAGGAGTTCCTCACCACTTTAACTGAAGTTACAAGGAAAATGTTCAGGTTTCCTGGGCTGCTTAAATGTCATGTGATTTACATAAACAAAGGAGGAAATCCTCTTGGTGTGTTTAGAGATGTGTGTCTAATACAGGAACCCATGTTTTCCTGTTATTGAAAAGCATCCTTTAATCTTTTAAGCACATTTTAGGACCTGCCTATATTCCAGGTGTGTTGTTTCCTTTAACATTAAAACACAAGAGCAGGGCATGACTATCAGAAAAACCTATTAGATCTTCTTTTGTGTCATAGGAGACGTAAAAAAACAATGAATTAAATTAAATGGATGGAAAGAGCCATGGGCAGACTGGTAATACTGCCTGAATTTAGTTAGTGGAATAGTTATTCCTCATGAGACTTCACTGGCTTATACTTAAAACCGGTAGGCTAGAGAGGCCATTTGTAAATAAAAGACTATAAAATTTCCTCTGATTGTGGGTGTTAAGGGGATGATGCCTTTTTAACCATGAAAATAAATGTAATTGGTGTGAAATGTTCAGGAGCTTTTAGCCAAATATAACTGAAATAAAGGGTAATAAGCCTAAGCATTATTTGAAATTAAAAGATATATATTTTGCTAAATTCTGGTCGAGAGCAAAGAGATAAGATTGTCCTGAAGTCATATAAATCGTGTTCCATCCCGGAACCACAGGGATTCTCATCAGGAAGCAGGGTGCCCACATTTCATTCTCTTGGTGCCTGCTTTCATGATCCCAGACACATTAATGCAGTGAACCCCGCATGCATGAAGGAGAGTCTTGTTACAACAATGATTGGAGTAGGGGTTTTCTGACCTTCATCCCTCAAGGATTCCTTTTGCCATCTGTTGAGCATCTGCACAGTTACTTGAAAATGTAGAATCTGTGGGGTTTTATGAAACAAAGAAAGAGCGTGCCACTGATTCAGTTTCTTTAGGATTGCATTCATTATGACAAGTAGTGCTTTCCACTTTTCCTTTTTTCCTTTAATTGCATCATTTCTATTAAATTCTATAATTTCTCCGTATAACTACCTCTCCACCCTTGAGGCTCTAAATCATGAAGTAAGCAGATGTAGAAATATTCCAAGTGACTTTCTCCTAGTGGCCGGTGCTTGACCTCTGAGTAGGAGGTGACACTGTCCATCCCCAGCATGACCGAGGCTGGGAGGAGGAACTGTCCTGGTCCTGCAGGAGTGGTGGCCTCAGGAATTCATGCGGAGAGGGGGGGCACCCAGAATGCCAAATACAGTCATAATCAGACGCAAACTCGATATAAGCTGGACCATATTTTAAAGACAAATGGTTCTCTTTTATTATTATTATTGAGGTATTATTACTCCTTATCATGAAACCTGAGATGTTTATGCTGGATGAAAAAATTAGAAATATTTTAATAACCAGTAACCTCTCCTTCCTTTAAAATTTCCCCTTTCCCAATAACCCCTACCTGATGCCTGTCAGCCCTGTATGCTTCTTTCCTGAAGTTGGTCATTGGACACTTGTAGCCTCCATTAAAGGTGCTTGATATTGTTCGGTTAAGTCATGTTCAGTTTGAGTGGATGAAAACATAAACAAAGCAGTCCTTACAATTACAATTTTATTGCAATTGCTTGGGAGTGGAGATTATGACTTCTGTTTCTTTTGAGTTCACCTCTCACCAAAGGCACACATATTTATCCTCTCGATAGATAGATCTATATATATTTGTATGTACATAAATATTTTTTTTTCCTCTCTCTCTCATTGTGCATACACATGTATGGGTAAGATAGAGACACCACTTATTGAGGAAACAAACCAACCTGCACACCCACTAATCTGAGTGGTCTTTTCTTGACAGTGACAAATAAGAAACCCACACAGGCGTCCATCACGAAGGTCAAACAGTTTGAAGGCTCCACGTCGTTTGTGCGGAGATCACAGTGGATGCTTGAGCAGCTTCGCCAGGTTAACGGCATTGATCCTAATAGGGTGAGTGACCTGTCCAGGGTTGAGCAAAGACATTCTCTTCACATGATGACTCTCCCATTGACCTTGGTGTGCTGGTGGTTGTCTGAGCCATTTTTAACAAAACTATTTCTCTATTTCAGTTCTGTGACTCAGACTTTCTGATTTCTGTGCTCTTCTTATGGGGAATTATAAATCGCTTCATCATGTTTGATGCAGGAACCTAAGGGGATGTATATTGAAGAAATGCTACCTCCTGTCATATGTTTGTTAGCAAAATGCAAAGAGCTGAGTTAGATATCATGTCCATGGTTATCAATATGAAAAACCATGTTCATCCAAGCTTCATTTATCTCCTAATGCCGCCAATGATGAGGTTTATTTGCCCCTCCAAAAAAATAAATGGCACCTTAGCAGTGAAGTATTAGGATTCTATTGTATTTAATATGAGAAACATTTTATGGTAGAGTTATTTATTCAAAGTACATTCCCTTTTGCTCACATACATTCACCATACAAAACATCAATAACAAAGAAAAGGAAAATGTAAATTTTAAATATATGCTAAAATAATGAGGGGCAGTCTTTTCCCAAGGTCCAGGGAAAGATTAATATGGTTCAGTGCTGAGAACCTAAAGGAATTAAGTTCCAAGTAACTGGGAAGGTAATACGTTGTCTGAGCTCTGGCACCGGTCAGTGTGTGGTAGGTTATAGGGAATTCTGTGGGAAAGCTTTCTAGGGACATCTTTAAATACTGCAAGATTTGGGGTTTGTTTGATAAACAGAGAAAGGTGGGTTCTCCATGCACCTGGCTGCTAATAAAGGTGAGCCTTAGCATTAAGACCCACGTTTTAAAAGGTGTTTTACCCTTCATGAGTCTTTCGTTGGGCATAAGCTAGAAGCAGCAGTTTTTATACATTAAGATCAGTAGCGGTTTCACTGTCTTTTCCAGGACTCTGCAGAGTTTGATTTGTTGTTTGAAAATGCTTTTGACCAGTGGGTAGCCAGCACAGCCTCAGAAAAATGCACCTTCTTCCAGATCTTGCACCACACCTGCCAGAGGTACCTTACAGACAGGAAGCCGGAGTTCATCAACTGCCAATCCAAAATCATGGGAGGTGAGTGGCCATTTGTGTGACCTCTGTCATCCCTTTTCCTTAGACTCACTTTTACATAAAAGTTAACTGTTCTGCAGCATAAAGACAAAAAGACAAAAAAAGAATCAAGATGCTGAGAGCAAAACAGCATGAGAGCCATCAGGGGAGTTCTTTGTATGCTAAATTTAGACATAGTGGTGTGTTTTCACTTTTATCCAAAAGCTAGTCTTTTTGGAAGAATTAGCCACTTAGCTAATACTATTCATACTATGACAACAAACTAGTTTCTCTGTTAGAAAAACCTTTCAGTTGGGTTTCTTTACTACCATTTCTAGAATTTCATTGCAGAACCCTGATTTCTGGCTTGCTTTTTCCTGTTTGTTTGTTTTTTCTCTCCAGATGTTTTACAAATACAGTAATAGCTTGGTTTGTGAGCATAATTCGTTCTGGAAACAAACTACTTGTATTTCAGGACATTGCTTGTTTACCAAGTTAAAATGTATTAGAAATGTTTGTTCATCTTGTGGAACACTCGCAAACTAAGTTACTCACAATCCAAGGTTTTACTGTGTTAATATAAAAATTCTTACAGATGTAGTTCCCTTTTTTTCAAATAGCAATTAGTCTCACATGTATTCCTTGAATGGCATACAGAGCCAAGTTAGGAAGAATGCTATAAAGCAGCCTGCAGGGGTGAGTACCAGTGTTGGCAAGTTAATGAGAAACATTTAAGAGGGTGCTTAACACATTTCTTTTAGGTGATATATCTTTTTAGGGAATTGAAACTGTGCTAAAAATATGAAAGCCTTGCCAATCACTCCGTGAGTTGAAGAAGAGCGTCTCTATCATTGGTCTTTTCACTCACCTGATCTCCTGGTTGTGAAAGAATTTTTTTTTTTTAATATACCAACTTTAATGTTAAATGTCAAGTGAAGGTCACATTAGAGACATTACATATTCTCTTTGAGCTGTATGTATCTTTCATAGGAACATGAGGCAGAACTCCATTATTCTGTCCCAGGGACTGATGTACTCACTGTCATTTTGTCGTTAGTCCCCTAGATGTAATATGGAGAAGACTCTGTCCAATGCTTATCATTCACAGAAGTGTTAGTGTTCCTCTTAAACAGAAAGTTGCTTATACCATAAGAACCTTGAAAGATCTTTCTTAGGCATTGATGTAGAGTCCTCTTATAATTTCTCTACTTCATCCTAGAAAAATATATAAGAGGTGATGAATGGTGCATCCTTTCTTTAAAGTGGCCACCTCCTATGGTAAAAAAGTGAGCAGCATTATATATAGGTATTAAATGGAAAGAAAATATCAAACACTAACCCCTTACTATTTAGAAAATATAATGAGATAGCTATCTGTCATGTCTGTGCTATCAACGCTCTTCAGTGAATCCTGCTTTCAAAGTCTAGCCTTAACAGACTTGGCAAAGGGCCAAAGCATATCAGGCTTAGGACCACAGAAGGCGACATGAAAATGTAAAGTACCTGCTATGAACTATTTTCTCCATTGGTATCAGTAGGTTCAGTAGGTTCTTGGCTAGCACTTAAGCACAGAGTCTCCTCTAAAAAAAAATGTGCCATGGATTTGGAATTTCTGTTGCCCTAAGAGATAGACTCCCTTGAGCCTTTCACTTCTCCACGTTCCATCCTGAGCACCAAGGAGCCAGAAACAGAGGCAACGCCATAAGAAATACTACTCTTCCTCAGATTGGAAATGTGAGGTGGAAGCCAGGAGGTCACAGACTCACTCTACTGTCTTTGCAAATGAAACAAGCCACCTCCTTCCTGCTAAGGTTAGGGACAGCTTGGGTGGCCCTTCTCTTCCTCCTCCCCTAAGGGATGACATGAGGCAGTCCCTCTTCTCTGTTGCCTGTGCAGCTCTCATTTCTTCTCTTGTAACAGGTCCTTTCATTCTTTTAGCCACTCTTGGTTTATCATCCAATCATACAACAAATAAGTATTAAGTACCAAGTATGTGCTGGTCACTGTGGTACATCCTGGATGTGGAGAGTAGTTCTATATTTGATCCCTTAATAGACCCTAATTGCCATGACCCAAATCCCCAATCCCAGACTGGCAGATCCATCACAGCCTTTCTGGATGCTCTTCATTTTCTTTCTTGAATATCTTCAGACCTTCCCACACTGCCCCGCCCAGCTGCTTCTGTCAGTCATTGGCCCAGTCCTTTGGAAGTTTTCCAGTGCCCTCTGAGCCCCAAATTATGCAGAGTTGAGACAGGAATCCACATATCCAATGTTAAGTTGTTACTATGTATATGGGAAAAGATTGATTTCCTGTAGTAGGAAAAAGAATACATTAAGTGCCAGAATTGACTCTGTCGTTTGTCATAGTGGGTGTGTCTCTCTTTAGATTTCAATTTTTCCAAGTATAATATGTGAAGGTTAGACTAAATGATATCTAAAATCCCTTTCAGTTCTATCATTTTCAGAGTCTGTAACTCCTAAAGCTTAGCTTTATTGCATAGGTTAATCACTTTTTTAATTTAAGAATCAAATAAAAGTTTTAGTGCCATCAAAGGTTGACTGGTCCTGGATTCCTAAAGAAGGCAAGAAAAGTTGAATTAACACACTGTAATTTGTTGGCAGCACATATGCCCTTACAGAGTGCAGTCTGTCTTATTTAAACATTAAACAGTTGCTTATCCTTGATAACAGTTGTACCAACACACCCTAATTAATTAGCGTGCTGATTAGCCTTCCTTTCTGCCAGTTATCATAATTCTGAGACTTAAACATTGTGTAGCTTTGGGGTCACTATATTCTGACCTTTTTAATTAGGGGAGAGGGGTACCTACCCCATGTTCTGATCTTCATGTTATCATCTTCAGGTGAGACCTGTTCCCAATTTCACAGTGTCTTTCGGTCTCTTCTTATAGTATGAGCCACAAGTCCTAGATGCAATTGTTTAGAGTGAAATGTGATAGCTTTTGTGATTTTAGAGAACTACTAGGTGTTGGTGTTGGTTTGCTGCCCAACACCAGATTCTTAATATGTTATCTCATTTAGCTTTTACAGCAGCCTTTGGAAATACAATTTATTATCTCCATTTTACAGAGAAGGAAATGGGACCAGGGAGATTATTAAATAGCTTGCCAAGGGTCATATAGCTAGTAAGTGGCAGAGATGAAATTCAAACACAGGCCCACTCTGCTCTAAAAGCACCTTCTTCCAGGCCACTGAGTGCCACCCTCCAGGGAACAGCGTTGACGTCTTTCATATGAATGACGTCCCCTGGAGTTGTGCAGAAATTTTTGGAAATACGTTAGCCAGCACATTCTTAGTTGATAAAAACAGGAGGTAAGACAAGGGCCAGAGATCATGAGTAGTGTTAACTTTTTTCCTGGTTTTATCACAGACATGTAATTAAGATAATAATTCTTAAGCAACCTTTTTTGTCCTAAGAATGATGAAGTCACAAGGGACTTTTCAAATCAACTGCCTTTTTGTTCGTTTCTGTTTATCAGACCTTCATTACAAGAAAAAATGAAAGTGAGGCCTTTTTAGTGGGTGGGGAAGATGATGGAACACAGGCCACTCCCCAGGCCTCTCAGACACTCTGCATCTGGTCCAACCCTGTCATTGGGTCAACTGAGGCCCAGTGATTTTGAATGACTTTACCAAGATCCAAGCACTGGGAGCCAGTCTGCCTGACTCCCACTGAACCACACTCTCTTTAATACCAGTTCAAATAGGATTATCATTTAAACATCAACAAGTCCATGCAGTTCTTCTCTTGCGTGTATTGACTGTGTATATGCCATATGACACGTTTTTCTTTTTCCCTTGGGGAGAGTCAGTTACACAGAAACGAATTCTTTGGCATTTTTGAAATTCTCTCCTCGAAACATTGTTCCTCATCTCCGGAGGACAGACTAGGAAGCTTTGAGCTTGTAATGCTGGTTGTAGGACCCAGGAGACACGTGTGAAGTCTACAGAGCTGAATGAAAGCCCTCATAAACTAGGGCAGGATGCCCTAAGCAAGTGGGAGGGGGAAGCAGTGGTTTCTTCTCATGCCTATGTCAGCATCTTCTCTTCTCTGGATGGTTGGAGGACCGGTAAGCTAGAACAAGTCCTCAAGCCTTGGTCATTCCTGACCTTCACTCCACCTCTTTTTTAGTTCATTAAAGGTTGGTCACCTTCAATAATGCAGAGCCATTCATTTAGTTGCCAGGTCCCTAAGTTACCAAGCAACCTACAGAGATTGCAGGTAGAGGTGTGGAGCCAGACTGACTGCTGAAGTGTGACATGGCATCATGAATGACTCTAAAAGTGAAGTCTTAGGTTCAGATAGGTCATATTTACTTCTGAGATGGTAGCTTTGTTCTGTCTGTTTATTGCAAACAGAGATTATTATATACTGTTATATGTGTGATAACATATTTGTACTTCAAAGATAGCTGGAAGGAATTAATCACATGTGTAGAACTTTAGACTCCAGAAGTGAGACTTGCTTTTAACTACTTCATTTCAAAGAAACACGGTCAGCCCCAAATATAGCATCAGTTTAAATAATATGTATGTTACCTTAGGTCCAGGTCCCAAGAGGGACCTTGTTGTTTTGCTTTCTTCATTATTCTTAGTAAAATGTGAGCAAATCTCACATGACACCCCTTGCTATGTTATTTACACTGAATCTTGTAGTGATTACTGTTGGTCTATTATTTTTTTTACCTAATACTGTGAACTGTGGAAATCTTCAGTGGTATTGGCTTCTGTGTTACAGCCACAAAGTAGATACTTTATGAACCTGTTTTATTTTTCAATAAGAATTGTAAACTATTTGCAGGGGAAAAAAAGGTTTATTCTTCGAGGTGAGGTTCTGTACAAACTAAAGCACGTCCTAGCATTTTCCTCGAATTCTAAGCCCAGACACTCTTGGCTAACTCATTCAATTAACCTCCTACTCTTTCGCCTGTTTCATATGGGTCATCCTTCAGTGAGTCCCACCTGTATTGTTTGAGGTCCACTTGTGTACATTTCTGCATTGATTCCACAAGCATTTACTCAGCACATCTGCCTGTGAATATCCAACAACAAAACAGGCACCTTTGCTGGCTTTACTTACCTTTCTGGGGTGACATCAAATATAAACATACATAACATAATGCCACAATGCTGAGGTGATCACTGAGCTGGTTAGTAAAGTTACATAGGTTTCAGGTATACAATTCTGTAATACATCATCTATATATTACATTGTGTGTTCAGTTCTCCTTCCATCATCATATACTTGATCCCTTTTACCCTCATCTACCACCCCCACTCCCCACCTACCCTCTGGTAACCACTAAAGTTTTGTCGGTGTCTATGAGTTTTCTTTCTTCATTCGATTTTCTTGTTCCTTTGTTGTTTTCAGTTTTATATACCACATATCAGTGAAATCATATGGTTCTCTACTTTTTCTTTCTCGCTTATTTTGCTTAGCATTATAATCTCAAGATCCATCCATGTTGTTGCAAAAGGCACTATTTCATCTTTTCTTATGGCAGGATAGTATTCCATTGTGTATATATGATCCAGCAATCCCTCTCTTGGGTATGTACCAAAAAATCTGAAAACATTCATCAGTAAAGCTAAATTATGTACTCTATTGTTCATTGCAGCTTTATTTACAGTGCCAAAACATGGAAACAACCAAAGTGTCCTTCCATAGATGATTGGATAAAGAAGTTGTGGTATATATACACAATGAGCTCTCTCCTGTTGCAACAATTAATCCACACAGTTTTAGTTAATGTTAGCTATGTTCAGAATTTGGAATGTGGCAGATTGTTTTTCCATGAAACAGGCTATTTTGAAGTGCCATATATTTTCATCATCATCAAAGGTATTTCTTAAGTATTGCTGCCCATCTATGTACAGCCCTTCAGATGGTGGGAAATGCCTAGCCTTCTGAGTTCTCTTAGAATTCCAGGCAGTCTGGCCCTCTGATTGGTATGCTAAAGGAAAATCAAATGGTTTTACTCTGGTTTCCCCTGGGATGGAATAGAATCTCAGCACTCAAAGTGTGACTTTGTATTGTACTTTCCTTCCAAACAATGAGGGTCATCTCCGGGTGAGGTGTGCAAATATTTCACTTTGTGAATGCCTGGAGCATGAGCATGTGTAAGGTGAGGTAACAAATAAATTATTAAACAAAGCACACATGTGCATCATAACAGGGTTCTTATGAAAAGAAAGGTGATGAATATGGCCATTCTTACTCCCATTATATTAATATTGTACACTCATGTACTACATAACAATGCTTCAGTCAATGACAGATGGCATGTACAATGGTGGTCCCATAAGATTATAATGGAGCTGAACACTTCCTATTGCCTAGCGACATCAGAGCTATCTAATGTCAGAGAGCAATGCAGTACTCTCATGTTGATGGGGATGCTGGTGTAAACACACCTACTACGCTGCCAATCCCATAAAAGTATAGAACATGCAGCTATGCACAGCACATAATACTTGATAATGATAATAAAGGACTATGTTATTGGCTTATGTATTTACTATATGATACTTTTTATGGTTATTTTAGAGTGTGCTCTTTCTACTTATAAAAAAAGTTTACTGTAAAACGGTGTTCTGTGTTAAGCCAGCAGCCTCCTATGCTTGTTTACCACATGTCTTGATTGCATCATTTTCTCTGGTGCTTGATTTTTATCTTGTGTTGTTTGTAAATTTAGTGGAGCCTAAGTGTGCAGTGCTTATAAAGTCTATGGTATATGATAATGTCCTCAGCCTTCACATTCACTCCCCACTCACTCACTGACTCACCCAGAACAACTTCCAGTCCTGCCAGCTCCATTCATGGCAAGTGCCCTACACGGGTGTACCATTTTTTATCTTTTATATCATATATTTTCTATATTTAGATATGTTTAGATACACAAAAACTTATCATTGTGTTACAATTGCCTATGGCATTCAGTACGGTAACCTACTGTACAGGTTTGTAGTCTAGGAGCAACAGGCTACACCAGAGCTCAGGCATGTAGTGGGCTACACCATCTAAGTTTGTATAAGCACACTCTGATATTTGCACAATGATGAAATCACCTAACATTGCATATCTCAGAACATGTCCCTATCATTAAATGATATATGACTGTACTTGAAATGAATCTATAATATTTGCCATAATTTGTATATATTTTTCTCCTGTTTTAATGTTTTCTGTCAATCAATAATGGCTTGTGGAATGTGAACCTCACACTCCTACACATGCTCCAACCATGAGCATATTACAATGAACTACATATTTCTCAAGAATAAAGTCCTGTGTAATTTTACCCTACTACTCAAGCTTTAAAATACTTTATGATATACTTGGGGATGTGTGCATGCACACCCGCACAAACACACACACACACACACACACACACGAGATTATAATTCACATATAGAGTTAAGTTGTAGTAAAACCACCGTATTTATCCTTCTTGAAGCTGATGGGTAGATGCAGAGCAGCAGAGGAGCCCAGGCTGCTAGGCTGATTCACTGTCATGAGAGAGCCATGAAGTATTTCTTACAGTTCTTGAAAACAAGAGGAGTCCATGTCATAGTTATTCTAGTGACTTATGACTATTTTTGCTATCTGTGAAGAAGTAACAGCATAACAAACTTCAGTTGTCTTCCACCATAGTACAAACAAGGAAAATGATTCATGAGGAGCTTGCTTAAGATCCCACAGCTAATAAGGGATAGAGCTAGTGCTTCAGTCAAGGTCTGTCCCTTGTTCCCCATCCATTCAAGGGAGACCAGGACTTCCAAGTTCCCTTAAGAAGTGCAAGTCTTCTTTTCCTGATACTATTTCAGCTAAGACAAAGAGGAGATAGCACCAACACCAGTTTCACAAGATATTTATGAGGATTAAATTTAAAAATCTGTTTGAAAGTCCTCTGTAAAAGACAGTTAGTCGTATTTATCATGTACATACACAGACTTATCCAATCTTCCATTACTTCATCCTCTCCATTGCAGCCAACACCATCTTTACCCTGACAGCATGATATTTTATTGAAGACTTGCTTTATAGAAACTTTTTGGAGAGAACAAGAGATTAAGAATACAAAATTTTTTTTAATGCAGCAATGAGAATAACAGTACAAATATTTAAATTATACAATTGGAAAGCCCAGTTTGAGGGGTTATTTTGGTTTTGGTTTTAGTTTTGGGGACCCCACTAGTATAACTACTGCATCAAAAAAGTTTGATGTTGATGGTGCTACATAAACTACTGACATAACCATCTGACATTGACCAAGCATTATTAAGAACAGGACATTCTAGCAGAAGCTACAAGATGTTTGTGGATCTGACTCTTATGTATTTTTTTTGTTTAAATTTAGGATGACATCACCAGTCATTATGTTGGGTGGTTTTTGTGCTTTCTAATATTTTCTGAGTCAGCCATTCAACCTCATATTTTTTCCACAATGTGAATCAAAACCAGAATGCTTTTATTTTAAGTGAGAAAATTGAAGTAACTACAGACAACTTCCTTAGGCTCCATCCAATTCTGTGCATGATATAAATGACCAGTAACAAAAGAAAAATCAGGTCACAAATGCAGTTTTTCTCTTTTTCCTAGCTTATTGGCTTTAATCTACACTGAAATGCATACTGTGAAACAACTGGTGGGTTAGTGGGTTACAGTTAGTCATCCCAAGCTCTGCAGAAGTAACTTCGTATGTTCAATGCTTTTGAATCATATCTCTCCATCAAAATCTTGAACGAAACCAAGGCTACATAAGGGTGTTTCCAAGGTTTCACTTATTGGGTGGACAAGGATCAGAAACATATTTTGTCTACCCCCATGGTTAAATAATCTGCAATAGATGAGAGCCATTCCTACTTTCACAATCAGCTAAAAGATGTAACTGCATGACTCAATATAGTGAAAAGAGCACAAACTAGATTCACTTGTTCCTGCCTTTGATGGCATTACTCATTAGCCCTATAACTCTCTGAGCTGCTTAACTTACACTCAGCCTCTCTATGCTTTTCTGAATTGTGGATAGTAATATATACTTTGAAAGGATGTTTGGGGATTAAAGTGAATTGTAAAACATTCAATTACATAGGATTTTTGCAAAGTGCCAGTACATGTCTAAATATTCTACTAAAAAAAACCTTGCAAATTGTAATAAGTGTATTTATATTACATGATTTCTTCCAGGACGTTTATCAAAAGCCCTTTCTTATGAAAGAAGCAAGAAAATATTCTTGAGCTTTCCTCATCTATGTTGGCCATAAGAATCGCAAAGAAATAGTCATTTCTCTGTTCCAAGTGGGAATGAGCTGAGCTGTATTATACACATTTCCAATGTCTGGAATGCTGAGTTGTTTGCTGTGGTTTATAGAATGCTGAATGTGTTGCATTTTATGTTTGACATTTATAGAGTGTATATTTTACTGCTGACTTACCTAAACAATGATGTTTAAATTTTACCAAGTAACACTGTGCCTGGGATTAGGAAATAATTCAGATCTTCTCATAGGAAAGAAAAAAACCTAAAACATGTTTTCTGAACTTTATAATAGAAATATTCATTTTCCACCAACGTATCTTCAGCCAAGAGTATTTCTTTGAGTCCAGTTCTCTTTCCACAGCCAAAATGGAGATACAGGGAACAGAGGTAAAATTGTTTAATATTGTTAGACATAAAGTGGTATTTCTGAAACTGACATAAAAGGTTTACAGATAAGAACAATTTTTAAAAGAATTTGGGAGACAATAAGTTTGCCAACCAGTTTTCTATGTAAGGACATTTTTTAAAAATCATCATAACCAATATTACCATAATTTCAAAAAAGAAAGTTTTATACTAAAGATAAAAAGCGCATAATCTCTGAGAATAAAGGGCTATTCCTTAAATTGAAAACATTTACCTCTATAAAAAAAACTTATTACATTGTCATTATTTTTCTTAGTTCACATAGACCAAAAAAAATCATCAGCCAGCATTTAAAAATTGTTGCTCTGCTGTAACATCAAGAACTAAAATTTACATGAGTTTTTAGTGAAGAGAAGCTTAAATTCTCAAGAATGTAACTGGTTCTAAAAATGGTCATTTCGTGCTTTGTCAAATTCATCCCCACTTCGGGGGAAACCACTAAAAGCTCACGCCTTCTGAACAGCAGAGCAGAATATAATCTTCAAGGCAGAAGGCCACACAGTCCTATTCCTTATCTGGAACAGAACTAACGAACTTGTTCGTGGTACCCAAGAGACTACACAGGAATATGAGGTTTCTAAAACCTTTAGTGGAGAGCTAAATAAAATGGCTTATTTTTTTTCACATTATATCCTAAGCTTCTAAAAATTTCAGCCCTGTTTCTAATCATTAAAGTAAAGCTAAATAACTAGGATTGGCATTGGTAGTTATTTGAAGTCTAGACATCAATGAAATCTGAAGCATCTAACTTCAGACCACATGTTCCTCACCCTTCTACTTGCAATATGCCTACGCAGGATTGGGTTCATGAGGCATCCTGCAAGAAGCAAGGACACTGGGGTTGACAGTTTAAGGAAACAAAAATAGAAGGCGCTTGGTAAAATTTTAATTTCAGATAAAGTATAAGTTCTGTATGTCCCATGTCCCAATTGCATGTACTAAAAAACTATCCATTGTTTATCTGAAATGCAAATTTTACTATGCATATTTTATCTGACAATCTTCAAGGGCACCTACCCGTCCAGTTTCTATCCACCACAACAAATATAGAAAACAAAATAAGTTTATTTTTGTGTAGGCAAATAAACTTTATGATAGCCAAACAATTATTAGGACTTTAAGATAATTTGAGATGGAGCTCTCAAAGACATAGTGTTAGCTGATCAAAGATACAAACAGAAAAATATGATACAGACTGCTAAGAAGAGCAATTAGAAGAACTTCAAGGACTTGTGTCTTATTGTGGCTATTCTACATTGAATAACTCTATAAAAGTGCAAATTATAATTAATAGTAAGTAGAAAATTCATTACAGCACTGTCGTAACTGAATGTGAGGTTCCTGGTTAATTTTGCATATGGACAAAAGCTCTTCCCATGTCTGGATGTCTTTGGCTTGGTTTTGAGGAATTAGCTTACTCTTAAGAACAATGAAAAGAGCCTACCATAGACTCTTGGGGACACTGAGCAGAGCAGAGGCTTCCATTTATGGAGGAAAAGTAAAAAGCTCTAGGGTCTCAAGAACTACGAGAAGAATAAAGGTGTCTAACAGTAAGCTGCCACTTTAAAAACATGGCCTCCTCTCTGACCAGCCTAATGGTTTTCCTAATAATGGAAGTCACAGGTTCATCAAGAATACACTTTTATCCATTGAACTTCCCATCTGTGGCACTCTTTCATTGTCAAGTAAATGTACATAAAAAGTAACACCATCTTAGAGGTAGAGGTTGGTTGGGTAGTTGGTTTGTATTGGTTTAGTTTTTGTTCTAGCTCAATATGAGAATAGCATCCAAATGTAATGCTGCCATAGGTTCCATGAACCATTCAATGGGTCATACTTGTGTAAGCAAAAGATTGCCTGGTTCAGTATTTTCTTATTTTGAGAGCATGTTAAGCATAAATGTTTCTATTGCAATCCATTAGTGGCAGAAAAGCAAAAAAATAAGTATATAATTATATTTGGGTAAAAGAACATGTTTTAGAGGAAAAAAATGAGGACAAGTCTTCATTGGCTTAGGGACTTATTTAGTATGTCCAACTTCTGAATGGTTCAATTGGGAGATGGCAAGTGTGCGTGTCCACGTGAGCTTGCGCGCGTGTGTGCACATGTGCATGCGCACATGCTTTTTAAACTCAATGGATACAATTTGTGGAAAAGCAAATATTTGCATTTCTTTTATTTAGATCTATAGTCAATGCCAAAAAGACAATACAAGTATAGTAGTAAGAGAAATGCAGACTGTTTTTGAGTTTAGATATCTAAACAGAAACTGATTGTTTATACTTTGAGAGAATCTAAATGTAATTGTCATAATTACCCATAATACTATGCCCAGTAGAAAAGAATTTTCAGTTGGACTCAATATCTCCCTCATTGAACCTGACTGAGAACATTCTGTTCAGGATCAGCTTTATGCCCCTTGTAGCAAGGAGAATTAATCAGGATACAACATGGTAGGCAAAAGTCAGAGGCATTCCCTGATTCACATTGCAATATTGCACAAGATCAATCTCCTTGTGATTATTTATACTATTATATCCCCTCTATCAGTCATTCCCTCTATCAATGTTTCACTCTATCCTATGGACCTTATTTTCACAGTTGGTTGATTTTATTGATCTTCTTCCCAGTTCCCATTATAAGAGGTTGAGACTTATGAAAAAAAAAAAAGTGTTGCTCACAAGGTCTGAGGAGATTCACACATCTCTGATAAAAGCCAAAAACTTGTCCTGATGGTTGGTTTACAGGAATATTAGGTTTTTTTAGACACCAGGTAAAGGGAGCGGAAACACTTTTACAATTGTTAGAAAGTTTTTATGGTGTCTGCGGGGGGCCAGCCCCCGCGGAGTCAAGGGGTTCCCTTAGGTGTGGACGGAGTCGGCGAGGTGAAAGAAGGGAGTGGAGACACCAGGGGAGTTTTCAGAGAAGTGTCACACTTTATTATTACAGCATGTCCCCTTTTATAGGGACTCTTGGCCATTATTTCAATCACAAGTTATGTTTCACATAGTTTTGATGTTTTGTCTTTCTTAGGACTTTTACAGTCTTTATTTTCTTGTAATTGTTCTCTCCAGGGTTCACTGTGACCTATTCTATGTTTAAGGGTTAACTCATCTTTTACTATGATTATATCTTTGTGACCCAGACTCAGTTTCTACATATTGTCTAAAGAATGGTTACCATGACTACTTCGACTATCTAGTAATTATCCCAAATTCCAACAGCTAACCACAATTGTAAGACTCACAGGGCGTGTACTTGAGCTATTACTAAGAGACTAGCAGTGGCTGTGTTTAGGGTAAAATGATCTAAAGTCTATTCCTATGTGATTACAATACTTAGCAACCAAAGGGGGTCTCAAATTTTTCTTATCCTACCAGGAGCTACATATTATTACAATAGAGGGTAACATCTGTTTCTCAATCAAAGCTTCAGTATTTTTTGCTACAGCAATGTACAAGCAAAGAATCAAAACAAGGCTGTTGATTAACATACCCCATGGTCAGTAAGTTGTCTCTTATTGGAACTCTCATGGCCCAGAGACCTTGGTCTCCAAGACCTATCACAGTAACATAGGCAAGTGAGCTCAAGGACTGATGTTATTATCAGTTTCTCAGAGACAGGCTGTCGGCCTACATGACCAGAGGCCTGAGCCTCTGTTTCTAAGAGGCTTGAGTCCCCTCTTTCTCAGTCCTGGGGTCCCCATGGGGGCTACCACCTGGCTTGTGTTATCTTCTTCTCTTAGGAGATCGTTCCTTCATTGGCTTGCATAGCCATCTCTCATTGGGGTACCACAGGAACTTGTCATAAATGCAGTGAGAGTACTGTCTCTTATAGGATCTGATGTAGAGGAAAGGTACATGGGTTCACAGAGGCAGGAGATATTACATGACCAACCATAGGGCAACACCCCAGACATCCACACTGAATATGGATCTTTACCTTGATGTGACTTTGTTAGACATCGGGGTGCTGCCGGCTCCCAGCAGGTGTCAATATATTATACTTGTGTATTTTTTATGAACTTTTGACTTTTAAACTTGAATAAGATAGAATATATTATAATTTTTTTAAAGGCTTACATCATTTATTATCTTATATTAATGTGTATTTTCATCTTTCTAGCCACAGATGAGTTTACCATCTTGGCCACTTATATTAGTTTCCTACTGATGCTATAACAAATTACCACAAACTTAGTGGCTTAAACAACACAAATTTATTATCTTACAGTTCTGGAGGCTCTAGGAAAGAATTTGTTTCCTTGCCTTTTCCATTTTTTAAAGGCTGCTTGTATACCATATACCATAGTTTGTGGCCTTTTCCCCCATCTTCAAAGTCCCTATGGTAGCATCTTCAAGTCTCTTTCTCTGGCTCTTATACTCCTTCCTCTTGTAAGGACCCTTATTGGTTATATTGGGCCCACCAGGTGATCTAGGATAATCTTCCCATCTGAAGATCCTTAGTCATATCTGCAAAGCCCTTTTACTACATAAGGTAACATTCACAGGTTACAGGAATTAGAATATGGACATCTTTGAGAAGCCATTATTCTGCCTACTATACCATTTTTCCAAACAATTCTACAAGCCATAATACACACTAGTGTATAATAATTCTGTATGTTTAATTTTTGTTCTTTTCATAAGATGTACCTTTAAATACTTCCTGCAGACTATATTACTTATAACAATCTATTACAATGTAAGACATTTTAATTTAGAAATGTAAACTCTTTATAAAGACCTAGTATATAAGTGGCTGAAAGGCTTGCCATGTGCAACATTATAAAGAATTTCCTCACTTTACCAGCTGGGATATTTGTCCCTTGGTGCTTTCTTTTTACTTCAGGGATTTGTTTCTATTTAATAATCATGCAGATTCTTTACAAGTTTGTAGAAAGTCTTAGAATACTTAATATTTAAAGCTTTTGATAGTGAAAATATTGTAGGACATTTGATTTTGTTAAAAATCACCATTTTCCTTGATGTTTTCCTTCCTGCTGCCTCAGAAAGTGATCATAATGCCCTACTTGTAAAAACTTGCTGCTATTCCTCTTGAGAGACTTACAATTCCCTTTTCAGCTTTGATGTGAAATGTCAAGGTCAAGTTTATTTAACTGATACTCATCACAGACAAGTTCCCATTAGCTGGTTGGATTTATCTCAACGTACATTTAGAGGTGATTCAGCATGAGTACTGAAATGCAGTTACCATGTTAATGTAACAATTTTCTATATTTCTTACCATATGTACTTCCTTACCTGTGGTCTGTCTTTCTTCTTTCCTTCCTTTCTTCCTTCTTTCCTTTCTTTCTTTCTTTCTTTCTTTCTTTCTTTCTTTCTTTCTTTCTTTCTTTCTTTCTTTCTCTCTCTTTTGTCTTTTCTTCTTTTTTTAAATTTGGCAGCTTCCCACAAGTATAGTCAGCTCCCCTTAGAAGTTTTTTTTGTTTTGTTTTCAATTACACTTGACACTTAATATTATGTTACTTTCAGTTGTACAACATAGTAGTTAAACATTTATATAACTTATGAAGTGATTCCCCCGGTAAGCCTAGTACCCACTTGACATCATACATAGTTATTACAATATTATTGACTATATTCCCTATGCTGTCCTTTACATCCCTTTGACTATTTTGTAACTGCCAATTTGTACTTCTTAATTCCTCCACCTTTTTTACCTAGTCCCCCAGGTTCCCTCCCATCTGGCAACCATCAGTTTGTTCTCTGTAGCTATGTTCAAGCTGTATTTCTTAGACTTTGTATTCCTAGCATGGTAAAAACAAAAAAAGGCTTTGAGTACACAGATCTGGGTTTCAATTTCTGGTTTGTCATTTACTCTCTGTGGATGAGTTACTTAAACTTGACTTCCTCTTCTTAAATGGAATAATAATGCCACGTAGGATTGTTGTAAGGATTAAATAAGATCTGTATGAAACATTTAGCATGGTGCATAGGGAGTACCATGGAATATTGTGATAGCTATTATAATTAATAATTATTTTAATATAATTAATGTATTATTTTAGTCCTGTCTTCCCATTGTTGTTCTGCCTCCCCTCTCATTAAGGGAAATCAATATGGAATCTGAATTTCAGTCAGACACATAGGTGGGAGTGGAAATGTAGAGACATGGCTTTCAAAGCATCCCTTATATCAGATATAGTAGAAGTACAGTCATATGTATTTGTATTTGCATTTTTCTTATCTTCCAGGAAAAAAAGCCAGCTAATGATGATAACACTGAGAGCCACCATATTGAGTTCCTACTATATGCCAGGCAATTTCTATTTTAGTTCACATTATTGTTATCTTTGCTTTTCAGATGAGGAAACTGGGTCTCAGAGAAGTTACTTAATTTGCCCAAAGTCACATAGGTAACAAAGGAAAGTCAAGATTTGACCCTGGGTCTATGTCTAAAATCTGTTCTTTCTACCTCCCTCATTAGAGAGAGCAAAGTAGAAAAGGTCTTCAAAGCAGCCATCATTGATGTATGTTTTTGTCTAAAAGTTCCAAGTGATCCCCCAACGAAATTAGATACTATTCTCATTTCATCGGCCATTAGTATAGTTCTTGACATTGGGCAATGTTGTATTTTTAGTACAATATTTGAATTATGGCATTCCTTACTTTATGACTCATGAGTTATTTTTTGGTTAAGTGTTTGACTGTTAAGTTCACTCTCCTAATACTGTCCTTTCTCACCATTTCAGATCATATTTTCTTTTCCCCTAGGAACATATCTTTGAAATTATATTATACTTCCAAAGGAAAATGCAATTTAATTTCTTGAAATTTAAGATATGCATACATTTTTAAGAATACATATGTTATATAGAGTGTAGTTCATTTGTATTCAACTCTTGTGCATAATAAGCATTTATAGGCCAGCAATATGCATGGGTAACTAAGATGGAGTCGTAGGTAAGGCAGCCTTCCAAAACAGAATATGTATAAATCTTCTTTCGAAGAATGAAATACTTGGAAGAACGTGGTAAAGCTTTCTTCAATGATGATTAAGAAAACAATTCCAAAGTTATGGCTCCCCTCTTTTGGACCTATTATACTTTTCAGCTTCATCCCTTAAAAGCTGAGTAAATATATGCACAAGTAGCTGGACATTTCTATGTTTAAGATTAGGTTAAAAAAACAAAACTGCAGAAGTTTTAAGTTCTAATACAGATGATAATAGGCAGGACCACTGAATTGCAGCTGCTTTTCTACCCTTTTTTTCCCCCCTCTTATAAAAAGTAAATTGAAATTTGTCATTTGGCGCCATTTACTTTCAATTACCCAAGCTTAGGGTAAGTAAGAGAATCTGTCAGTAAGGCATAATCAACTAATCAACTTTTTCTTTGCTGGTGAAAACAGGGGGAAATAAGTATTATTACCACTGAACATTGTAGAAGTTTTAGATTGTTATATTGATAAAAATGAAGGTTTTGAGGTTCAATACTGGAGGAATCTGACATTGTAAATTTATATTTTGAGATCCTTTCAGCATCACTACATACAAAATAGAGGAAATCAAAAACTAATAACCACTTTCAGAGAAAGGTAAGTATATACATAAACCAGAAACGTAACAGAATCACAAAGCAGTTGGTAGGAATAAAGCTGCTTGCCTGCTGGGCTACAGATCTGGAAAGAGGTAATTTGAATTCTATGTTGTAACAGTGACTAAAAGTACCCCATTCAAAGCAGGAAATCAGAGCCATATTCACTGCCTGCATCCAAAGCATCCCTGCTCAAGCAAGGGTTCTACAAATAAGCTGTGACCAACTGCTCCTTGGGGCAGTGGCTTATAAGAATCTGCATTCCTGGGGAAGCAAGAAAAAGCAGACATAATCTCCCACCCAATACCTGGACCCAGCTGCCCAATAACAGGACTGGCTCTGCAATATCCAGAATGGCATCCAGGATAGGAGCCTCCCGCCATCACCATAAGTCCTGGGTGCCTCAAGGACCAGTATAAGAAATGATAAAACTGTACATAGGAAGAAAGGGCCAAGGTGGTGAGGAGAAGGGGGAAAAATTTAAAATTTCCCACTCAAAAAGAGCATGCACCACAAAATTCTGCAGTATATGAGAAGAAAAAACAATTAGGAGTTGAATTCCTTCCAAATGAAATGAAAGTAACAGAGCAATTTGAAAATGACTTTAAAATAAATGTGTGTATAGTACTCAAAAGATGAAGGAAGGACTTAAAGAAAAGATATTATAAAACAAAAAAAAATACCAGAAAGACAAAGTAGTGGGAAATGAAAGAATATGGAAATGAAAAAATATGTAGTCTTTGAAATATACTCAATTGATAGAATAAACTTTAGACTGGGCATAGTCAAAGAGAGAATTAGTGAATTGGAAGATAATGAGAAATTCACCTATCATATGTCAAAGAGACATAAAAAACATATATAAAGGAGCAGTTGTATATGGAAGATAGAATGAGAGGCTCGGCCATTCATCTCATAGGAGTTTCAAAGAGAAGAGTATGAGAATGGTGGAAAAACAATATTCCAAAAGGTAATGGCTAAATATTTATCAAGAACTGAAGATACACTTTGGTAATACCACTGCGTACCACACTTGAAAATGAAACAAAACTTACCTACATAAAAACCTAATAAAGAGGCAAAACATTGAGAACAAAGAGAAAATCTTAAGAGATGCTAAAAATAAAAGACAGTTTCCTACAGTGGAAGGACAAACTGATGGCTCATCATCAGCAACAAGAGTTGTCAGAAGTCAACAAATTAATTTCTAGAAATAACTGTCAATCTATAAGTTCAGACCCAGCTAGACCATAATAAAGAAGAGAAAAATAGATATTTTCAGACAAGCAAAGATTATTTGCCACCTCCCACCCTTGCTGAAAGAACTGCTAAATTATGTAATTTAACATGAAGCAAAGTGAACCCAAATAAAGGAGTACAATCAATGTAAGAGACAACAGTGATCATAAATATGGTAAATATTCATTGCCAAACCTAATTGCCAAATGAATATTTTAAAATTATTTTGATGTTTCCTTAAAAAACTGGAATTAAAATTCTACACATAATTAACAAGGAATATATGTGTGTGGTCAGTGGATAGTTAATCCAAGCTGAAATCTGTTCTGAAAATGATAGAATTATTAAATTAATTTGACTTTGATAGGGAAAATGTCATAGTCACGTCTATTAAACTTGTTGTTTTAGAATGATAGAATTAAAAAAGGATTTTTCCGGGGGCTGGCCAAGTGGCTCAATTGGTTGAGAGTGCAAGCTCTGAGCAACAGGATCACCAGTTTGATTCCCACATGGGCCAGTGAGCTGTGCCCTAACTGAGCTGCCACTGAGCTGCCAACAAGTGGCAGGGTGGCTCAGCTGGTGAGAGCACAGCTCCTAACAACAAGGTTGCCAGTTCAACTCCTGCATGAGATGGTGGGCTATGCCCACCTGCAACTAAGATTGAACACAGCACCTTGAGCTGAGCTGCCCTGAGCTGCTGAAAGGCGGCCAGATGGCTTAGGTAAAAAAACAAAAAAAAGGGTTTCCTCTCTTCTCTTGAACATTATCCAAAATCATATAGGAAAATATAGAAATGCAAATTATCTGATGAGATGAGTAGCTATCTTTAATAACAATCCCTTCTATGTGGGGAGGGGCTGACAAACAGAAAAGGTCAAGGCAGATCCCAAGGGAGAGTTCTCATAGCTGTAATCTCAGACAAGTCAGCAGAATAAAATGATCCAAAGCGTATGCCAATAATCCCTTCTTTGAATCAATGAGCAGGTGCCAGGAAAGCTCTGGGAATTTGATGGGCTCAGTTTGACATGATGCCTGGACAAGCAAGGAAAGAAGAACTGAAGGAAGAATCACACAGTCAAGACTATATTTGCAATCAATCGATATTTGAATCAATCTACCAGGGCCGGCTGAGTGGCTCAGTTGGTTAAGAGCTCGCTCAAGAGTGCGAGCTGAGCTCTGAGCAACAGCTGTTCGATGCCCAGCCCGTGCTGAGTTGCCGCTGAGCAGCCGACAGGTAGCAGGATGGCTCAGCTAAGAAAAAAAAAAAAAAAAAGAATCAATCTATTGATGGGGAAAGGAAAGAGGCTGAATTCTATGCAATCATGTGGCACAGATCTCATTTGGGGGAAATAAAACGTTCAAGAGGCCCCTGTCACATACATAGCCCTGCATCATAAAGATCATGCCTGCTGCCTGCTAGCCTGAAACATGGTCCTGTTTTCTCCTCAGTAATGTGAACTTCCTGCAAATAGTTGTTCAGAAAGTGATCACTTTGTTTACAAAATGGCAGTCTCCACAGAATCAGCATAGGTTGGTTCCATCATTTACTAGGTATGTGTCCTTGCACAATTCATAACCTTCTTATTCCATAGTTTTTGGTTTTGTAAAATAGGGTAATAGTTTTTTCCACATAGTACTGTGGGTAGGATTAATTAACATAACATAAATAAACACACGAGGCATGCTATCCAGCACATGGTAAAGAGCCTAGAGGGCTAAGCATATTTCTATGAAGTGGAATTCCCAGGGCTAAGCATTGCCTTATCTTCTTTTTCCTCTTCCTCTCTGAAACGTAGTGATTAAGATCATGGATTCAGGAACAAGAATGCCTGGGTTTGAATCCTACCTTTTTCATCTATTAGCTTTATGATCTTGGACAAATTGTTTACTGGCCCTCAGTTTTCCAATCTGTAAAGTGGGAATAATAATAGTACCTACCGCACAAATAGTACCCCTATTGTGAAGATTAAATTATTTAATTCTTGTAGACCATTTTGAATAGCATCTGGCACAGAGTAAGTATTCAGTATGTATTAACTATTAGTACTTTTGTTACTACAGGCAGAAAGAAGAGGGCCATGGGGAGAGGAGAGTAGGAAAGGAAGAAAGAAGTAAGGGGAGACAAAGGAAGGAGGAGATGAGATTATTCTTAAGAAAAGGTGCAGCTACCAGACCTGCCAGAACTAAATTTTGGTGACTTAGGGTGCCATCTTGCCTTGCAAAGTGAACTTTAGCTAATTGTAATGGATTATAATAGTATTAGCATTGCAGGCAGGGAAAATCTCCACCCCCTGTGTTGCCATGACAGTTCCAAGAGCCAAATAAGAACAAGGTAATTTCACCTTCCTATGGGAAGTAGTCAGTGAGGACCCTCCTGGTGACACTGTTAATGCCACCCCTAAATCATGAATACTGCTCATTCTCATTCTAATAAAGTCCTAAGCCTCTTTGTTCTTTGGGGCAGTTGCTGTTCTCTTGGCCTGCCCACTCACACTATTTTGGGAGTGTACTCTCTTCCTTTCTTTTAATAAATCCTCTGCTTGCTTGGCTTTGCTTGCTTGGCTTATTTGGTGCATCCTTGAATTCTTTCCAGTGACGTTCACCAAGAACCCGTTTTTCAGCAACACTTTTTTAAGAATTATAAGTCACACCTTACGTACGGTTACCATACTTCCTGAGTTTTTAAGAATAGTCACCTTCTCAGGAAATGTGATTCGTTAAACATAGAAACAAACATTGAGTGATTTTTTTTTTTCCTTTGCAGGATATAATATCCTATTGCTGGATCATGTATTCCAAATTTGGGGTTATTTAGAACATGAGCAAAATTCTCTTTTGCCTGTGGTTAATTATTTTTTAAGGTAGATCAACACCATGTGTTGAATAAATTGGTCGCGTGCTAGCACTAGCCAGTTATGATAACTTATTCAATATGACTCTAAAGCAGAGGTCTACAAACTGCAGGCCTCAGGCCAAATCCAATTTGTTTATATAAGTAAAGTTTCATTGAAACACAACCACTCCATTCATTTCATTTACATATTGCTTATGGATGCTTTCATGCTGCAACAGCAGAATTGGGTAGTTGGGCCAGAGACATTATGGCTTGAAAAGCCTAAAGTGTTTACTATTTGCCCCTTTACAGAAAAAGTTTGCTGACTTCCGCCCAGAGTCATAGTTTCCAGTAAATCTTTAGCTAGTAAGAAGCACATTTTTCGACCATTTAATAATAATAGGCTTTTGTGTACTTCAAAAATATAAAGTGTGATATAATTAGAGGGAAATTGGTAGTGATGTGGTTCCAGTCCCTCATAATGTTTTTTGTGATTTCATAGAAGCTATTAACCTATAAGAAGATGGTAGGGAATCTCTCCTTCTTTCCCTTAGTGTGGGAAATCTCAAAGTTAGGACTTAAGTGCTTACTCTGTTGATTCTTTTGTTAAGAGATGCTGTCCAGGCCAATATATCTAAAATTAGAGAACAGAAGAGGAGGGCAGACAGTGGCAGACAATACAACTTTCACTCAGAATCACAGAACTCAAGTCCCTGGAGGGTTGCTTGGGCAGGTTTCCAGTTGAGAAACCTGGGGTTCTTACAGAGTAAGAATACTTACAGGGGTTCTTTGGGGCAGTTGCTTTTCTCTTGGCCTGGCCACTCTCACTGTTTAGAGACTGTACTCTCTTTTAATTAATCCTCTGCTCACTTGGCTTTGCTTGCTTGGTTTATTTGTTGCATCCTTGAATTCTTTCCTGTGACATTCACCAAGAACCCAATTTTCAGCAACACTTATATTTTCAGCCTTTATTTTCCACGCCTGTTGGATTTGGATGATCTGGGCTATCTTTTTGTTTTCTGCTTTAATGGTTTTTAGGTTGTTTTGTTTTATTTTCTTTAGACAATTGACTTTTTAAGCTCAGCCTATAGGAAACATTATTGAAATCGGTTGGGAATTTTAAAATGGGAAGGAAGCAGTAAGAATTAAATAAGGGAGAGCATTTGAGTTGTCCATGCATATAGGTGATTATGCTCAAACTTGCTTTGTCCCCCTCAGTACACTTCTAAAAGAAATTAGACACCACTAGGTACTTAATAATGAGAGGTAGAAGGACCCTCATGTATACGAGCCTGTATTTTTTTTTTGAGTTTTAGTAATTTTATTTTTAAAAAATTCATCCTACAAATGTTTTTATCTATTTTTTCACTTCTTTAGAAATAAATAGAAACAAAGACAAAAGCTTATCTTGATACAGGTTTAGTCAGCCAAATTCAGGTTCTAAAGAGTTAAGGTCAACGAAGAAAAGTTCTATACATGGCCACTGCCAAGCACTGACCCTCCAGCATCATGGCAATCTTCTCAAGTCTTCTCACAGGGATCAGTGAAGCTGATGAGAGAGACAAAGACTATAGGCCACTATAGAGGAGAGCCCATACTGATGCTCCTGAGTAAGGCACCTCTTTGGTGGTCATTTGCCAGACAGTGGAGGCAAAAGATGTCAGCTTTGGGCTTTATGGACTCTCCTTTCAGGAGCTGTAGGGCTCTATGGTTTTCTGTGCTGCTTTGGTGGTAAGGAGGAGTCTGGAAGCACAGCAGAGCTTCCAGCTTCTGCGTGGAGCCAAAGTCACCAATTTTGCAGAGATCCTGCTCAATTCAGCAACTACAGACCACAACAAATATGTCTGATGCTCACTCAAAGCCAATGAAGCTCTCAGTTGAGAAACTGAACCCAGATCTTTCATGAGAATTTAACAAGAAGGAAAAGATTTGTTTTGGTTGCCAGACCCCAAAAGATCATTTTTGCTGTTGTTCTTCCTTTCGAGCTACTATTTCCAGCCACCCTCCATTCACCAGTGCATCTGTAACACTTGTACTCCCTGGAGATGACCGTCTTTCTGGCAGACCCCACTTAAGATAGGAAAGTCCAAGATGACAATGCTCATTTACAGCAAGTCATGTTAGAACAGTGGGCAAGATCTCTTTCATTAATAGCAGTATTATGTGCCCTACTCATGTGTTGCTTTTTAATTTAATTTTACAAAAAGTTCTGTCCTAGCCCTCACTAAAATGAACACAAGTCCCCGCATATGAATAGCAGAGCTCTGCGTGACTGTGCTGGTAGGTGTTCTATTTGGACTTAGCCCCAAAGTCCTAGAGACTGACACTTCCAACCTGCTCACACATTCCCTCCTGCCCACCACCCTCCAAAGCCACAGAACAACCTTTTGCTGGCTTTTTTTTTTCCTTACTTGCTTTTGACTGAAGTACACGTATCTGTGTGGAAGAACTGAACCTCTGATTATGCCACTTGAGAATATAGTTAGGTGGCAATAAAATATCAGATTTCAAATGATGGACATGCTTCCATTCCTAAACTTAAATTGAGGAAGCCTAGCTTCTTACAAGAGTAGAAATATAAATATGTCCATGGAAATAGCTAGCTGGTGGCCATTCAGATTTACAAAGTTCTCAGACCACTTTACATCTACAAGAATACTAAGTTTTCCTATGCTCTATAGAGCTCCAGAATTGGTCCTGTTTTCTTCCATCTCCCCTGCTGCTTCAGGTTCTTATTTATTTATTTATTTATTTATTTATTTATTTATTTATTTATAGCTGAGCCATCCTGCCACCTGTGGCAGCTCAGCAGCTGCTCAGCTCGGGCTGGGCATCGCACTGCTGTTGCTCAGAGCTCAGCTCGCACTCTTGAGCGAGATCTTAACCAACTGAGCCACTCAGCCGACCCCTTCAGGTCCCTATTTTAGATCATTTGTGTTGAGCTGCATTTATTCAAAATAAGCATTCAATTACTTTAAAAAAGGATTAGAAAAAAATGGCAATGCCATGTAGTCCCTATAACCTCTAATAATTATGTCTATATAAGCCAACATATTAGTTAAAATATGCATGTTCTTGATGTCTTCTAGTCGACAAAAGGAAATGATTATTACATTTTCTCAAACTAATGCCAATATGATGATATGTTAAAACATTCAGCTTGCAGCTGCAAGTTAGTAAGCCATATAAGGTAAAGCTTTAATTATAGCTTCATCCTGCTGTAAACGTGCTTAATTAGACTCCTGTAAGATTTTACTTGAAGCTAGATTTTTTTTGTGAAGATTTAAAGAATTAAAAAGTTTCTTAGTTCATTTCCCATTTATCCTCCTTTGTCACTTGTTGACCTCTATCCATATTTCAACCGTACTTTTTCTCTATTACAAGAACCAACATAAAGAAATTTTAGTCTGCCAATTAATAGATACCCTTTTGACTGGTTATTGATTTTTACTTTTGAGTTGTGAGTTTCCAAATGCTATTTATCCTTAGTCTTTTGACCAGTCTTGAGGGCAAAGTAAATATTTTATACTTACAGTCTCTTTCTCTACTAAATGAAGTAGTACCAGTTTGCATGTTGGTAATATTCTTATTAAAAACCATTAAAGCACGAGAGTTTGAGTATGATTTCATATATACATTCAAGGGTGTTGCTCACTGATGCATGAGCAAGGGAATTTCTGCTGGCTTTCTCAGGTGGCAGTGAAAAGAGTACGGTGATAGCTAGCACCCCACTCCTCTCTGCTCCTGTCTTTAGTCCCCCTAAATAATGGTCATGGTGACTACAATATATTGTCTCACTTGTACGGAACAAGATTTTCTATCTTACCACCATTTTTTTCTTTTAGTTTATCCATGGACATGTTTTTAATAAGAAGGGAGGTGGAAAATGGGTATCTGCATCCACACTGCACAAGAGAGAAATTACACAATGGATGTTATTATTAAGAGTAGCATAGGCCCCGGTTTGGGTCCCAATTATGAGGGCCAGTGACACTGCCCTCAAAAAAAAAAAAAAAAAAAAAAAAGTAGCATCGGCGGGTCAACCAAGTGGTCAGTTGGTTAAGAGTTAGCTTAAGGGCACAAGCTCTGAGCAACAGGGCCGCCAGTTAGATTCCCACATAAGCCAGTGACACTGAGCCCAGGCTGAGCTGCCACTGAGCTGCCAACAGGTAGCAGGATGGCTCAGTTGGTGAGAGCAAGTGCTCCTAACAACAAGACTGCCTGTTTGATGGTGGGCTATGCCCACCTGCAATTAAGACTGAACTCGGCACCTTGAGCTGAGTTGAACTGCCACCCGGATTGCGCAGTGGATAGAGCATGCACTCTTAAAAACAAGGCTGCCAGGTTCAACTCCCACATGGGATGGTGACTACGCCCACCTGCAACTAAGACTGTACACAGCACCTTGAGCTTAGAGGCCACGAGCTGCTGACTGGCAGCCAGATGGCAACTGGCGCCCTCCACAACTAAGATTGGAGAACAACCACTTGGCTGGTCCCCTCCCCCAATACCCCAATTTAAAAAAAAAAAAAAAAAAGAATTAATTTAAAAAAAATGAGTAGCATCGGCTACAAATTTAAAGCGGAAAATGGGATATTTAATAACCATACTTATATTAGTATATAAAGTCAATGTTTTTATATTTTAAATCATAAAATTTGGTTTGTTAATTCTTATTTTTCAATATCACCTATTTTTTTGTTCTTATAGAATAAAGATGAGGGAAAAGGCTCTCTAAACAATGAAATTTAGGTTTTTTTAATTAGGTAATGTTATGGACCACATGTTTGTGTTCCCCTCATAATTCATAGTTGAAACCCTAACCTTCAGAGGGATAGTGTTAGGAGATAGGGCCTTTGGGAGGTGATTAGATTGGGAAATTAGAGCCTTCATGATGGATGAGTGGCCTTCTCAGAAAAGACTAGAGAGAGCTTGCTTCCTCTCTCTGCTGTCTGCCAGTGTGAGGACATAGCAAAAAGATGGCCACTGCAACCCAAGGAGAGAACTCTCACCAGAACCCAACCATGCTGGCACTTTGAACTCGGACTTTCCCACCTTTAGAACAGTGAGACATAAATTTATATTGTTTCAGCAACCCAGTTCACAGTATTTTTATTAGAGCAGACTGAGCTAAGGCAGATAATCCATATTTTTTCTTCTAAAATATTTTTCTTCTAAAACATATAATATTTTAAAAATCTTTTAAGTGGCTAATTTCATTCATTACATGCTTATAAAATGCCTTCATGAGTTACATTCCTCCCACCCTCATACACAAAAATAGTATTGACTCAATTTGTTTTAGTTACATAAAACATTTTCAAGGAAGTCTTCTAAATCTAGGTACTCTCCTCAGAATGTGTTGAAAATGTGAACATCATCCCTTTTATTGGTCAGAACACTTGGTTATGCTCCAATAATAGACATACCTCAGAATCTCAGTGGCTTAACAAATAAGATATTATTTCTCACTCCAACAAGGTCTATGACTTCAGTGCCTCTCTAGGACAGTGTCTAAGTGGAGACTCAAGGATCCAATTTGCTTGTATCTTTTTGATCTACCATCTATCTCAACAAGCACCTTCCAGACTCAAATTCCATAGGAGAAAAAAGAGCTGGAAGGCCACGCAAAGGTTCTCATTTTCCAAGCCCAGAGGTGATACTCGTTGCTTCTGCTTACAGAACCACTGGCCATATTACCAATCTAACTTCAAGGAGGAGTGGAAAATAGCTACTTTGTATCCAGGAGGGAGAAAATGAAACACAATTTTATGAACATCTACCATTATTTCTGCCAAACCCTTTGTGTGTCATGGAGGAAAACTCTTGAGAAGCACTTTTTAAGATTCATAATTTTAAATCAGATAACTTGTACTTGATCTTATAGTAACTTAACCCCAAAACTCTGCTTTTTCCTTTTAGAAATTCATGATGCCTTGTCTGTAGACAGGTCACCTATAGCAAGCCCTCCTCCGTTCCCTTCCTGGGTGTTCCCTCAGTGTCTCTTAAAACTGCCTTTCCATAGTTATCATTATAGCTCTGGCCCTTGTCATCTATTCCTGAAATATTTGCAGAATTCTAATTACTAGTCACCTTACTTCATTTCATTAGTCCCTCTCCAACTAGATCACCATTATTTCTTCAGCATTATTTCTCCACCTTATAGATTCCAAGGATTGTTAGCATCTGTATTAGTCATGTGTTATATAAGAGTCACATATCTTAAAAGTATGAGGATTTTTCATTCCTCAATACTGGATTACATTACATTACAACAAGGATTGTAAATGACTTTTAATAACCCTTGGAAAACTCGAGTGAAATAAAAAAATTTTTTGTTTTGTTTTGTTTTGAGGGCAGTGTCACTGGCCCTCATATGTGGAACCCGAACTGAGGCCGCTGGTGTCCCAAGCCAGCGCTTAACCCCGGCGCCACTCGGCCGGCCCACCAAAATATTTTTTAGTCAATGGAAATCTTTATCTTTTAGATGTGATTCTGTTAACATTTTAACTGGTAGGTTGGGTAGGGATGAAATATACTAAAATTTCATTCTTCTAAATTGAGTTTTCAGTGCTTAATCATTTTCAAAAGTGTGGTATTTGAACAGAAGAGGTGTGAAAAACATCCCTTTCCTCATATTATAAACAGAGTAAACACAGGAAGAAGCAAAATCTGTCTGGGTTTTCGCTCACAGTTGTATATCATTTTTTTTCCCTACCAGACTCATAACAACAATTTTGGAAATAGTGCTGTTTCAATTGAAAGTTAACTGTTTCCATATTAATCAAATATCCTGAATCTGTATTTTGCACATGATTATATCTTTCACAGAATAAAAAATCCATAACAATTTAGAAAAATGCTGTACAACTGGAATTTTACTACAGTTACATCCAGAGATTGATCCTTTCCGTGTGTCGCCTAAAATAGCACAATGCAAGATGAATGCCCATGAAAATAAGGATTTAGGCATTAATAGCAACATCACCAAATCTTTATAAAACCAAAACGTCTTCCATTCTTTATCAAGTCACTATTCATTCCACAAGCATCTATTGAGCACCTACTGAATGACCAACATCACACCTGGAGATGCTGAAAAATAAAAGGGCTTACTACCCCTGTGATCAAGAAGCTCCTAGTTTAATGAGGTGTACATGTAAGTAAATCAACAGTTTGGGTGCATTATAATAAGTGCCACAACACAGAAATTCAAAGGACCTATGGAAGTCATAAACAGAATCCCCCACTCAACCTCACGGAACGAGAGCTGGATTCTTGGAGGAGGATTCTGGCTTACCCAAACTGTTGAAAAGGAGAGGAGATATCAAGGAGAGGGAAACAGCATGGGAATGCCATGCTCATATCCTAGGCATTAAGTGTAACATCATAAGGATGAGATCAATGAAACCCTACTCTTGGTACTTTAAGATTTCACCTCACAAGGTGTACTCTTAAGAAACTTTGGAAACTCTCATGATACAAAAAAGAATAGTGATATTAGAGTCAACCAGGCTTGAATTTGAATCAAGATTCTGTCACTAACTAGCAGTATAAATCTTGGATGAGTTTCTGAGTTTCATTAGTTTTAAAAGGGGAATAATAGTATCTGTTTTAAGAGGTACCCATTAACGTTTATAGAATAATAAATATAAAGCATTTAGCACAGTTTCTGGGACATGGCAGGCACTTAACAAATCATAGTCCTTAAAAGCACAAGTGGAAATGGTAGCATTTGTAACTTTCATGATACAGATCTTTAGTTGATTGAGCATTCTTTCCTTCAGTTTGTATCCTCTTAATATGAATTGAAAATGTTTGTGTTTAAAATGATGCAGTATGGATTAATTACTCTGTAATTGATAGTAATTTTATTTGATTGAAGATAACTGTTGTGGATTTTAATGACCAATTGGCAGGAGTTTTCAGAGCATCCTTCTTAGGAAGTAAAATGTGTCACAGGAACTCATTAGTAATCAAACAAAATACATTAAGACCTAGAATGACTAATGAGTAGTCATGAAACCCTTTGGGATTTCATGTCAATTTCAAAATTGTCAAGTTCCATACAAAAGGGATAGTAAAAACTCATGACCATACATATTTATCACCATATTCCCAATCTGTCTATGAGGTGAGATTTTCAGTTTTACATTCACTAAATTAAAACAAGAAATTCAATGACTCTTAAGTCCATGTGGGTGCCAGCATGGGACAGAGACAGAAAAAGAAGCTATAGTTCAATGAACTGTATACTGAATTCTGTTGCCCTTGATGATAAAGTATAACTGACCCAAACTGCCATTTTCAGATGCCAATATCATGAAAGCAAATAGGTAAAGGCTGCAGACTGACTTGATTCTCTTTATTATCTCCTAAATAATGGGATTTAACTACAGCAATAATAACCTAATCTACTAGTAAAGTGACCTTGGTGACTATAATAGAAAATGTTTTGTTATACTCAGCATATTTCACCTTAAATTTAGCAGATTATCTTTGTCTATGGAAGTTCATCTGCCTCATTTCTCCTGCTCAAGATAAGAGGTTTCCCGTGCGTCCTCCGATGCTGGTCACATTGCCAGTTTAAGGGCTGAACTGTCAGAAGAACATTCAGTAATTGAAACTTTTCTTCACAGTTTGCAGTCCTTTGGACACATAAATTGGCAATGTATAATAAAGTATCCCTGCTGATGTGTACAGGCTTTTCCTTGAAGTGTATGATTTTTTGCTTGGATTTTATGATTATGCTATCAACGCTGAGTTAGTGTTGTATGTTGAAATCAAAGACTGGTGTATGTTTACGTGAACTCCTAAAGATCAGGGTAACACTTTCCAAAGGGGACATGAGCGCGAATTGTTTTAAGGAAATCAGTTGCCAGATTTTCAGCTTTCCTTCTCAGCTCCGAGGTGTGTTTTTCTTAAATCTTGAAGACCATAGGTGAGCAGAAAGCTTCACTGAGCTTCAGGTCAGCAGCATGGTTTCCAGGGCCAACTCGGCCATTACCCAGGATGTGGCCTTGAGCAAATCCTTTCACTAACTCCTCTGACCACAGTTTTCTCTTCCAGGAACTAGATGTCCCATAAGTTGCTATCCAGTGCAAAACAACAGGGTGTTTGCTTGTTTTACATAAGGAAGTCATGCTAACTTCCCAAAGAGCCTGGTTACGTAATGATAGTAAGTTTGACACACAATTTGAGTTAGTTTGAAATAAAACATCTCTAAGAACCACTTTGGGCTGGACACATACTGAATGTGGCATACGTGTTTTCTTAAGCCAAAGAGCACAGTTATTTGGTTTTGTTTATTGTAAAGGGTATTCAACATCAGACATCATCCTTCATCCCTACAGCCCTAAACCACTTAACCTTTTGTGGTCTTAATCTAAGACCATTTAATTTCCCATCTCATGTTAATAAATTAGCCTTAGTGAGCTTTTCTCCTTGGTGACCTTTCTCTATATTTGCCACCCTTTATATTCCTATTGCTTATTTGTATTTTAAAATGTGTTTATTTTCATTTAGTAACACCAGCCACACAATGCATGTGATGTATGGGTCTAGTATTCTTCTGACACCAAGTATATACATGGAGAGGAGACAGTCAAGGAAATGTAAGAAATGTGTACTCTAATTAGCTAAACAGACACTTAAATCGATGTTTAGAATGTAATGTGTTAAATACAGTCATAGAGACCTGCATAAAGTGCTAAGGAAACATGGAGAAGGGAACATAATCTTCTTTGTGTTTTTTTTTATTACAGAATTATTATACAACATTCTTTTGAATTTTGCTGAAGTCCAGTTTATCTGCTCTTTATTTTTGTTGCTTGTGCTTTTGGTGTGGTGTCATATCTAAGAAACCATTACTTCATCTAAAATCATGAAGGTTTATGCCTCTATTTTCTCTAAGAGTTTTATAGTTTAGCTCTTATGTTTAGGTCTTTGATCCATTTTGAGTTAAATTTGTATATGATGTGAGGTAGGGTCTAACATCATTTTTTGCATGTGGATAGCCAGTTGTCCCAGTACCATTTGTTGAAAAGATTGATTTTCCCTCGTTGAATTGCCCTAGCACTCTTGTAGCCATCTTGTTGATGGATTGTCTTGACTTAGCTTCCATTGTGCCAAATTAGTCTTGGTTTTTCTCCTGCATCTCAGGCTGTTTCTACTCGGGGGGGGGGGGGGTGTCTTTGCAGCCACTTTTCCTTTCACCTTACTCTAAATGTTAAAATTCTTAAAAGGTAAGGTTTGCAAACCTCTTTCCTTCTCTCTTTAGTATTGCTCACTAGATAAGCTTATCCATCCCCATTCTGTCCCTATGCTGTTAACTTACAAATTACACCTCCATCCCAGACTTCTCCACAGAGTTTCACACAGGAATATCTATTTGCCTTATTGGCTTCTCTTGAATGGCTCATGGGCAACTTAAGCAGAACATTATCCAAAACGAAATACTTGATTCTCGTGTCTGCTCACCATCCAAGGAAATTTGTTTTTCTAACAGCATTTTCTATATTGTAAATTGCACCACTATATCCCCACTTGCTCAAATCAGAAATTTGGGATTCATTGGCTATTCTTTCTTTTCCCTCATCTCCCATATTCAGCCCATCTGTATGTATTTTAAATCTTTCCACTTCTCTCATCTCCACTGACATCATTCTAGTACAGGCTACCATTATCTCTATCTTGAATTACTGCAATAGCTTCTTTTTTTTTTAATTAAAATTTATTGGAGTGACAATAGTTAGTAAAATTACAAGGGTTTCAAGTGTACAATTCTGTAATATATCATCTATATATCACATTGTGTGTTCACCACCCAGAGTCTGTTCTCCTTCCATCACCATATATTTGATCCCTTTACCCTCATCTACTATCCTCTCTTCCCCCTTCTCCTCTGGTAACCACTAAATTGTTTTCTGTGTCTATGAGTTTTTGTTTCTTTATCTTTGTCTTGTTCCTTTGTTGCTTTCACTTTTATTTCCCATGTATCAGTGAATCTTGAGATTATTATGCTAAGTGAAATAAGACAGAAAAAGTCAAGAACCATATGATTTCACTGATCTGTGAAATAACTTCTTCTTAATCTGTTTTCTCTCTTGCTCCCATTCACACGCCAGAGTAAGAATTTCAAAAATGATCTCAGTCCGTGTTACCCCTGTTTTAAAACACTGCAATGGCTTCTAGTTGCACTTAATGTCAATGTCACTACCATGGTCTGAAAGCCCCTATGTAATCCTACTCCTGCTTCTCCCTCTAATCTCATCTCAAGCCACTTGCCCCCTCTTATAGCCTGTCTTCTTTCAGTTCCTAGAACACCTAAGCTTTTTTACTCCTTTCAAGCCTTTGCACGTGAGCTTTTCCCAGCTTGTCACTTCACATCACAGCGTAAATGTTACCTCTTCAGACAGGCCTTCCTCACTGATACTAAGCCAGTCCCCCTCCCTTTGAATTCACTATCACAGTGTGTTGTTTGTTAACTGCCTGGCAATTTTTTTTTTTTTTTAAGATTTTATTGGGGAATTGGGGGAGGGGAACAATGTTGAGGAATTGGGGGAGGGAAACAGCCAAGTTGTTGTCCTTGAATCTTAGTTGTGGAGGGTGCAGCTAGCTCAGCTCCAAGTCCAGTCATGCTGCTCAGCTCAAGGTGCAGAGTTCAATTAGTTGCAGGTGGGCATAGCCACCATTCCATGTGGGAGTCAAATCAGCAGCCTTGTTGTTAAGAGTGCACACTCTATCCACTGAGCCATCCGGGTGGCAACTCAGCTCAAGGTGCCGAGTTCAGTCTTTAAGTTGCGGGCGGGCATAGCCAACATCTCAAGCAGGCAACCTTGTTGTTAGGAGTACGTGCTCTCACCAGCTGAGCCATCCTGCCACCTATTGGCAACTTAGCGGCAGCTCAGCTCAGGCACAGCTCACTGGCCCATGTGGGAATCTAACCGGCGATGCTGTTGCTCAGAGCTTGCACTCTTGAGCAAGGTCTTAACCAATTGAGCCACTCAGCTGGACCCTGCCTGGAAATTTTTAAATAACCTATATGTGTATACACACACACACACACACACACACACACACACACACAATTATACACCTACAGATATATTGTTTTAGCCTACACATAATCTGCCTCTTGTTTCTAGACTGTAAATTCCTTGCCTGGCGGGGGTGGGGACTGTGAGGCAGGGATCATGGCTGTTTTATCTGCAACTGTGTTCCCAGCCTGCTGCTGTGCCTGCAGAAAAAAAATAGATGACCAAAAATCATTTCAATGAATAAAGAAACAAAGCAGCAGAGAAATTTGGAAAAGGTGGAGTGACACCTGATGAATATGAATTACCCATTGTCTAAGAAGAAAAGGGAATGACAGATTGAGTAACCGGAGTGTACAAAGGCTCAGAGGCGTACAAAGGAAAGAGATGGTATGTTTGAGAATATTGATTCTATTCCTTGACAACTGTTGGGATTTTGTGCATGGAGAGGAAACACTTTTATTTTCAGTTTCATGCTCAGTTTATTCAATATGTCTACTGAACAAAATTTGGAAAATCAACTTTCTGTAAACTCTTAAACATTGTTTACGAAACTTAGTTCATTAAATTTCTTTAAATAATTTAAGCTCTAATCACAATTCAGTAGGACTGATTATGTTGAATATTTTAGATACTTTAAATAGACAAAACATGAAAAAAACATTATAACACTTAAAAGAATATTATATTTAAACATGTTATGAACTAACAACACCATGAGTTAATTTATGTCTTTATTATTTCTTCTTCATAGCTCTTCCAAACTTAATTGAAATTCTTATTGCCATATGTCCTGAGTCTAGAGAAATTGAGTTGTCAAACAATTGGTTTCTGGTTGGGGTACAGGCCTGGTTTCTCTCCCAAAGTGATTCAAACCTGAGTTTCTGGGTATCTCATTGGGCCCCTTTTTATGGCTGAACTTGATGTTTCTCATAAATAATAGTAGCATTATTTACACCCATGGGTTTTACATGGGTCCAGTTTTTCAATTTGATGGCTTTTCTCCCAGAACAGTGTATCATTTGCTTTGCTTGGCTAGCGTTACATAATCCTCTACTATGCCATTATTATACATTGACCTGCTATGTTAGCATTATTGGAAACATACAAATGCCTTTATTAATATCTTATAATTTATCTAGAGGTTTCTTCACTAGCAGATGCAATCTAGTCAGAACAGATAGCCAATTTCTAAAGAAGAAAAAGCACTCCTTATCCTAGAAGGCATCATTGCCACTCTTTCTACTAGTGGTTATGTTTGACCATTGATGCTCATCGGTCCTTTCTCAAATGGTTTCTACTCTTTCTGAACCTCTTGTTCACTGATAGTTTCCTGTATTTACCCATTGCTTCTCACACAGATAAAAATACATCCTACTTTTATATATAGGTAAACACTTAGAAGATACAAAATACTCAAATATTCTCATACTCCTTCTTAAAATCAATAAAAATACTCTGCTGGGCTGGCCAAGTGGAGCATTGGTTAAGAGTTGACTTGGGACACCAGTTCTGAGCAGTAGGGCCCCTGTTCAGATCCCACAAATGAGGGCCAGTGACGTTGCACCCTCTACAGCTAAGATGGTGAACCACAGCTCAACCTGGAGCTGGGCTGCCTTGAGTCGCCAGCAATGGCAGAGGCTGCAGTGGGGCTGGCGGGCAGCTGGCATGAGTTGCCATGAGCGGCCATCCAATGGCTGGTGAGCAACTGCCTCACCCGGGAAGAGCGCAATGATAATACCAACATGGGCCAGTGAAGCAAAGTCCTCCACAACTAGACTGAAAAACAAAAAAGGACAGCAACTTGTCTATTCCCCTTCCCTGAGTCCCCAACGCTGTTCCCCTCCCCCAATTCTCCAATAAAAAAACTTAAAAAAAAAAATACTCTTTACTTGTTAAAATCAATAAAATAAAGCAATAAACTAAAACTGTAGTCTATTTGTATTTCAACTTGTATCTTTGTATTTCAACTTCATTTTTGTATATTTTATATTAAGTCATCATCAAGTTATGGCTTCCACAAAGTTATATAAAATTATGATTATTATATAATTATGTTACTTTATTACAATGTATGATTATTATGCAATTGTGTATTACAATAATTATAATTATTATCATCTTCATTGTTATAACTTTTATTATTGATGTTCTAAATAACACAACTTGTTCAGTAGGACCTCCATTAAACTGGCTTCTTTTTCCTGTTAGCATTATCCCTACCATGTTTGAAGGGATCCTGGTTTTCTGGCAATAATAAGGTGTTCCAGGCCTGTCTAAATTTTCCTTGCCCCAAGTCATGGACTCTGCTACTTTCCAAAGAACTTTGCTTTTTTCTAGCAGGAAACAGTGTGAGACACCAAAGTCTGAGTACTAGGTTTTGCATTTGCCTGCTAATGTTAAAAAAAAAAAAGTAATTAAGTGCTATTGCTAATGTTTGGACACCCTTAGGGACAGAGCTGGACATAGTGTTCCTTGTCAAGCTTTTTATTCACATTGATTTTTTCCAAATGCATTAATCATGTGCGGTACTCTACCTATAATAAGTAACTTGAACATTTCTCTAAAATTTGTCAAGAAACAATGAGGCCATCGAGATTAGAGTCTGTGGGGTGGGGTGGCACATGAGTAGCTTGGCACTAGATCAGGAAGGAGCTTCTGTAGTTTGTTGTGTTGTATTATGGGTGAGCCACCAAAGGGTTAAGAAAAGAAAAGGGCATTCAGGTGAGTAGCATGGGAAGAGGATCATATATTAGAGAACAGAGACCAGTGGCAGGAACACTGCCAGACTGCTGTGACGGTCCAGTGAGAGCTAGCTAGAAACTGAGTGGAGGGCTTCATGAAGAGCCCTGCAGAGCTAAGTGCCCTGGGCTGCATGCACGCCTGGCTGTGGGATAGATAGACAGGTTAGAATGAAAGGTGAACTGCATGCTGTGTCGTGGGTGGCCAGAAGGGGCATTAACTAATACAGGGAATTCAGGAGGACAGGTCAGATGGGGGATGGGGGGTGGGAGGAAAACAGTGAGTTAATATTAAGGTAAAATTTGAGAAGAGGGAAGGATAGATAGTGTCTGGCCCATGTTTATTCTCCAATAAATGTGCAGAATGAATCAGATAGTACTACTATAATGCAGTGTGAATTGAGTTCATACTGCACTACTAACACTATGCTAAGCCTATATTTCATTTAACCCACAAAAAAAAGTCTGTGAAAAATAGGCACTGTTTCTTATCACCATTATGCCAATGAGAAAACATAGGCTCATAGAGATGAAGTAATTTGCCTAAGGGCACACAGCTAATATTTGGCAAAGACAGGCCCAAACTCAGACCTTTCTGACCTCCTAAGAAAAGAATGAAACTGACAGGAAGTATTCCTGACAAAGTGAGAGTGGGAATCAAGGAATAACGTATGATAGAAGCCCAGGGAAAGAGCAGTTTTTTAAAAGCAGTGGTCCAGTGGCCAAGTGGAGGAAAAACTTAAAAGAGACAATGGACTTGGTAGGTCATTGGTGAGACTGAGAGGCAGTGTTAGTAGATTAGTGTGGAATCTACTTCGCTGAAAGTTCAAAGTGATGGGGAAGCATGAGAGGTCACAGTAAGAGTAGACTCTTCCTTCAAGAATGTTTATGGTGAATGAGAGTAGGAAAGAGAAGATGAGCTAAAATGGAAAGCTTAACAGAAAGACCCTTCAGTGCCAGAAAACTGAAGTTCATCTCTTCAATAATGGCTAAAGTTGAGGGGCTACTATGTTCCAGACACTGTTCTAAGTGCCCCACTGTACATTTCCTCATTTATTCCTCATAACAACCTTGTGAGGTAGGTACTAGGCCAACCTTCATGACCCAGGAGGAAATAGGCTGAAGCACATAGGGGTAAGTCATTGGTTCAAGATCACATGGCTAATAAGTAGCAGGCTCCACATGTTGAACAGAATTAGTTTTGGCCAGTAGAACTGTAAAAGTTTTTCAAATTGTACATATTTTGAAAAGTATAGTTATTTAAAAAATATATATTTATTAAAGCAAAAGTCACTAGCTTACAACTGTAATAAAAACAGAGAGCTGCAGATCATAGCTGGTTTGTTGCCGTATGTGCCAAAGACAGGGAACAAAATCCATTTTACCAAATTTAGAGCCACTTGAGGTTTTTAACCTCAGAACAACGGTTCGCTCTTTCAAGTTGAATTTCAGCAAGCCTTCTGAGAGCCTGGTATTCTATGAACAAAACAGAACAAAAAGAAGTTTCCTTGAATTCTGCTGATGCTCCGTAACTCTTATAAAAGCCTGTTCATAAGACCAAGTTTAAATGAATATGAAAGAAATGCTGAATTTCTCCATATATCATGAATTTAGGTGTTTAAAGGACATGAATAAAACCCTAAATGTTTTACCCAAGCCATCGAGAATATTGGGACAGTGAATTGGGAAGAGAGTATGAACTCATAGATTTCTATTGGACAGGGAGGGGGCATCAGACTTCCTCCTGAGTCCTTAGCTTTGGGGTGTGCCTCTGATTTGAAAACAAGCTGAGGTTCCACTAGATTACCTTAACAGGAGGTAGAATGATCCATTCTTCTTCCTTTGGTAATGCCAGCAATAGATAACTCCAAGGTCTCCTTCAAGTAGGCTTTTGAGTTTGTGGGTTTACAAAGTACTCCTGAGCTCCGAGTCCATTTTTCTTTGCCGCCTAGCTGCAGGCAACACACAAGCTTCATAGTCCCTGAAACTGGTCACCAACTTGAGACAAAAGACAATTCTGGAACTGCCATTCAGCGTGCTATATCTGCTCTGCTGCCTCCATAAAGTGAGCCTTCCCAATGTAATTACACGACATGTCCCTCCATTACTAAATTGATGAGGACAGCCTGCATTTATTTATGTTGCCTCCTTTAACTTAGGAGTCAATATAGTTTATTGTAGCATTTCCCAAAGCAGAGTCTATGTACAAGGACCCTGTGAATAAATATCTTTGGGAAATTCTGCTAACAGATCTGTCCTCTTCCCACCTCCTTTTGATTGACAATTTACATTATCATATTAAAGGTTTTCCAAAGTTCTGCAGTAAACGAGCCAGCTAGATGAGTATTTCACCAAGTCATTTTACAATAGAATGGAGTTTTTATACATAGGACTCTTCTAAACCACACAATTTTGGAAAATGCTAATATAGTCATTAAGAACATTGGATTGCTAGATGGGAGAGGAGTGAGAATGGGGAGAAGGTGATGGGATTAGAAAATACAAATTGGTAGTCACGATATAATCACAGGGATATGAAATACAGTTATGGGGAGTATAATCAATAATGTTATAGAGTTTATGCGGGCTGCCATATGGGTATTGGACTTGTCAGGGGATCACTTCATAGACTGTGTTGATGCCTGACCACTGTGCCATACACCTGATGCTGAAGTGGAATAATATTGAATGTCAACTATAGTCACTGTATGTAAAGTACAGCATAGGGAATATAATCAATGGTATTGTAACAGCTATATATGATGTCAGAGGGATACTAGATTGGGGGAATCACTTTGTGAGGGGAATAAATGTCTAACTATTATGATGTTGCTTTGTATACCTGAAACTAATTTTTTTTTTTTAAAGATTTTATTGGGGAATTAGCGGAGGGGAATAACGTTGGGGAATCGGGGAAGGGGAACAGACAAGTTGCTGTCTTTTTGTTCTTCAGTTTAGTTGTGGAGGATGTTGCTTCACTGTTGGTATCGTCATTGCGCTCTTCCCGGATGAGGCAGATCGGTCGCTGGCCTCTGGATGTCGCTCACCGCGGCTATTGGCAGCTCACGCTTGGCTGCCAGCCTCTCACGCTGGCTGCGGGCCACTCACTGTAGCCTATGGCAGCCCACTGCAGCAGGGGCTGCAGCCCACACCATCACCGGGGCTCGCACAGCCCAGCTCCAGGTGGAGCTGTTGTTAGCTGTAGAGGGCAGTGTCACTGGCCCTCATGTGGGATCCGAACCGGGGCCGCTGGCATCCCAAAACCAGCGCTTAACCAATGCGCCACTCGGCCGGCCCGAAATTGATTTTTTTTAAAAAGAACTTTGGGGTCAACTCATGGCTTCTATGTATTTGACTTTTTTAGATTCTACATGGAAGTGAGATCCCGTAGGTTTTTTTTTCCTTTCTGTGTCAGGCAGGGATGTGGGGGAAAGGGAGAGATGCTGGCCCAAGAGTACAAAGTTGAAGTTTTGTAGAGTGAATAAGCCTAGAGATCGAATGCTCAGCATGATGACTACAGGTTAATATACTGTATTTAACATTGAAAAAGGCTCTCACCACAAAAACAAAAAGAAATGGTAGCTATGAGGAGATGGATATGTTAATGAGCTTGGTTATGGTAATCATTTTAGTATGTAGTATATGTACATCAGTCATCATGTTGTAAACATTAAACATATACAATTTTTATTTTAAAATAATAAAAAAGAACTTCAGGGTCAAGACCTGGGTGCTTTGGCTAAGCTATTATACTTCACCTACCTGAGCACTCGTTTCCTCAACTATAAAATAGGATAAGAATATATTCCTGTGAGGAATTTGACAACTTACCATAGCACCTACATGCAGTAGACAGTTGGTGAATAGGAGCTGTTTCTGTGAGTAACTGGCTCACTGCATCTGTGCCCAGCATGGGTAACAATTCTTTTAAAAAGGGCTGGCTGTAACATAACCTGGATTTGTAACAGAATTTATCTGATTAGTCAGTACCACAAAAGGATGAGTGAAATTTAACCTTTTGAAAAACATCTCCATCTTACAAGGGGGTCCTAGACGTTGTCCAACATCAAAGTGCAGCGGCGTGATTAGTATTGATTAGTCCATGGAATGTTGAAAGAGCCTGGTAATTTACCCACGCTCAGAGATCATTAACAGAGACTGTGCATTAAGAACCAACTTGTTTCACCAGATAGGCCTTTGCATTGAATCACTCTGTTTGTAGATGTGGAAGTTCATATCATCATTATTATTTTAATTATTGTTCATTTGTAAAACATTTAGTGCAAGTCACAGTTCTAAGCAGAACCTCCTTAGAAGCATCACAATTACCATGCAACTGAATTACTGCCAATGAGGGTAGAGGGAGGCGCTCATCCCAGGAAGCAGAATAGTGTGTAAGTGATTCAGAGTAGCTTTAGAACTGAGAAGGGACCCCGTGGTCATGGAACCAGGTTTCCATGAGACTCTTCTTTTCTTTTGCAATAAGACCTCTAGAGGTAGGGACACTAAGCAAGGAAGATTGGAACTAGGAAAAGGAAAGGAAAATCTTGGTTGAATCCCATAGATTTGTATCCAATAAAATTAATTTGAATGTCAGTAATACTGGTCACTAATACATTTACCGTATGTCTAGCCATGAAATGGTTTTGCTAAGAAAATTAATACCATAGATGAGAATAGAATAGGGATTATTTAATCTACCCAAAGAGTAAATTATTATTGAACACTTTGGGCATATGATATGGGAGTTGCTAATGTTCCTGACCTGTTAACAGATTTAATATAATAGCTCTCCCTGCCAATTTTTGAGTTGATTGTATTAGAACCCAAATCCATTTATATATACACTTGTTTTTTCCATAATTGGTTTTCCTCTAAGTTAGTTTGCATAGATGGGACTTATTGTACAATTATTCCTTAGTGGTTAATTGATGATGGAATAGAAGTAGTCCAAGCAAAACTATTATTTTTAGATGATTTTTCCACTACCTTTTTCTTAAAAAGGATGAGTATTTTGCATTTCAAATATCTATATATGTATTTGATATAGGGAGTAGCTGCTGAAAATTCTATTTAAATTGCCTCTTTACTGTAGCTGTAGAATTAATAATTTTGATTACCAAGATACAACCTGAAGTCTAAGATGATCAAAAGAAATTATGTTGATATTTGAGCTATTGACATGTTTTGTATACATTTTAAAATCTTCCCTCTTTTTTCTTTTTTTCTTTTCTATTGTTACTTATTAATATATTTTACTCTTTCCCCCTCATTTTTCTATACATTAAAATATATTTTAATTGTGTTTTTGCACAGGAGCTGAATACAATGTTATAGCTTTATCTCAAGTTGCTTTCCAAAGTCTTCTGAATCATTTAGCATAAACAATGCCAGCATATATATTTTTAAAAACACTTATTGAATGGAACTGATGAGAATGCAGCATCAATGAAGTAAGAATGGTCTCTGCTGTGCTCTCCAGAGACTATAATTCAAAAGGTAGTTGATTTTATTTACTGTGGTTGACAGTGTCTGCTCAGACTGCATGAATAAATTTGGGTATTAATATGCTTCCTGTCTACTTAGAGAGAATGACTGTTCTATCTGCCTTAGGAGACTGTTTTATTTCCAGATTTAACTCAACACAATATGATAGGCCCCAACTTTTGGGCCAGGCATCCTATTTACAAAGCATGCCTTGATTTAATGAGTATGTATTCAGCTCCCTGTCTAAGCAACACATTGAGCTACACAAAGCAGGTTATGCAAGACATCTAAGAAGTGTCTTCAGAGAGCCTCAGGACACTTAGCCACACAACAAGGAAGACAAGAGGGACATGAGCAGTGGCATTGGGTGGGATTGTGACATTTTCCCAAAGTTCCTGGCAAGCAAATGTGGTCTTAGGGAAGTAGAGGGACAAATGTCCGTTGGGCACTTTATTGACATCGTCGTCTTCATTTCCACAACAACCACATGAGGTAGATGATGTGACTCATTTCACAGATGAGGACATTGAAGATCAGAGAAGTTAAATCACTCCCTCAAAGTCATTCTGACAGTTGTGTCAACATAACAGCGCCTGACACGTAGTATGCATTCAGATGAATGTTCTGAATATTGAATAAATCTTTCAGGGAAGTAATTTCAGCATATACCAAGAACGTCAAAAATGCCTGTGTCCTTTGAACCAGTTTCATTTCTAGAAATTATTAGAGATGTGGGCAAAGATTGTGTGTGTGTGTGTGTGTGTGTGTGTGTGTGCGCGCGCACATGTGTGTAAGTGCAAGAAGGTAACTGCAGCCTCATTTTAAAAAGTAAGACTTTTGGAAGCACACCAAATATCTAAAAGGATAATAGTTGAATAAATTACAATAATGTAGTGTAGCCATTATAAACAGTATTTTCAAACAATTTTTCATGACATGGGAAAGTACCCACAATAGGATATAGAACTAAAAATGTACAGTATGGTCTCAACCAAGTTTTAGACAAGGAAATTCAGAAAAATGACTACAATAAAATGTACCATGAGTGTAAATTGTGATTATCTCTAATCAACTGAATGTTACATGATTTTATTGCCTTTTTATAGTAATCTGAGTTCTAAATTTTCTATAGTAAGTTTTGTTAACTTATAATAAGAACAGGATGTTTTGTCTTGTACTATGATTTTAAGAAATTCTGTAGGAACTACTATACTGAAGTCTTATTCCGTACAGTGAACATAGACTGTGTCATTCATCTCAGTAGGAGAAAATTCCCATGGAGAACCAATTAACATAATGAATAAGATAACTGGCTCTGGAGCTAGACTTCCTAGGTTCAACACGCAGCTCTGCTATGCATTTACTGTGTAATCCTTGGCACACTGCTAAACCTCTCTACATTTGCTGCTCCCATCTATAAAAATGGGATTGATGATGTGCCCACACACAAAGTTGTTGTGAGGAGCAGATTTTAGCAAGTGTGTAGAATAATAAGCGTTCAGGCAATTGTCACTTTTGTATTGGATTTACTAAGCAATTTAACTTCTGTTATTTTTATACCTTAAAGTTGTTTATTTTAAGGCTAGTAACAACAAATTTTTTTTTATAAACTCCCCCTTTACTTTTACTATAGCAAAAACATTTCCTTTTTTACATTTTGTTGTTGACTTAATTCATTAAATTCCTGACACAACCTCTAAAGGAGATCATTAACTTCACTAGACACAGACTAATAAACCTTGCTATTTGGCAAATTTAGAATTTCAGGACCTAGTTGGATTATGCGACAACATCAGTTGTGTGTTCAACTCTGTGCTAAGGCATGAAGAAATCATAACAGGAATAATATATCCTTCCTGCCTCTAAGTCAACCAATATTTATTAAATGTCTACTGTGTGCCATGTATTGGGAATACAGAAGTGAAAAAGACAGTTTCTGCCTTCAAGAAGCTCACATAGATATCCAACAATTATATGCAGAAAAATAAATATACCATTTGAAACAGACACAAGATAATTTGTGTGTTGTGTTAAGAATCGCAGGGGGTAGGATGGGCTAGATGTGAGAAGGTTTCCTTGGAAAGGGGTCTGAAGTGCACTGAAGCACTTAGGAGTAAGTGATAAGGCTAAGATGAGAAGCAGAGTTCCAGACAGAGGTAACAGTAAGTACAAAGGCATATGGGTAAAAGAAATGTGACCCGTTTCACATTTGTGAAAATTTAGGTACTTTGGCAAGGTATGGGATTAGGGAATGCAAGGTAGGAGGGGAAATGGGTTGGGTTCTGAGAGATGAGCTGAGAGAAGTAGAGAACAAGTCTCAGATTTATCTTGGAGTAGTAGGGAGGCGGTGACCAATTTTCCTTTTAGAAAGTTTACTATAGTTTACTATAGAAATGTGGAAGATGGACTAGAAAAGGTGTGGGAACAGTGAGACCAAAGGTGGTCACTATAACTCTGAAGACTGGAAGGAATGGATCAATACAGATACAGCGAGGATGGCAGAGAGCAGGGAGCTGTGTAGGAGGTGACCTTTAGTTGCTTGGGGTCAAAGTGAGGGTGGAATCGAGACTGGACTCCCAGGCTTCTGAATTGAGGAGCTGGACAGATAGTGGGGTTAGTCACTGAGCAGGGGACCCCAAAGGAAAAATAGGTGTGACGGGAAAGATCATGGGGCCAGGTTTAGACATACTGATTTCAAGATGATTTAGAGTCACTCAGCTAGAGTTGTCCAGTAAGAAAAAATATGAGTCTGGAGCTCAGCAGCACATCCTCACTAAGGATCAAAATTTGGTCATGGAAGCCAAGAGCTGAGAAAAATTGTCCCAGAGAGACCCTGTAGAATGTAAGAGAAGATGGCCAAGGATGGAATCTTGGAATTACAGCTTTAGAAGAGGATCCCAGAGAGACGAAAGTAAGCAAGCAGGAAACCCAAGTTAAGAGGGGAAAATTCAAGATTCAGGGAATGATCAAGTGAGTGAAGTGGTGTCCTCATGGGATTTATAATCCAGCTGGGAAGCCATTGGATCTACAGGTGAAGAATGAGGTAGAAGAGTTTCCCATGACTGTACTTGATGACGTGCCCAAGAAAGGTATAGACAGTTCTCTCAGAGTTGAGGCAAAGGAAAGAATGAAATTGTCCTAAAGCTTGATCAAGGTTATAGGACTTTTCACTGGGCCTGAAATCTGGATAGAATTGAAACCAGGAGAGGTCATTTTCACTGACACAATGAGATTTGTTCAAATCCATCCTCATGCCTGGAAATAACTAAAGGTGGATTTTCTATTGATAATGGTCAGCAATGTCATCTTTGAATAGTGAAGACAGCCTCTGGTTCCCTTTTAATTATAACATTTGGTTCTCTTTTAGTTCTAATGACTATTGGTTAAATAGTATCATAAAACCGGGTGCAGTGTTATCTGACATCATGTACGAGATTAGCTTTAAGGAAATCATGACAAGAAAGCAGTATGATTTAGGCATAGCAGGTTCATTTTAGAAACACAGATATATCTAAACTTTGAGACTGTCATGAAGGTCAATTCCAGTGAGAAAAAACAAGTCCTGATTATATACCCTCTTAATTTTATGAAAGCTAATTCTAAAATCCCTTTGCTTAATGCAGCCATTCCTAGCTGTGAAGTCGCAGATTCCCTGCCCCATCTTTTCCCTAGCCTCTGGTGGTCAAACTGTGGAGATATAGAAGGAAGAAAGGAAGGGAGACTTTCTTGTGCCCTCCCCCACTCCTCTGCACCTTCCAGCCCTCTCTGCATCTTCCCATTCCATCACATTGCTGTCTTCCTTCTTGAGAGCATTTGACTTGCAATGCAGCACGGGCAATAACTCTTCATTTACAAAGAGATATGCCTCGAGGGCAGAAACAGTTAGGTATTACCTTGGGAAATAACCTGTCAAAACCTGTCTGTGCTAGTCTGCTCACAATTCTGGCATAATGATTGCTTCCCAGGACTGACCCTGCCAAGAGGAAGGTGCAGAATAAGGAAAAGTCATTGGAAAACCAGGTTCTTGTGGTAGCCATGTCATATCTAGTGACATGATCTTGTGCAAGCCAACCTTCTCAGTAGAATTTTCATGGCAATCAAATGAGATAATTTTTTTGAGGGTTCTTTATGATTGCAAAATGCTATTCAAATGTTAGGTGGTGCTGATAGGCTGTCATCATAGTTCTGAGTATGATGTGAAAGCAAAGGCGACCAAGATTTCTCTTCCTACATCTGTACTGAAGCCCTAGACTTTCCCTTCCAACCCTTGCATTCAACCAGGTTTCTCCAGAGCCTCATCTCCCCTGATCCCTGTTAATCTGTGTCGATCTGTCTTGGCTCATACTGCTTGATGCAACTGAGTAATAATACTAGGTTAACCCCATTCTCCTTCCTTTAGTGCATATAGGAAGCCCTTGAAATCCACCCCTAAAGAAAAATGGTAACCATTTTATGAAGTGCTTCCTCTGGGCCAGGCCCTTTCTTTTTCTGCCTGACAATGTTTTCCACAAACCACAGACTGTTCCCACAGAGGAGAAATTAGGAGGCCTTTGTAACTGAGACCAGAGGAAATTACACTTCTATTTAAAGCTGTCTATGGCTAGATGTATCCATCCCCAGTACAAAGTTAAATGATATAATAAACTTAATCAAAGAGATAAAGCTATTACATAAAATGCCATTAAATATCTTCCACTCGGTGTTAACAAAATACAACTATCAATTTCCTTTGGTTATCATTTTGCGAGTTTCTCATTCTCAGTGAGTTAGGCATCTGCCAGTTCTTCATTGTTGAATCCTGTTTCCCAGTCCTGGCACACAGGATGTCACGGGTGCACCCTTTGAAACGTGATGGTTTCCAAGTTTCTCAGTATCATCCCTCATGAATCTGGGATGCTAAGTTTCTTCTCAGACCAGTTCACTATTTCCTACCTGCTGGCTAAATGAGGTGCTGAGCCCCCATATTTCATATACTAGAGATCAGAGGCAAGGGGACCCAACCAACCAAGCCATGGTTCAGGATTCAAGGGTGGGACACACTTACTCTGGACTTTGAGGTTGATTCAGAGCATCTTACCTGGAGCCATACATTGAGGGGTGAAGCAGTGAAATGGAAGACAAGAGTTCAAAGGAATATGGAACATTATATCTGGAAAAATCCTGTCCCCCAGTTTTCCTTTGTTTGTTCACCCAAACCCCAGCTCAAGAGGAAATGCACGTGAGATCCAGATAAGTCTCATTGAACTTGCCTACATCTCTGAACTTGTCAGGGTTTCCATTTACCTCTGTAAACCAAGTCCTAAATCCAGGTGGACCCAGTCCTTTGGAGCCTCCCCATGCAGAATGCCAGCAGCATCAACATAAGTGGTGTGTTGCTGATGAGGGTATGAAAGAAGCTTTCAGTATTTGCCCAGGTCCTTCCAGCTCAATGAGTGTTCTTCCTACAAGCGAGTCAGACCCAACCAGAAGAAATGTTGACATGTTTCCTAGCCCTCCAAGGTCTTTCTGTAGTGTGACCTCTTTCTGGTGCACACCCCTGGCAGGGCTCTGTCACTGTAGGTCAGCCAAGCCAGCTTCTGATGCTATTGCTATCCTTCTTTAGGAAACAGCATCCTCCATTCAGCAGCCGATAGTGTGACCAGCGCCGTACAGAAAGCGAGCCAGGCCTTGAACGAGCGTGGGGAGCGATTAGGCCGAGCAGAGGAGAAGACAGAGGACATGAAGAACAGTGCCCAGCAGTTTGCAGAAACTGCACACAAGGTGAGTCCTGCAGGATGGCAGAGGTCTCAGCTCTGGGTCATCAGGGAGCTTTGGTGCCAAGAAACTTGATTGCAGTACATTTTCCATGGTGGCAGATACAAAAGCAAGCCTCCCCCAAGCCCCACCCCCACCCAACCCCCCCACACCTTATACAGTTTCCATCTGCTACTTAGTAAGTACCGAAGTCATGAAAGATTCCTTCCTGCACCTGTTTCTTTGGATGTCTCCTGTCTAATGTCTACATCCATGTCTCTGACCTGAGATCTTTGGGATTTGTGGACCAGCTTTAATTCCTGCCCAGAAGTTTAAGGCTCAGGTTTCAGGGAATAGTAGGAGGCAGAATAGAGGCCAGGTCCCAGGATATCCCTCCTCCCTTGGCCAGTGCTTAAAAGAGCACTGTGGGCTGCTCATGCTTACTTTTCCTTACTGTCCATTTCCAGTCATGAGTTTAGCATCCTGTGTTCTTTTCACTGGTGGAAAAGCAAGCTCTAGTCCCAGGGCACAGCACACCTCAGAGCTAGTCTCCCATCTGCAAAGGGCTGCAGACCTACTTCTGAGGCTGATGTGACTAGTGCAGAGCTGCCTGCATGGTCCCCTCCCACCACTGTCTGAACCCAGAGAAAAGTATTTCTCATGTGACTGTGACCATAAGTACCCAAATCCACTTTCACACACTCTTAAGAATGCACCTTTCAGAAGGGAAGGGGGAGTTTTTATTGGCGGTCAGCCACCTAAGACAGTCACAAACCAAAGGAAAGAGAGGCCCTGTTGGTCAGGTGATAAAGAGGATTTACGGCTGTTCTTGTGCTTCAGATCAAAGGGCAGTTCTTCTCTGGCTAGCGATTCACATTTAGGTTTCCAGAAACAACTTCCGCTGATAACTGTTGGCATCTTGGACTCATGATCTGGCCCTACAGATAGGCTTTCCAGGTGACCTTTGGGGGGAAAAAAATAATTGGCTTCAACAGAAAACCCCACTTCTGTTAAGGAAACAAAAATGGACAACCTGAAAAATAACAAGAAAAATCTCCCCAGCTGAGCCAAGCTGGCCTCTCCCAGAGCTCAGGCCAGACTGGATCCAGTTCTGAGTGGATACTTCCTGCCTTCCCTTCCTGCATCCCCTTTGCACAGACCTGTCTTGTTGTGTCATCAGTTCTCTTTGAGGATAGGGTCTTACTGCACTACTGCTTTGGGAGCCCCTTTCGGGTTCCCTGGAGGAGAATTGGCCAGATCTGTCTGAAAATGCAGGCAGCCCTGCCTGAGGCCAGAGCCTCTGCTTGCTATGGTTGTTGCAGAGGGAGCGAGCATCCCTTTGTTCCGAGAAATAATGATGAGGGGGGAATGCTAGGATTCCAGCCCCAGCTTCATTTATACAAAGAGTAGCTCTAGTGATTTCAATGTGGGTGGACAGAGGAAGTCTGGGGAAACATTTAAAGTGTTGATGTGGGGACCAGAAGGCTAAAGCAATCATTTGTAATTGTCTTCAAGCCTGGGAAGTGTGGTCATACAGGCAGTTCTCTTGTGCCTTACCAGAATAGAGCAATCAATGGTGCACTGACAAAATTCTGCTAAAAACAAGAGCTTCGGTTAATGACTAAACCATAAACCAGGTTACCAAGGAAGTCTGTGAAATCGCCCTTCCTAAGATGGCGTAGACAATACATGGAGGTTATCCATGTGGGCGGTCCTCTCAGAGGAGCTTATGCAAACACTGGACTGGACAGTCTAACCCCATGACCAGAATTCCTAGCCCTTGTCACCCTGTTTCCTCAATATTGTGGCCAAGTTTGCTAAGGAGTTGGGAAGGCAGTATGGTGTAATAGTTAACATCTTCTGATTGATTTACCATCTTGGTGACCTCGGGCAAGTGCTTAATGTCTCCAAGCCCCGATGTCCTCATCAGTAAAATTTGGCTAATTAATAATAATACCTATCTTCTAGAGTATTGAGAGAATTGAATGAATTCAAACCTATAAAGCTATTAACACTATACTGGCACATATAAATCTAAATTAATATTAGTTATAATTATTTCCATTAAAATGGTTTCTGCTCTGCCCTATTTAGTCACATAATGAGCATGGGGGGCTGGGGGTGGGTGGGAGGAGGGTTGGAGAAATGTAATTCAGCATGGGGGGCTTGGAGGGGAAGATGTTGTGCCCCCAAAGGGGTCTGGGAGGGCCTTATACTTAATGCTGATGCATTCTAAACACAGAGCAGCCCTTGAAGCAGGGTCCATCCACCAAAGGCAAAGGGGCCTTGTGCTTTGACCATTAGGAGGGCTGCTGCCAGCCAGTGAATTCCTCTCTTGTAGATGTTCTGAGAGAGAGCAGGATGGGGAGGGGCTGCTAGTACCTTTTAGTGCATTAGAGGGAGTGTGAGAGTGACACTGTCAGAGCCAGACTTGTCATGTTTTAAAAACTGGGGTATGTGCTTATGAATCGCTGACATTGGCAGAACTGCTAGCGAGGAGATTGACCTCTTTAGAGAAGGTGTGGCTATTTTCCCAGCCACTAGGACTTCCTGATTTGAGCCCACTGGTGTAGGCTGACCATGAAGATGTCTTTCACTGGCCAAGGCCCCACTAGGCCCGCGGGTGAGGAGACAGTTCAGAGATGGAAGCCAGGCCTTCCACTCCCCACATACAAACGTGGCTGTGTGGACTCATAAAGAACGGGCCATATTTACAAATCTAGACTCAGCACACATGTTAGAGCCCTGAAGCAGAGAACGGCACTTCCAGGTGACAGCTCTTCCATATTTCCTGGTTGAACTAGGACATGCAACTTCAGCTGCAGAGCATGGCCCACCTTTCTAGGCAGTAGAAGAGGGTCTTCCACTTTGCAGCTTTCCCCAGGACACTTGCAATGACCCAGGTATGTTAGTGAGTGGATCACCTTTGCACACAACCCTGGCATCAAGACCTGTGGGTGCTTGTCCCTCTGTAGAGCAGATGGAAAATGCTCCTGCACCCCCACTTCCCTAGCTCAGGTCAGCCTGGCTTGAGGAAGCGTGGTTCCTTCCTGAACTTTGGGCTTGGCAGATTCTCAGCCCTTAGGAAAGTGCAGCTCAGCCACAGAGCAGGCCTGCTCACTTTCCCCTGCCCCAAAAAGCACAACGTTGCAGTGTGTGCAGCACTCTGACGCCTGCCACAGGCTGTGAGTCAGCACGCGAGAGCCGGACCCACACAGAGGCATCCTTAGATGACATTTCTCCCTGAAAGGGGCAGGGATCGGCCACATTTGTGGGGGAGAGAGTAGTAGGTGGCATTTCTCTCACTGGCAGGGAATGGCTGCCCCTGTCCTTGCTCTGTGTGCTTCCTTTGGGTCTCTGAGCCAGAAAGGATCTCAAGAATCTAGGCCTCTTAAAGAATCCTCTCAGCCTGATTAATGATTTATTATGATGATTATGATTATTGAGGTGGAGTAGTTTACACAGCTTTGAAAGAGAAAGCTTTTCATGAGATAGTAAGAAAACAAAATATACCAAAAGGAAATTTTAAACTCCTCTTCTGTGGAACTCTGACATCTAAAGTGATCCATAAGCATTTGAGTTGGAGATGATATTTATAGACATGAGGTACAAAGCAGTTGTGACTTTAGAGCTCAAGGTCATACAACAGATTTGTAGCAGGGAAGCAACAATAAAAAAAAAATTAAAAAAACCTAGGTAGCATGGAAATGATTCCACTTTTTGCAAAAACACCTCAAACAGCAGACTGTCCAACCCAGCTGTATTTCAGCAAAGCTGAGCTGACCCCGCACCCCACCCACACCCACCCCGCCTGTTTGGGCCTCCCCTTCACGCCAGTCCAGATGCACTGTAGTGGTAATCAGGGCCTGGTATGAGCAGCAGTCACTGCTGAAGACTAATGACTGGGTGAATTGGCACAAGCCCATTAGTTGAAGGTTAACAGCTCAGTGAATAACAGGACAGCAGCACTGATCAAATATTTATGATTGTTATTCATTATGCACAACGTTTAACAGCTCTGTGTTGATTTGAATGGCCCACAGTGCTGAATTATATATAAAAACTAGAGACAGAGCAAGCAGTGGGGCCATACAGCAGAGGGGCTCAGGGTGTGGCCAGGGAGTGGGATGGATCTGAGGAAGGGCCCTGGCTCTGCCCTTTCCACCCACCATGTTTCCCAGACTATAAACTCTTTGAGGTCAGGAGTTATTCATCAGGTGCATCCTTTGTGGCAGAAACCCACAGCACTTGACACGCAGCTTGGGCATACTGAGGACTTCGCAAATACTGTCTGACAGTTGACTGACGGTTGATGTCAGCACTGCAGAAGGCCTGTGGCGGTGTTCGCTTAGGCTGTCTTCACCAGGCAGAGGCACCAGGGGCTCCTTCAGCTGAGGTTTCCCAGGCAGAGATTAGTTTAGCAACATGGGGCGTACGTCCACAGTCCCCTGTCCATCACATGCTGACTCGACCCAGGTACACCAGCTCCGAGAGGAATGTTGGTGCTGCTTTTGTGGGTAGCCTAGCTGAGGTGGCAGCCCAAGGTTATAACTTCTTTGTTGAAGACATCAAGAAGGGAAAAGGGAGCCTAGGATTGCCCTGGGTTACGCTGGAGAAATGGACCACAGACATCTGGTATGATGCGGAGCTCCACTGGGAGGGATCAGTAGGGTTCCCCTTGCTACTTCTTCAAGGGCCAGGAACTTGGTCATGATGCCGATGACAGGACTTTCTACAAAGTTACTGCCTATGGAGCATTACCCATTCTTTGCTCAAAAACCATCTTAAACACAGAACCCTGCCTGCCGCTTACCCCTGTCACTCCAGCCCCAACCTCAGGGATTACGCTAATGTCATCAGACTCTGAACACATGAAGAATTACAACCTCAAGTCTGCCTTCTGGTTCACATCAGTGTATGAGCTCCATGGAAAGAATGTGGCTAAGGAGAGCAATGTCAGGTTTTTATGTTCTGTACCTGCATACATTTCCTTAAATATAATATCAGGGGCTCAGGCTGAACGATACAGTGGTATTTGGTGTTTCCATTTATAAAGATCTAACATTTCAATATACCACATTTCTGAAATGCCAGTGGGAGAGAAGGAAATCAAGGTCTGGAATTGGTCTGTTGTTCAGCCCTAGCCAGTAACACGATTTACTCAAGTGCCCTTGACTTGGTTGAATGTCCAGGCTGGATATTGAGTGGATTATTGAAGATGGTTTCTCTACAGTTGTTGGTTTTGAATACTTTATGAGATGTAATTAAATACTTACATTTGAGGAGTCTTGGTTTCCCTGGATAACTAGTCACCTGGGAGCCCAGAGGCCATTGCTCTTCTACCCCCACCTGTTCCTAGGGCAGGCCACTCATTTCACCTGTGCATTGGCTTTTCCATTTGTCTATCAGTGGAATGAAGGAACACCACATAGCACTCTCCTGTTCCATGGACAATTTGGGAAAACATTGCACATTTACTAGATGTCACTGTAAAAGTAATGGCGCCCTGCCCCAGCAAGCAGAAACTTAGTGCTGTGGAGGTGGGGAAGTGAATTCTCCCCGCAGCTAATAACGTCTTCCTTTTCTCGTACTTCTTTCTCCTCAGCTTGCCATGAAGCACAAATGTTGAAACACTGCCTCTCCTGGTGACCCTCTTAAGAGAAATGGATGAGTTTGTTCAGCAGTTTTTACAAGGATTCCGGACCTCTACTTGTTTCTTTTTTCCAAAATATGGACATTTACGGTTTTTGTTTTTTCTTTTCAGATGTTAATATGAAAGAAAAGATGTTGTGTTTATACATTTCCCTAGTGATCTTGCTAAGAATGCTGCAGTAGCATCAGCTTCATTTTGTTTTGTTTTTTCCCCACTCTGTGTATGTGTACGTTTGTATATGTTATCCACTTTTTTAAGTTTTTGGGTTTTGGTTTTTATTTTTTATTTTTTTGGTAGTTTGAATATGAAATCTGGACCAAATGACATACTGAGCTGGCATCATGTATTTCTTTTTCCTGATATTAAACAGGCAGGAAGACATTTTAACATAGTGACATCAGATGTTATTGTTTCTGGTTGGAAATAAAAGTCAGTGATCAGTTTCACTCAGTCTGCTACCTACTCTTAATCTGAAGGTTAGGATTCTATATCCTGAGGCATAAGTCTGTAATTATGGAAAACAATGAGATTTATCAGGGGAAATAGCAGTCTTAGATTTTGCTTTTTATACAATATTTTTTTGCATGAGCCATCACCAGCATTCAAAAAAACAAATCAGAGTCACAGATAGAAATCTCCATTCTGAGCTATAGTTCAAATACGTTTCGATACTTATTTCCAGGCTGATTATTTGGAATTATCATATGAAGGATAAAAATTTGAGATTAAAGACCTAAGGAAAAAAAGCCTGTTTAAAAACCTCTGTGTACTCATGGCTGTTTCTTTCTTTTGTTATTGTCTCAAATTCCAGTAACTGGTATTGAAAAGAACTTGGATTTTTTTTTTTTTTGTCAAAAATTGATTTGTCCATCAGTGATATTGTGAAAAGATACTACTTTTAGAATCTTTTTTTTCTTTTCTTTTTACAAAGCAATGTCTACTTTAGGGACAACCTCACAATGTCCTTGGGAAATGGCCTTTAGTTTCTTGGTATCTGATTTTTGGAAGTTTTGATGTTATTATTGCTGCCTATTTATTTAATGTAATTTAAAGTGTGGGTTTCTTGACAAATTGTATTTCATGGCAATTGCAGCTTGCCCGCTCAGACAGAGAGCAGCACACCATCGGGATTTTACATTGCAGTCAGATTGAAAAATGTTCGTTCACACACCTGATTTTGTATTACTCAAGATCGTACTTGGGTTTAGAGTCTAGGAATTTGTTTCTTAGAGGGTTAATATGCTAAATATAAAAGCCATGCTTTGTGTTCTTGGAAAGAAAGTTAAGCTACACGTACAGATACATCGCCAGCCTCGCCCTGCAGGGCATTGATTTTTAAGCTGCCTGAATCTTCAAGGCGCTTTCTGTCCCTTCCTACCCACTGTGCCAGTTGAGTCCACATGTATTATAGCCTCTTACATAGCAGTGTAAGATGACTTTTGGATTATTTATGCTGATTTAAATAGCTCAAGTTCTCCTGGTAAAGCAATCCCAGGGAGATAGAAAGTTGGGCTATTGGGGGAAAATAATTATCTTAGGCAGTCCATATCAAAGGGGAGATGGAGTTTGCTGGAGAGAAGTTTCTGAATCCTCTTAGGGAGATGATTCAATTCAAGAAAACGGTCTAGGGCCGGCCGAGTGGCACATGGGTTTAGCTCTGGCTTAGGAAGCCAGCGGCCCTGGTTCCGGTCCCACATATGAGGGCCAGTGACACTGCCCTCAAAAAAAACAAAAAACAAAAACAAAGAAAACGGTCTATAAAATTTACATGGTAAACTATATAAGTTTACTATGATTTTATTTTACTTTTCTTTTGGTGTCTAAAAAGTTTAAAGAAACAAGAAACTTCCTATCTGGTGAATGCCATTAGAAACATTTATAATTTCTAAGAAAAGCCCAAAATACCACTCCAAATAGGTCTTGTTTGTAGACCTCAGTTCAGAAACACACACACACACACACACACACACACACACACACACACACACACAGACATTCACCTTTCCGAACTGGATTCTAGCGTCAGAGGTAGACAGTTGGTATAAATAATTGAAAGGGTAAATCTAAAACCCCCTGTGACGATAGGCCAAACTCAAAAATACGATCTGTTGCCAACTATCTAACAACAGTGTTTGCAGGGCTGCTTCTAAAGTAGCAGAGGATGAGATCATAAACATACTGTGAAATTGGAGATTCTTCCTCCCTGGTGGAATTGTGATAGTTACTCTTCATAAATATAAGTATTCCACATCTTGCCCTCTCTCCTCACTCTCTTTTTATTCTTTTAGACTTAAGTCTTATTGGAAATAGCCTGAATTAGAAGAAAGCGTAACTGAATATTTGTTAGTTTCCTCTTCTGATATGCTTCCAGGCCGAGTCATGCCTTTGACCTCCCAGTGTCAAAGTCTTACATAAGGCTCCTCCCTACAGAGAGGCCAGAACAGCAATCCCTGCCCCTCCTCGACCTCCTGACCTCTTGCACAGGAGCTCTGTGATGACATACCTGAAATTCTTTGCTATCCTTTTGTAGCAGGTGCTGCAATACAAAATATTAATACAACCGAACCGAGAAATAATTGCTAACATGACTCAGATTATTTGGGACCACCCATTTGGTTGAGCTTGCTAGAAGACATTTAATTTCGGTTTCATTTCTGCATTTCACTATGAGTTTTTGGGATATTATATTTCTGTGAAGGAAATTGTATTGAAGATGCATAAAGAAAAGAAACTTCCCAGTATTATCACTTCTTCCTGGAACATAGCCGTAGTATTCTTCACTAGTATTATTAGATATCTGTATACGGGAAGTATACAGTTATTCAGGTTAATGATTCATATTAAAGAATGTATTTGTAAACTGTAACCAGATCAGTAGTTAACTTTTTTAAGCTCTGAAAAATAAAGATGTGTTAGACTTCAAATTACAGTGAAATCTGTCTTAATTCTACTTTTGTGGCTAGCAAAGGTTGTGCATTTATGTAAAAATATTTACAGAATGCTCTAACTACAGGATATTAAAGATAGATTTCTCTTTTAATTTTTAGAATTGTGACACTGCTGATGTCTGTTGTACAGTTGTTAATTCTTCAGAAGTTCTCTAAGATGTCAAATATAATTTTTGTTTCTTTCAGAGACAAGTAACACCTGCTCATGATTCACTATTACAGCAAACTCTAATTTTGTCATTAAATATTTTAACTCTGTGATGAAAGTTTGTTTCTCTCAGTTATTTGTGAAACCTATAAAAACACTATCAAATAGGTAGGCATCATTGCACTTTTGATGCTAATGGGAAGATCTTGTGTGCCTACAGGAAACCAAAGAACTAGGATTATTAGCATTATGATAAAGTTGCATAGCATTATGAGATTCTATGCAGCGAGAGTTCTTTTTTTTTTTCTTTTCATGGTTGAAGCAATTAAGCCAGTTAATAATTATCTTTCTGCTGATGTTAGTGATGTGCTCAGCTAAAGCACTTACTAAAGCTTGTACCCTAGTTCTGCAGACTAGTTTCATGCATTTTAAATTGGAAAGAAGACTTGGTCAAGTTATGTCGATTTATTTTTATGGAAAAGCAAATGCAACTTATTGCATCGCCCCATTTGTGTTCAAGGGAACTGACTTAGGTAACTACTGTGGCATATTAGCCATCTCTGGGTTTGTATGAACACGAAAGCAATCAGGACTTTGAAATATTTCCTGGGAGGACTGCACATAGAAGGGAAGATGGCAGTCTCCACTTTTCAGAGAAAAAAAAATGGATAGAAAGATGGTTTGGTTAGATGAGGACCCAGCCTTAACTATGTATTTAAAGGCACCAGTTCTTGTGAACTAATTATAAACCAATTGCCTTGCAAAGATCTTTTTTAAATATGAGTTTTATTAGCAATTACACCACAACAAACTCTCCATTTTTATGGGAGGATTAATATAAGTGTTTTTAGAAAAATCAATGGTGACTTTTTCCTTTGCTCTTAAGAGAACTTGCTTAGGAAAAACTATTGACATCATAATCATCATCTGCCTAAAGAAGCAGATTAAGGGTAAGGATAGGATAGAGAAAAAGGGGGGAGAAAAATACCAGAAATAAACTTCAAACAGAAATGAAAAAATTTGAGTGTTATATTTATCAAACCCCAATATGAGTCTATGCACCTGTGTACACTGGCCTAAAGAAATGCACAAGCAGGAGTTTGCAGTGACAAAAAGAAGTAGTTTGTTATAGAATTGGCCAATCGCAGTATAGGTGAACTCAGGCTCTGAAAAACCCGACTCTGCAATGGCAGGTATATTACAGGTTATATAAGGCAAAATCACAGGACACAGTAGGTTAGGGGTTCAGGGTCATATTAGGAGCTGATTGGTCAGAGGTGATGTAAGGATAATAAATCATTTCTTCAGGTCTTGAGGACAGATCTGAGATCAGTTGCGGTGTCCCTTTATTTGGTTTCATAGAAAAGTAGCCATGGGGTCAATCTACCTTCAGGCTCAGGAGCTGAAACATAACTTAGGTCAAGATGTTGTGTTTAGCCCGCCAGATGTCCAGACCCGTGACCATTAGTGTGGTCTGGGCTACTCTTTTCTGCTGCCTCAGGGATTAATGATTATCAAGGGGAAAGGCTAGGTCCCTGAGGTAGGGGTGTGTGTGTGTGTGTGTGTGTGTGTGTGTGTGTGAGAGAGAGAGAGAGAGAGAGAGAGAGAGAAAGAGAGAGAATGATTTCTAAAGCTATAGTTACAAATCAAATCAAAATCATGAGGACCCTCAGTTTCATTATTTCCTGTTGACATTGTTCCATGTGCCCCTTCACCTGCCTTGGGCGAGCCTGGATAGTAGCTGGATGTACATACGCACGTTTATGTTTGCATACACACAGTTGGCATCAAGGAAAGGACTAAGCTTGGGCTGGCCGAGCGGCTCAGTTGGTTAAGAGTTTGCTTAGAGCGCAGGCTCTGAGCAACAGGGCTGCTGGTTTGATTGCCACATGGGCCAGTGAATGCTGCGCCAGAGCTGAGCTGTCGCTGAGCTGCCAACAGGTGGCAGGATGGCTCAGCTGGTGTAACAACAAGACTGCCTGTTCGATGGTGGGCTATGCCCACCTGCAACTAAGACTGAACTCGGCACCTTGAGCTGAGCTGCCGCCTGGATGGCTCAGAGGATAGAGCATGCACTCTTAATAACAAGGCTGCTGGTTCGACTCTCACTTTGGATGGTGGCTACACCCACCCGCAACTAAGATTGAACACAGCACCTTGAGCTGCCAACGGGAAGCCAGATGGCGACTGACGCCCTCCACAATGAAGACTGAAGAACAACAACTTGGTCGATCCCCGTCCCCAATTCCCCAACACTGTTCCCTGCCCCCGATTCCCCAATAAAATCTTTAAAAAAAAAAAAAAAAGAAAGAAAAGAAAAGAAAAGGACTTAGTTGTGTTCCTGGAAGCCCCTGAAGTCACTCTGTGATATCTTCTTGCCCTTCTGGATATGGCTAGGCAGGTGACAGTATTTTCAGGGGTCATTAAAACTGGAAAATGCCTCATGTGAGTCATTATCAGAGCATAAGAAATGTAAAAACTTGAGACATGGGAAATTCCTGGCTCAAAGCTCCTAGAACTCTTAGAATTTCCCAAGTGTTGAGGGTAGGAAAAGGTGTCTTATGTTAATGAGCTGACTTTTGGAAAGCATCTAAGGATGGGGTCCTGGTGTCCAGTGGAACCATCCACATGATTAAAGCATTGTAACTTTTAACCCCAGCAACCCCACATCTTCAGGGAGGGGAGAGGGGCTAGAGGTTGAATCAATTGCCGTTAACCAATGATTAATCAGTCATAATCCTGTAACAAATTCTCCACAGAAACCAAAGAGGGTGAGGTTCAGAGAGCTTCCCAGCTGGTGAACACATGTAGATACAGGGAGAGTGGTGTGCCTAGAGAGGCACCCTTTCCCCTCATACTTTGCTCTATACATCTCTTCCATCTGGCTGTTCCTGAGTTATATCTTTTTGCAAGAAACCAGTGATCTAGTATGGGGCTTGTTTCTTGGAGTTCTGTGAGCCTTTCCAGCAAATTAATCAAACCCAAGGAGGGGCTGTAGGAACTCTTATTTATAGCCAATTAGTCAGAAGTACAAGTAACCTGAACTTGCGTCTGGTGTCTGAAATGTGTATTGGGGGAAGCAGTCTTGTAGGACTGAACCCTTAACCTATGAAATCTGAGGTTATATCTCCAGTAGATAGTGTCCGAATTGACTTGAATTCTCTGACACCCTGCTGGTGTCTGAGAGTTATTTGTTGGTGTGGGAGAACAGCCCCCACCCAGCAGTGGAATTGGGTCCAGGAATCCAATGTACCCACCCACAAAGCAAGCCTCACTTTATTTCCCTAAATGTGAATGAGCTAACAGTCCTCTTTTAACAAAATTATGCAAAAGATGGATTTTCTTTTGGTTTGCTTTTTGAAAATCCAGAAATTGCACATAAACAGATTTTGTATAGCCAGAGCCAGCCTGACACAAAACTGATGTTCATTTATACCTCCCCCCACTCCAACCTTTTGAGCAGCCTCTTTTCTCCCCTCCATGCCCTTCTTGGTTTTTGATTCTTCTTAAATCCTTCATTAGCTACCCTTCTAAAGTGTTACCTACACATAAAGTGCTGCTTTACAACAGCTTAGGGCAATTCCTCCATCCTGGCTGCTAACCATTACATTAGCTTTTAGGAACACACACATTTTACTCCCAAATTTCCTTTCTTGGGGTCCTTGGTCATCTTGTCTTTTGTAAAGAAAAAAAATGTCTCCAGCAAGCTACCATATGGTGGGGCACCCAGCTTCCCTAGATGCTTACTAGATTGAAAGCAGCAAATTATAGCCATCAAGGAAATTAAATACAATGTACATTTGAGCTGGATGACTGTTATTATATATTGTAACCTTCTGCCTTGACCCCCATTGTATTTTCTCCCTTGAGCCTCATCTCGAGCCTCAAATCATAGTTTCACTTCCCGCCCACCCTCTCACCCCTGAAGTTTTCCGCCACATTTTCTTCTTTCTGCTGATGGGTCATGGTCTTGGGTATCACAGGTCTTCAGTGGGTGGGTCTGCTTTGGTGGTCCATCCACTGGCACTGCTGGATGTGGGCTGGTGGGCAAAACTGCCTTGCCTCCCTGAGTCCCATGGAAACCGCTGGATGGAACTAAGTAAGAGAGTCTAAGTCAGCTGCTGAGTGTGTTGTCACTGTTCTCACATTGGGTCTGATAGACATTTTAAATGCTATTGATTCTCTCTGATGGAATGAAGATTTTTTATTTTTATAGAACATACATTTTTTTTCTTGGCTTCGCCTGCTCTACCATCTCAAGGATGCCTGTTTAAATGGAACCTGGCCCCATCACACATCCATCCTTGGACAGGATGGGCATCCTAGACAGTAATCGCCAGTCCCGCGAGTCCCAGGTGTCACTTGTCAGCATTAGATATGAACCTTTTTCCTGAGACATTGTATCCCAATGGCTTTGCCACTCTAAATATTTGTCATATGACATGGAAAGAAGAAAAATGAGCTCATGCGTTTTCAGCCTTACCCTGAGATCTAAACATGGGTAGGGTCCTTCACAATCTTTAAAGAAAATTCCTGTTACATGCTCTGACCACGTGAGCTAGATGCTCTGTTTAATTGTAATATCACATCCTTGGCAATTGAAGCCTGAAAATTTCTGTTAGTTTCCCTTAAAACCAATCCTTTCTTTTACTGTCTCCATAAGGAAAATGTGGTTCCTACTATAGAACGTGCTTTTTACTCATAATACAGTTGCTTCCTCAGGGAGTTTTGCCCTTTTCAACCTGGAATTACAGTGACTGCATCTTGTGGACCCGTTTGCATTAGTCTGAACTTTCCAATACTGAAGAAGCCTTGGCTTTTGGACAGAAAGAAACTATAGGGGAAAAAAAAAAGTATGAGTTGTCCCCTACCCCCACCTCCATCCTTGTGGGGGGGGTGGGGGGGTGAGAAATAAAGCACACACCTTTAGCTGGAGTGGACATGAGCAGGGTGCCCTCTGGTGTAGGTGACTTGAGTAGCATTGTATTGTGTTTAATAAGAGTGGTCCAAGGAGGGTCTGCCGAGCCCCACTTCAAATTCCAGCTCCAGTCATATTACATGGGTGAGTTTAGGGAAGTTACTCTCTGTGCCTGCTTTCTTAGCTTTAAAATGGGAGTGGTTATCTACTTCACAGGTTATCATAAGGATTAAATGAAATACTGCATGTAAAGCCTTTAGCCCTATGCCTGACCCATAGGGCTCCATGTGTGTCAGCTTTACAGCAGGCTACTTCTCTGTGATGGATCCAAAATACAGGAGTAAACCTTTCAGGTTTGCGATGCTGCCAGACTGTGCTGCTGGCTAAAAGAACAGACATGTTTTCCTTAAATCCATGTTGGCACTGGTCACATGAGCAAACATTACCCAGATCTCTTTGGCCATTTCTATGTCCCAGGAACATGGATTTCTGGACATTTCATATATCTCAGTTCCTGGCCTAAAGACCATTTTCTGAAGGAAATTTCCAAAAAGACTAATTTCACAAGAGTGAGGAATGAGAGAAATTGGCCTCAGTGCCTATGTCATCAAATATGGGAGTGGAAATGAATGATTCTATGGTCTGGGAGGTTATTTGACATGTTCTTTGGTCAGTAATTCATGCCCCTCTTTTAAAAGGAAGTCCAAGTTTGGTCTACAGATGTATTAGTGTGATTCTAAGCATGCTGCTTCTCAAACCATCCTTAGATGACTTAAATTGAGAATAACTTAAAAAAGAACCATTTACTCCACAAATTGAGCTTGAGCCTAAAGTAAAAATAACCCTGAGGAAAAAAAACTCACTAATACCTCACTAAAGTATGAATCAGTGATAGCACATCTTTCCTGGAAGCATCTTTAGACATTCAGCCAAAAGAAGGACTAAAGACCCCAGAAAAATGGTGCTGTCAGCATACTGTGTTCCCATAGTTGTCATGGTGCTATTATTTATGATGTCAAAGTAAACCCAACATTATTTAGGAAATAGGTCATTTGTAAAGGACTGTCCAGGCAAGAAGGGTCTGATTAGTTATAAAAATTGACCTGTCCCACCCAAAATCCCAAACTCTACACCTCTAAAAATTGCACTATGCATTATTTTTTAACAAACTACAAGCCAGGCAAATTTCTTTTATTAAAGTAAATTAACCAGAATCCTTCCTAGCAGAGAACCTCCTGGCTTTGTCATTAGCTTTTGGTCCTCAGGCAAATTACATAATTTTGCTGTAAATGGTTCTTCACGTTTCAAAGGAAAATAATCTACACCCTGCTTGCCTCAGAGTCCTGGTGAGTGAAGTGAAATGTGGAATATGAAAGAAGTCTGGGAAGGACTAAATGCTAAAGAGGTATGGCTTGCTCATTAAAACGTTGGTATTCAACTGTCCCCACCCAATGCCTACGAGGTTCTTTATCTACCACCCCCTCTTCCCCTACTAACCCTGGAGTACTAGATTGTATCATCACCCCCTTCCCCTTCTCCCAACAAAAAGAACCTCCCACAGACAGGTTGATGCCACTTGTCATCATGGGAAGTGGAATAAAGACAATAAATTGTAACAGACAGTTCCAAACTGCTCAGGGCAGGGGACAGCTGGGCTTAGAGGCAACTCCCAGGGAAAAGGTGCAGTGCTTTCCAGGGAAAAGGGAGAATAATGTCCTGGGTAGGTTGTCCTGGGGGCAGCTCGCCCCAGGACCACATGTAACTTCTGAGAGTTTGGGATGATTTCTCTGTCATCCTGATGGAGAAATTGGTCTCCACTCATCTGAGAAGACGTTGAAAACAAACAAAACAAAATTTCAGAAACCAGCCAGAGGGGTCATTCTTTCCCCATGGACATAGGCACATTCAGGGCCTGACAGTGTCTATTTGTCCTAATGTAAGATTAATATGGAGAGGGTCACAGAAATGGCCAAAGTCTTGGGAATAAGGAATGGCAATTAGTCAGTCATTCCAGACAGAGAGACAGGATACTGAGTGACAGATGTGATGAGAGTACGTTCTTTCAGGCACAGGAAAAATGTGACACTCTTCAACTCCGCTCACTGGAAGCAGCATTATTACCTAATGAGGGGAGACCTGGGCAGCCATCTCCATACTCCCCCTTGGGGGTGCCTCACCAGGCCTCATTTTCCCTGTGGAAACAGCAGGAGAAAGGGCTGGAAAGAGGCATAACTGTCTCCCCTAAGTCTAATGCTGATGTGCTTTAAGCCACCTACTCATGCTTTCGTTACTCTGGGCTCCACCAGATTGTCCATGGTGGGACACACACACACACACACACACACACACACACACACACACTCACGGCTGCCCTAGTGAACTTACTACTCACCAGCTATGCTAGATAAAGAGCTTGAGGACATTGTAAGGAGGGGAAAACACATTCCTCCCCACTGTGCTTCCATTGGGGCTAGAATCTATTTTCCCCTTTTTCAGTTCCTCCTCCCTGACATGAATGAAAGTGGATGAAAGGCAGATGGAGGCTGATGTTGACTCTAAGGGACAGCAGTTACCTGTAATGAACACCATCCTTACAGATGGTGAGTGACAGGAAGAGGCAGTCAGGGGAAAATACCAAATCTACGTTTGGAAGTTGTTCAAACCCATCCTTTGTGAGGAATGATCTGATAACCGTCTTGCCTAGTGACAGGTGTCAGCTTCTAAAAGTCCCCTCAAGCCTTAATTCCACAGGCAAACCCACAAAAGACATTGGCCTAAATTGCAATGTAGTGTTTCTCCAAGAAAAGAAAAACTTGAATACAGTACACAGGTTTGCTTAGCCCTGTAGAGATCTATCCCCCAGGATTCAGTCAGGACCCTGAATAACCCCCACCTCGTTACTCACTAGGTTTTAACTGGCCTGGCCATCATTCAGTTCTTCAAACATACCAGGGTTTTTTTTCACCTGAAAATCTTCACATATGCTGTCACTGATGCCAAAAATACTTCTTACCCCCAACGCTTCATGTGGCTGATCATTTCTTGTCTATCTATTAAATGTCTCCTCAGAAAGATTTTCTCCAACCACCACACCTAAAGGAGATCCCTGTGCTTCTCCCTCTCACAGCATCCTTTCTTTCCTTTCATAGAACTTGTTGAAACATGTATTTATACATTTATTTTCTTTTTTATTGTCTCTTGCTGTCTCGCTGGCAAAACAATCAGCTCTGAGAGGTCAGGAACCATGTCTCTTCTGTTCATCAGGTTGCCAGGATTTACCAGGCACTTGGGACATTCATATTGGATAGGTGAACCCACATCTACTTAAAGCAATGCGCAGGACACCAATTGGAGTTCACCACAAAAAAAAAAAAAATTTAAAAATCCGAATAGCTAAATATATGAAAGGATACTTAACCTCGATCATAGTTAAAGAAATGCAAGTCTTTCAAAAGATAGCATTCAAAATCTTGATGACCCTTGACAATCAAATACTATTGAATGGAGTATATACTTTGAGACCACATTTTCAAAGGCAAATTATCAAGATTCCAATTGCTTTACCTGCCCCCTTCACTCAGCCCCGCCGCCCCCTCCCCCCAAACCCCCCCAACCCTCACCCCCACCCCGCACCAGGCTCATGCGCCGCTGAGCCTCAACCACCCACCTCTGGCCACCACTGCACGTTATCACGCTCAGGTCCTGCTTCCTAGTTTGCCCTCATTAGAGCAGCTGAATTACAGTACGTTTCTCCAGCCTCTGGAAGGCAGAAAGCAGTTATCAAGAGTCACTTAATTCTCCAAAACAAACAAATAAAATAAATAAGCTCTGCTTTTGATTTTCCTGGTCGATATTTGATATTGGCGGCTCCTCCCACTGCTCCCACCCAATTTCCGCAGTGATGCTTTTTCCTTGACTCTTCTGTCCTTCCCTGCTCTCCAGGATTCTGAATCTCGAGAAGAAAGGAGTCATATAGTTTTCTAAGCTATAAAATTCTCCATCTGGTATTCTGGGCAACGCTTTCATTCATCTACGCCAGTTATCAGTTCATTTTCTCTGAGTCCAAACCCGCCCTTATTTTGTGATGCTGCAGCTGAACTTTCGGAACATCGCACCTGCAGCTTCGCACCTGCAGCTTCTGAACCCCTTAGCGGTTAATTACTTTTTACTCATTAACAATTATTTGTGGTAAGTTCTTCTTGTTCCAATAGCTCACATGGTTTCTTTCTCCCGCCTGACATCATCTCAGGCAACTTGGCACCGCAATGGCTGCAGATCTTCACCACTCTCCCCATCTCTTTTGGCAAATCCCTTACTTCTGGCAAATGATCTAATTTCCTATTTTACTAAGATCAGGACTATCGTATTTAAAATAATTTCACTTCCCCCACCTCCTTCTCTAAGTTCTTTTGCCTCTCATATACTCCAAACCTCAGCACCCCACCACCTGCTAAAGGAGGACCCCTCTCCTGGAGCCCTTCATTCCCACCTCCTTCTGCTTCTTTGAGAGCCTTACTTCATCAACAATGACTTCAATAAAGAAATAATAATTTAAAAAAACCAGTGACTTCATTTTCTTGTGTCTTTAGTCTTTCCATCTTCACTTTTCCTTTGACAGAGGACACATGTTCGCCTCCTCTATCATGAAGTCTGTTAAAAACTTTTTCTTGCCCTCACTACCCATGAAGATACCACCCTCTCAGCACCCCTGCTCAACAAACTTCATAAACTTGTGGCCTCAACTTACCAGCCCCAACAAGCCTGGCTTCTTTCCCCATCACGGCTGTGACTGTTCTCTCAGAGATGTCCCAGGCAAAAACCCACTGCCCATTTCTCTGCAGTAGCACTGGAGTCTTCCAGTTAGTTTCTCTCTTTCTGACTTGCTTCTTCCCAACCCTTAAACGCATATTTTTCTAAGAATTCTGTCCTGCCTCTCTTCTTGTTTTACACTTTTTCCTAGTCAATGAATTCATTCTACAAGCTGATGTATTTTTTTATTTTTGTGCAATAATACTACTCTATCCTTGACCTTTCTGCTGAACTCCAGAACCAAATTTCGGTCTTCCTGCCAGAAATTTCCACATAGCTCAGTAGTTGCAAATCTGAATTCGTTTTTTCTCCTCACAAGCCAGTTTTCCTTCTCTTAACTTCCTACTCAGACTTAGAACCTAGCTCACCTTTTTTCTCCTTTCCACAGTTATAAACTAGAAATAATAACAGTACATATGTTATGGGATTGTGTAAGGATAAAATTCTATTGTAAAACCATTATGAGAGTTAATATTTGGTATTCATATAATCCATTTAAAGTAATGGAAGTCTGCCAATTATATTTCACACATACAACAATTGTTGCATGTGTTTTTCCATCACTACCACTGACCAAGCTCTAACCCTCACACATGTTTACCTGAACCACTCAAAGAGGTCAACATTTATCAATAATCTACTTTATGCAATAGTTACTATTTTATATGCACTATTGCAAGAATATTCCCTGGGAAAAGGGACAAGATAATTCATACCCAATCTCAAGTAGTTCTACTTTCTACTCTGGTGAGAAAGGCAAATATATAAATCTCACACAGCCCAAAATGAATTAAGGGCTGCACTAGAGGTTAGAGATTGCAATAGCATTTTCCCGCCTCCCCTATCCAAACCTGCCTGTAAGTACTGTCAGATTCATCTTTAGAAAGACAGATCGTTTGTGATTGTTTGTGTCAGAACTCACAAATTCATATGCCAACAGAAGCCAAACAGGGAGTAAACTCGACCAAAATAGATTTGTAGAAGGCAATAAAGAGTGGTGTGGACTGTGGCTAATTGGAAGTACTGAGTGTGTGCACTCAGGGGGCATGCCGCTACTCAGTTTCAGTCATGGTGGCCATATATGGAAAGCAGGCAGTGTTGTCAGATCCTTCAGCTTTTTAAAAGCGTATTTATTTTTATTTGTGAAACATCCCATTATTTTTATTTGTGAAACATCCCATTTGAAACAAAATGTAACAGTAAGTAAAACCTGGCTCTTTGGCTACCATTTTTGTAGCCCTCATTCATGTCACTTTACCACTGAAAATGTTTGATAACAAAGTGCCTAAGAGCCTGGCTTGAGAGGGTCCTTGTGGTAAGCTAAGTAATGCACCCCAAAGATGAGCACATTCCAATCCCTAGAACCTGTAAGCATGTTACCTTACATGGCAAAAGGGATTAGCAGATGGGATTAAGCTAAGGATAATGAGATGGGGAAGTTATCCTGGATTCTCTGTCTGAGCCCCATATAATCATAAGGGTCCTTATAAGAAAAAAGCAATGTGATGATGAACAGAGAGAGAAACTGAAAAATGTTAAACCGCTCGCTTTGAAAATGGAGGAAGGGGCCCCAAACCAAGGAAGTGGGCAGCCTCTAGAAGCTAGAAAAGACAAACAAACAGATTCTGCCTTAGAGCTTCCAGAAGGAACACAGCCCCGCTAACACCTTGATTTGAAGACTTCTGACCTCCAGAACTGTCAAATAACAAATCTGTTTTGGTTTAAACCACCAGGTCTGGGGTAATTCATTACAGAAGCAATAGGGAACTAATCCATCCTTAACCCCCAAGGGGAGGTGTAAACTCTCAGGAGGGCTCTCAAGATGGGTGGCAGGGGGATATGTCCCTGTGAAATCAGGCAGGGCCAAGAACTCCTCTCAGGCCTAACTTGGTTGTGATCAACAGGCATGTATTGAGATATCTTGATCTCTCCTGGGGTTGGAAATAGGAATTCAGACCACAATCTCCAGGACAGATCCATATAAAGAGAAATAAAATTTTAAGACAGAATACAATATACTAAATGCCAAATGGGTGACAAGTTCAGCTAGGGCTTTAGGCTTTCAGAAGAGGTAACCATCCTTGCTGGCAATGATATGCCTCTCCTCCTATTCAGTCTTTCCATGATGGGCAGGGTCTGTGCAGCCAGGCTTATTCAGGACAGTCTATGTTTATATCTGTTGTCCTGGTATAATCATGAATAGGGAGGGATGCCTTTCATTCTCCAAAGTCCCGGTTTCATGATAAAACTTATGGTCATTCAAATGATAGGGCATTAGACAGAAGCCCCTGGTATAGAGATACCTTGTCAGGAATAACTTTGAGCTTGAATCTTAATGCAGAATAAAAAAAGTGATCCCCAAGTTTTTATGCCACCGAAACCTTAGTAGAGAATACTTTCAGTTGATTAAGAGTAAAACAGACATTTCAATAATACTTGACATACAGTACTCAGAGTCTCTTCTTGGCATAGTTGAAGTGAGGAAACTTAAATTACATTGTCTAATGAAATATGATGATTCTGATGACACCTCCTGCTGCTGAAGCAGCTGAGGGCCTCTGCTTTTTTGTTTTGTTTTGTTTTGTTTTTAAGCATTGCTTCTGAGCAGAATGGTGGTAGGGTTGGAGAGTTTGGACAGGAAGAGGAAGAAGAGTTGGAGAGATATAAGAATATAAGACAGGTCAGAGGGGAAAGACAGCAAGTTCCAGTTTTCTTGCCATATTCACCAGACGTAAAGAGCAATCATTTGAGTCCACACTTGAACTTGCCTCTCAAGGTGCTATCCTTTCAAAGCCATTTCCAGCTCCAGATGGGAGGTGAGGCAGTGAGGCCCTGCTTAGCTCTGAGTCTGTGCCAAGAGGTGCATTGCAGTGCGGAGGCGAGCTCTACATGTGGAGCTTGGAATCCATCTGTCATGTCAATCCAGATGTGGGCTGAATCATGTCACTCAAATTGGTCCAGAAATGGATGAAAATTCAAATGCTGACAAATGAGCACATTTATCAAATTATAGGAAGCTATTTAGTGTGCTCGAGTTCATACCTACCTTTGGAGGATGTTGATGAAACTCTGTGTCTTCCAGCTCATTTTTCTTATCTTCTGGCCAACTTGTTAGCCAGGATGAACACAATATGTAATGCTGTATGTCTTTTTCTGGCATTTCTTCTGTGTTTTTAAATTCCTCTTTGTATCTCTCCTTCCCTGGGAGAACCCAACAAGATTCCAGAGCTGACCTCTGATTGAGCTGTAGTGGTTTTAGTCTGGTCTCCTTGCACATTCTACCTCAATACTCCCTTCTCTTTACACTAGGCCTCTCAGAGGCAACAGTAAATTTTCTCCAAACACATTTGTGTAGCTTTGTGAGAAGAAGAGAAAGGAGGAGAAAGGGATGAGAAGAAGCCTGGAGTGAAAGGCATGAGTGGGAGCAGGGAGGAGGGAAATATAGAAAGAGGGGCAGAGGGCCGGCCGAGTGGCGCATTGGTTAAGCGCTGGTTTTGGGATGCCAGCGGTCCCGGTTCGGATCCCACATGAGGGCCAGTGACACTGCCCTCTACAGCTAACAACAGCTCCACCTGGAGCTGGGCTGTGCGAGCCCGGGTGATGGTGTGGGCTGCAGCCCCTGCTGCAGTGGGCTGCCATAGGCTGCAGTGAGTGGCCCGCAGCCAGCGTGAGTGGCCGGCAGCCAAGCGTGAGCTGCCAATAGCCGCGATGAGCGACATCCAGAGGCCAGCGACCGATCTGCCTCATCCGGGAAGAGCGCAATGACGATACCAACAGTGAAGCAACATCCTCCGCAACTAAACTGAAGAACGAAAAGACAGCAACTTGTCTGTTCCCTTTCCCCAATTCCCCAACGCTGTTCCCCTCCGCCAATTCCCCAATAAAATCTTTAAAAAAGAAAAAAGAAAGAGGGGTAGAGTGTCCAAGGTGATGGGGAAAATACAGTAACAGTTCTGGGTCAACCACAGGCCCTGTATCTTCTCCATGTTTTAATGACTCAGAGAAGCTGAAAACAGGTCTGTGGGAAGTTGTAACACTCACCAAACCCTTGACAAACGCTATTCTTCACAGAGGCTGTGAACAATTGCCCGCCTGCCAGGGTCTGACTGAAATAATAGCTGTACCTACAGGATCATTTGGAAGACAGATGGTGGAGGCAATCCCCATTCGTCTGCCAGGGGCCATTTCATAATTCTCACTGTGTGTCAGACCCCGGACAGGAAGGCAGAACGCAGTCTTTCTAATTATCCAAGCTCATTAGGTAGCTGTTGTTTTCAAGACAGCTCCCCATCCCGCCTCTGTCCTGCTCCTCCACCTCAGTCCCACCATGCCAACGCTACTCCAAGGTGCGTTTATAAATACCTTTGGCACTTTAGAAAGAGCAGGTTTCTAAAACCTAAAGGTCTTGAAGTTTACTAGGTGAGGATTATTTTTTTTTTTCTCTCTCTCTCCTCTTTCCCAAAGAGATATTGATTGCAGGTCCAAACAGGGTCCCCACACAATATTTGCTGCTTCCATGACCTGGCCCATCAGTATTCCATATTTCAAAGTCTGGGTGACTTTTCCTATACTGAGGTTTCTTTTTTATACTTAAAGTACCAGACATCTGTGTTATCTTTTATATGGGATGCATTAATCCAAAGACTGCAATGTTTCATCAGAGATCCTTGGTTATTATTCAAAAGCAATTTCTGAGAACTTGCCATGTACATGTGAACAGGAGTGAAGATAGGGAGAGATGGGGAGGCCCTACAAATGAGGGCAGCTTATGAAGCATTGACCTGTGCAGTGACACAGGGCCCCGCACTCACTTTTATACTCTGCAGTCACTGTCCTGAGATTTTTAATTAGTTTTGAACAAGAACCCTGCATGCTCATTTTGCACTGGGGCCCACTAATTAGTAGCTATCTCTGCTACACTTATTGGGAAAGGGGGAGCATTCGCAAGGACCTACGAGGGTGTACCTCCTGAGCCAAAGTTGAGAGGACAGAAACTCCATATGTAACAGAGACTAGCCAGTGAAGGAGCAGCGAAAATCAGTACATGCAGGAAGGGAAACAGGCAGCAAATATTTTTAGTATCTAGTTGACCACTGCCTCAGACATGAGCCTGTTTTCAGGGTGCTAGCAAAATCGAATTTGCGATCCTGAAGACTAGAGATAGACCCCAGACTACTGTAAAGTCACCAAGGTGACAGTACTACCTGAGATTCTCTCAGGAAACAATTGTCTGGCATAGCTCCCTTCACTGTATACCTAATTTTGCTACATACTGGTTCTACTGAAATTTCAACAGAAGATGCATTAGAAGGATTTGTGAGATATATGGCCGGAATATAAGTGGGAGCCTGTAATGGGAAGGCTTTGAATGCCAGACTGAGGAGTACAGGAAACTCTTGAATATTGGGTAGGAGGGTGATGGCTGTAGCCCTGGTTGCCCCAAGAAAGGAAATATTCTTTCTAGATCCATTGGGCCATTCATGCAAAAGGCTTGTATAAAAACAAGTAACTCCCCACCACCTTCCCCTTGTGGCACGTCTCCCTCCCATCATTTTATTTCCTCACACTGCCTTTCCCACCCCACAAACACACAGCAGAAAAAGTCCAGCTATTGTCTCCAGTGCTGGCCCCACTGCTGCCCTTGACGTCTCTAAGACTCAAGTCTTTGACCATGCTTCCGTCCATCACACTATACGTCTCTGAATTCACAGCTCTGACCTCTCCCACATTGCTTACCTGAGCAATCACACTCATGATGCTGTCTATTGTAGGCAGAATTCTGAGAAAGACCCTAATGACCCTTGGCCTTGTAAAATCCCCCCTTATGAGTGTAGGGGGAACCTGTGAATATGATGAGGTACCATGCCCGCGGTTATGTGGCCAAAGGGATCCTGCATATGTAATTAAAATTACTAATCAGAAAGGGCCTAATCTAATCCCATGAACCTTTAAAACAGAGTTTTCTCTTGCTGGTTGGCAGTAGGGCAACTCAGCAAGATTAAATCACAAGAAGGACTCAATGTCCCAATGCCGCTTTGAAGATGGAGGGGCCACATGAGAAGGAATATAGATGGCCTCTTGGACCAGAGAGTGACCCCCAGCTGATAGCCAGCTAGGGAATGGGAACCTCAGGCCTACGGCTGCAAGGCACTGAATCCTGCCAACAACCTCACCAACTTAAAAGACTTTCCCAGAGCCTGCAAGTTACAGTCTAGTCTGGCCAATATCTTAATTCTGCTGTTATTAATGCTATTAATATGCCCACTGCTAGTCCTCAAAGGACAAATGCTTTCCCAGTACCATACTTTCTTAGGTTTTTTGGAAAGAGAGCCTTCCTTTGTTTTCTTTCAAGACTCACATTTTGACCTGGATTATTCCTGAGTAGGCAATAGCACACATCCTTTACTGACTGAGAAGGCAGCTAATTTTGCAGGGGTCACAGATGGTGTTTTCTATGTTGGGTGTGAGAAAAACATTGGCTTCTGCTATTGCTAGCTCCATTCTTACCATCCCCATTTGCTTACTTTAAAATAAAGCAACCAACAGAAAAACATAGGGGCTATAGGGAACTTTGTCATCACATAAAGATAGAAGAATGGCCCTCAGGGTGTCACTCTGTGAGTTTACGACAATCACTAGTGTAGGCAACTCAATCTTGGCATATACGAGGTCCGACAATGAAGTTCACAAACTCATCCTAGAAAAAGTGCTACATACCTCATGGCTGAATATCACTATGGCTACCTTCAAAGTACTCCCCTTGGGAAGTTATGCACCGATGCCAGTGCCTAGTCCGCTCTTCAAAGCGATTCTGGAACTCTTTTTCTGGAATGGCCGCCAGAGCTGTCGTCATATTACCCTTGATGTCCTGAATGTCATCAAAATATCTTCCTTCCAATATTTCCTTTATTTTTTGGTTAAAGAAAGAAGTCATTGGGGGCAAGATCAGAGTAGGGAGGGTGTTCCAATACAGTTACTGGCTAAAAACTCCCTCACAGACAGTGTCGTGTGAGCTGGTGCATTGTCGTGATGCAAGAGCCATGAATTGTTGGTGAAAAGTTCAGGGCATCTAACTTTTTTTTTTTTAAGAGGGCAGTGTCACTGGTCCTCATATATGGGATCCGAACCCGGGCTGCTGAAATCTTAAGCCAGCTCTTAACCACCGCACCACTTGGCCGGCCCAACATAGTCTAACTTTTTCATGTAGCCTTTTCAGCACTTCCAAATAGTAAACTTGATTAACTGTCTGTCCAGTTGGTACAAATTCATAATGAATAACCCCTTTGATATCAAAAAAGGTTACAACATTGTTACAACAAAGTTCTCGAACTTAATTGTCAGCCGTGTACTTACTGTGCAAAAAACACTTAACTTATTATTATAAGGACTTAATAGACATGATCTTTATCCTCAAAGACTTAACAATTTAAAGCCAAAGACGGAAGTAACCTACAAAGAAATGGACTATAAAATACATGCAAAATGAATATTATTAAATATTGCCTTGGGATCTTAGCCAATGGACAGTCCAGTGTCATCAAAAACAGAATTATTTATTAAAGATTTTAGCAGGCCATTTGGCTCATTCTGTTGTTATCGTCTTTGAAGTTTTTCTTATCTTAATCCTCTTAGAAGTGTAATGCATCGCTGAGGTTGCTCTGAGTTTATGTTGCGCTCACTTTTAATGTGTGCTAAATGATTGGAAATGGGAAGCAGATGGACACTTGGCCGAGAGATTAAACTCCATCTCCTTAATTAGATGGTGTTGATTAAGGCTTCCATGGGGTCTTTCTCCTCACTGCCAAGTAAAAGAGCTCTCCACTGGGGCTCCTCAAAGCATTTGAGAACTAATGGTTTATTCAGTTCCTGCTTTGCACTTATTCACAGATACTGAACAAACAGGAGCCAAATTGTCTTTGTCTCTTTGGTTTTTCTCTAACAGTTTCATTTTTTGACTTTCCTTTCTGGCAGGAGTTGAAACAGAATAAAGGGAATTCTAGATAGCCCCTGGCTGAACTTTGCTTCCTATTCAGCAGAACTTAGTAGGGGAAGGGGTTGTGGTCTTCTGGACAGAGCACTTCAGAGGAAAGCGCTGAATACTTGTACCTCAGCCTTTGGCTTCTAACACAGAGAGACAGAGCAAGAGTTTGGAGACTGACAGATCTGAGTTTGGATCTTGGCTCATCTGGTGATTAGCTGTAAACTGTGGTAAGCTGGTAAAACACTCTGAAAATAAATAAATAACACCCCGATATGTCACATGCGCCAATTTTTATAGTGTAAATACTGCTACCATGGCTGGTTTTAAGCTACCAATGTGATGTGACTGAATGCAAGGTTGGGAAGATATTTGTACTGTGGGCTCTAATAGCCCATGCAAGCTGACTCCACCACACCCATGACTGTAAATACTTTTATAGTTTGGTCATTCATATGAAAGGGATGAGGTATTTTGCAGGGTCTTTATAAAGATTAAAGTAATAACTGCAAAGTGGTCACAGCAGAGCCTGAGGGTCTGAGCCTGGCCTACAGTAGAAGCTCAATAAATCGTCACTACATGTTAGGATGTGACTTCACATTGCTGATTGCTGAGCACTCTAAGAAGTCAGCCTCAGCCTTGAAATTTCAGCAACTAAATTCTTTACATAGCTATCTGGGGGACTGATTCACATTAATCAAATTCATAAAGGGCAGTTCTATATATCACAATGCCAATTTACTGCTTTGATTTAGTGTGTATACAGAATAATAATTTTCCCAACCCAAAATGGAGTTCATAGTTTATCTAATAAAAGATATCTTTTTGTGGTTTAGGAATTTGTCTATATGCAAAGTGCTAAAAAAGCATAAGTGTTAATTATATTTAAATATGCTTAATTGATCATCCGGATTAAAAAATTAAATCGGAGCTACCCCAGAAAATCGCTGGCCTGTGCTGACATTAGTCTGTTTATTCCCTGGTCTGAGAACCAAGGCTGGTGCTCTGCACTGGTCTCCTTGCAGGCAGCTAGCACTCATGTCAATCCTGAAGAAGGCTGAAGAACAGACACTGTTAAGTGGAGAGTATATTTAACCACCCCTGAGGAAGCCCTGCCTGGAGTTTCCCCAACCACAACTATAATTATAGATTTTAAACTTGTTAGGTAAGGGAGGAAGGATGGAGGTTACCAGTTCCATCTTACTGTTGTGCAAATTGACACACATAAAAAATTACTAGGAGAGCTGAGACTAGAATTCAGATCTCTGAAGCATACTTTAGTGCTCTCTCTTCTACCCCTGGGATGATCAGTTAGGCTCAGCAGAGAAAGAGTATCTTCTTAAAAGAGACATAAAAATGATCTTAGGCATCGAGAAAAGAGGTTTGAGAAAGCCAAGAGAGGAAGAGTTTAAATGAGTTGTGTCAAATTCTGCAGAGGTTCAGAAAAAAAAATTGGAGTTCTTAAATATTTTTTTTTTTTTTGCATTTTGTAAATTTTAGGGTCATGGTGATCTTAAAAATAGTTTAATATGTCTTAAAAATCATTTAGCGATGGGGCAGGGGAAGAAGATAAGTCAGATTGCGGTAATGTGAGGAATTTGTGGGAGTGAGAATTTATGGGCGGTCAGCACAAAAATTACCTCAGCCATGGAGTGGGTGGGTGGGTGAAGATGAGAGGGCCTTTAACTCTTAACTTTGACATTTAACACTTAACTTTATCCTTGTAGTAACATCACAGAGGAAAAAAAACTATGGAAGTTCCCAAGTCTCCCTCCCAATGGAATCAATCAATGGAAAACAGCTCATCATTGCTTCTGAATGAGAAAGTATCTCTTTTCATAACAGAGACATTAAGATGTTCTGCTAATTCAACTACTTAAACTGGTTGAACATCTGTGGGTGCTTTATCTTGGTTAATGGGGATATTTTCAAGAGCCCAGCTTATGGGAATTTTATGACTGGGCAAGTTTTATTCATTGCTGGGTTTGCTAACTCCTACTCTATTATTTTACTTATTTCCTCCCCACCCCCCTCACCCCAATTCACCCTTTGCTCCCACTTCTGTTGGAAAATATGTCAGCTTGGCTACAAAACCATATAGATTTATATTTTTGTTTCTTTATGTTTGTTTTATTTATATTGGTTTTATTTATGTAAATTATATTTACTAGTTATTAATTTTTTCTGTAATCAACTTATGATTTAATTAGGGTCATGGAAATGGGGAGGCTTGGCAATAACTATTAAAGGGGAAGGGGAAATGCAGACACAGCTGTGATATTGTGGTCCATATTAAGTGGAATCACAGAAAGGCTTTCTGAGCTACAGTAGAGACTGTAGTCAGTCATTTTTCTGCAGTGTTCAGCAGGACAATTCAGTGTATGAGCTTTTAATACATTTTGGCTGGCAGTGGAGCTGCTGCCACCAAGACCACTGATGATACTGACCGTATTGCAGAAGGATGATGCATTGAAAACCTTCCTTGAATTTTTTTTGACTTCTTGCCAGCTTTAACTCTGTCTTTCTTTCTTTCTTTCTTTTTTTTTTTTTTGAGGGCAGTGTCACTGGCCCTCATATATGGGACCCGAACCGGAGCTGCTGGCTTTCTAAGCCAGCACTTAACCCACCGCGCCACTCGGTCGGCCCAACTCTCTGTCTTTCTTAATGATCATGGTTTTTAGGGGTGGAGATTATGTCCAACTATTCTCAGGTGTCATGAACCTGAAAGAACTTCATTGATCTTTAGCAGGCAGCAAATCTGTATCCTTCCAAAAGGCCCAAGGAGGCTATTTACCCCTAAAACGTCTTGAGTAGAGACGTTTCTCCCGGCAAGGACTCCCAAAAATTCCTCTATAATACACTTTCCTACCGCTCTCCTCCTTTCCACATTTATTCACTCACTCATTGATTTGTTTGGTTAGCACGTATTTATTGAGCAACCACTACTTTCCAAGCACTAGAAAATATAGCACTACAAAATATGGAGATACAGCAGTGAACAAGATAGGTACTGTCTCTGACCTCATGAAGGTCATACTCTATCCACTTTGCTTAATCTCTTGCCCCTAATCACAAGTACCTCTTTCTTAGGAGAGAAAACATGTTTATTCTGATGAAGTTACTTTTGTACTTAGTGTTTTAGAAAATTCTGATATGAAAGGGCTATGCTCAAAAAAATTTTGTGATAATAACTGCCATTGGTTGAACACCAATGGAAGCAAAAATGATGGGATTAAGAAGGAGAATGGATGGTGGCATTCTCCTAGAGAGATAAAGTGCTGATGTCAGAGAATGAAGGAAACTGAGGATGCCTTTACTTACCCACCAATCAAGTGGATTGGAAAGAAACATAAATGGTAAAAGAAATGCAGAAGAGTTACACTTATAAAGTAAAAATATAAATAATCTCTTTGTATTTCTTTTCTATCCTCATGAAGACTGGATTTATGCTGTCATAGAATGAATAGAATTGTGACTTGTATTTCACACATCACCTGATTTGTTAATTACTTTTGACTGTTGTATCAAGTTTTCAACCCCAACCCCCCAACCCCACTCGCCTGTCTCAACTCTTTGATGCTGCACGTATGCAAGAGTACATACATCCACTGGAGTTACTCAGTCACTGATTTGAACCCCATCTTTTCCAATTAGCAAACATAGGTCTAGAGCAGGGGTCAGCAAACTTTTGAGATGAAAGAGCCAATCCTGTCCCTTGAAGTTTTGCAAGACCTATAAAACAAATGAAATCACTATTATGTGAATAACATCCTTAAAAAATTTTATAAATGAAACTAAGATAGCTTTATTTTCATTTTCAATTTTACTTCAGAGCCACATGTATGTACCCAAAGAGCTGTATGTGTCTCACAAGCCACAATTTGCCTACCGTTCGTCTAGAGCAACCCATTATCTTCCAGTCTTCTTGATCTTCTGACCTGTTTTACAAGGCCTTTCCTTTTCATGCCTAACACAAACATAGAAGATGCACAATAAATATTTATTTTTATTTTTTTTTATTTTTAAAGATTTTATTGGGGAATTGGGGAAGGGGAACTGCTTTGGGGAACTGGGGAAAGGGAACAGACAAGTTACTGTCCTTTTGTTCTTCAGTCTAGTTGTGGAGGACATTGCTTCACTGGCCCATGTTGGTATTATCATTGCATTCTTCTCAGGTGAGGCAGATCTGTCGCTGGCCTCTGGGAGGCTGCTCACTGCGGCTCTTGGCAGCTCACACTGGCTGCCAGCCACTCACACTGGCTGCCAGCCACTCACTGTAACCTATGCAGCCCACTGCAGCAGGGGCTGCAGCTATGCCATCCCGGGGACTCACAGCAGCCCAGCTCCAGGTGGAGCTGTTGTTAGCTGTAGAGGGCAGTGTCACTGGCCCTCATATGTGGGATCCGAACTGGGGCGGCTGGTGTCCCAAGCCAGCACTTAACCAACGAGCCACTTGACCGGCCCAATAAATATTTATTAAATGAATAAATTTTATTTCCACTTTCATATTCTTTCTCAGGTAAGAGATACTTATTATTCTCTTGGAAGAAGCATCCAAATTAATGAAGAAAAAAAAACAAACAGGTCTAATCTCCATTTCAATTTGTTCAGCTAGGAGTGAAAAAAAAAGTTTATTTTACATTCCTGTTCTTTTATTCTAAGAACTGACTCATTTTTAATCTAAAAAGGCACATTGACTCATGGGCTCAGATTATCTTCAGCACACCCAGAAAGAAGAGCAGATGGTTTGCTAGATCAAGGAATTCCCAGGAGCTTATCTCCATTACTCAACAGATCATTAATTTGGACTTCAAAACCACAAATGAGCATTAAGATCCCTAAACCAAGAGCTATTCTGGGTCCTTTGCCTTCAAAGAGATTGTTAATGATTAGGTTTTTTACCACCAATAAAGAAAGCTCAAGAACAAAAGCTATCTCACTATTTCAAAGAACCCTGACCATAGAACGCATGTAAGACAATGGGATGAGTATAGTCCCCTACCCCACATTCCAAGGGGATAAGACACAGGAAACTTCTCTTGCCCAGGCCTGTTTATCTCAGATTCTGGGTGGCCTATAGAATGCCAATCCGATGGTGCTGCAGTGTGTAGCAGCACAGTATTGGCCAGAAGAGATTTTAGTAATCATCTTGACAACATCCCTCTCTGGCGATCTGGAATTTGAAAACCACTGAACAACGCGTACAAACCACCTGGAAATGCAGCATAACATGTATCAAGTGTTATTAAATGCCTGGCTGAATTCAACAGACAGTAGGGAAATGCCAAGGGGGCCCTGTAAGCAGAGCTGTAAGCAGAAATAGGAGCCCAGTTCAGGAACTAAGAGGCTTGGGTTTTTAATGGCAGTGCTGGGCCAGAAGACAAAGCCTTAGGCTCAAGCAAAGTGGGGAGTGGGCAGCCCCGTGTAAATTCAGGTCCCTCAAAGTCCTATGCCATAGAGAAAAGGCACAATAGGAAAAAAAAAATCATCTCACCAGCAAAGGGAGAGGAGGCAGCTAGCCTATCTTGACATGGATTCTGGTTAGAAATTTTACAAAAGGTTTCCTGTGAGAATTTGTAACCTTACACCTGACCTCACATGGGCCAGGCATTCTAATCTACTACCCCAAGGATCCAGGCAACTCCTACAAAAACATTTCCTTATTAATTCCTGGGAAAGTGAATATTCATACTCAAATTGTAAAAACCTGAGTTGGTAGTTAATGATTGGGTTAGAAAGAAGTGGTAGTTGGTGAACATATAGTTTTATTTGTAGAGAGCTTATTTTATATATCTGTAAGTCTTTATCTACCTCCCTAAGTAGGCTTGTACAAACTAATTCATAATGTAATTGAACCCCTCTCAAACACCTCCTTTTACTGTCATTCTGAAACTTGAGGTAGAGAAAATATCTCTGCTTTTGAAAGATACTTGAATTTGGGTGGCTCTAGCCAACTCTGTACATTGGCCCTGATGATGCTTTGTCAAGGAATAGTCCTGATTATGTAGACCAGCTTACACGACATTCTAACAGGTGAGAACCCCTTTTAACATCTAGGAACTTTATGCCCTTCCTTCCAGCCAACAAAACTGAGTACTTAAAATGAGCGTTGTTTCAGCACCAAAGTGAAATAAAGCTAGTTTTCTCTTCACAGAAATTGCTTGTTCAGATCACCCAACTTTTCCATTACCTGTCCGTTCAATATCTTGACCTGGTTCTGGGGCCCATTTCCTTCTCTCTCCTTACCCACTCTCTCCCCAACCGTGCACACTAACCTGAAATGTCAGCTCCCAACCAGATCTTTCTAGTCATCACTACTAACTGTGGGCTAGTTTGTCCTGCCCAAACTCCATTAAGTTGTCTGGTAAAACTCCTTCTTTACATGGTTCTGGCTGAGAATTGGCCCAAAGAGGAACTTGAATGGGATTTGGAGGGTGGAAGTGAAACAACAACTGTTACTTGCTGAAGGGCATCAAGATTAGATGCAGTAACTGAAAAATGCAGAGGTGACAGTGGATTCCAGCCCCTCCTGGCTCCCCCCGCCCCCCCTTTCCCCATCTGCATCCAGCTCTTCTTCCTGACTGTTGATTCTGTTGACAAGGACAGCTCCAGGCCTCTCCCCAGACACTTGCCAACAGACCCACAGAGGCACAGCTGCCCACAAACCTCCCTGACCTTCTCATTTGCTCAGTCCCATTTTGAAGGTCAGATGCACTTGATGTCTCATACACACTGGCTATTGTCTCCTCTGATTCTCCAACTTCCTCCTGGATCTTCACACCTCTCCGTATCCTCCCATAACTGAGTTAGGTCTAGCTTCTATAACAAATCCTTTATCCCATGATGAACAGTGGTTCTGTTTCTCTAATTGAACCCTGACTGATTCGCCCTGTTACCTGGTACACAAGAGGCTGCAAGATAGAATTAGGTGATAAATATTTGAAATATTGGGATTTAACCTGAGCATCGTTTTCCTGGACAATGGAGTAATGAAATCAGAGAGAAAAAGATGGGATGGCACTTCTCCAAAAGGGAGAGTCCTAACTGCTAACAGTCTGTCAAGTTCCTTATTAGCTGATTTACAGGTTCAAAACATGGTTTTCATGTTCTGCTGCTTCGGTCCCACCCCTCATCCCATTTAACGCTCAGATTCATAGGTTCCAGACCAAGGCAAGGCAGAACTGCCAAACGGTCATCCTCTCTGTGTTGTCTTCCACTCCCCACCACACCCTCATTTGTGTGCTTTGTATTCCTTTCTCTCCCACACACGGGGCCAGCAGAAACCACACCATGCTCAGGTGCTCTGAAAAATGCTGGTTTTGAGTTGTAATTTTTTAAAATGTTTCACTGGTATTGCAGAGCACACAGCCGCTAAAAACCAGTGACCTTCATCTTGGCACACATTTCTCATTCAGCTAGCACACCCTGGCAATTCCCACTTAGACTTTTTTACAGAATACTTTTGCAGCATTTCCATTTATTACACATTCAATTGCCTTTTAATTGGCGCAGATGTTTTCAGTGTGTTTGAGGCATACTGGAATGATCTTCTGTAGAACCCCCTTCAGGCTCACTTCCTGCCCTGAATTACATTACTGTCAGCCCAAACGCTGTGCTTGGGTCTCTATGTCTAATCAAAATTTTACTTCTGGATTATTAAGAATATGCCCACTCGGGCCCGCCGAGTGGCGCAGTGGTTAAGCGCTGGCTTAGGAAGCCAGCGGCCCCGGTTTGGGTCCCACATATGAGGGCCAGTGACACTGCCCTCAAAAAAAAAAAAAAAAAAAAGAATATGCCCACTCCTTCCTCCTTCCCTTTCTTCCTCCATTCTTTCTTCCTTTCTTCAGTGCTTATTCAGACAAAACTTAAATTTAGCTTTTTTTTCTCACCCTTACATCCATAGCTTTTGGTTTTCATTTCTCTTCTTGTTGAAATAATTCTCTGAATGATTTTCACAAGCAGTTTTTGTATGTTCAATCTTCTAGGACCTGGTATGTCTGCGGATATCTTTTTTTTACCCTCATATTTAAATGATTGGTTAGACAGGAAATTTTGGACTGAAGCTCTCTTTTTTAATACTTGAAAACTACTATTGGGCCGGCCGAGTGGCACGGTGATTAAGAGCGGCTTGGGACGCCAGCGGCCCCGGTTCGGGTCCCACACATGAGGGCCAGTGACACTGCCCTCAAAAAAAAAACAAAAAAAAACCTTTAGGACCAGCTGAGTGGCTCAGTTGGTTAAGAGTTCGCTCAAGAGTGCGAGCTGAGCTCTGAGCAATGGCGGTTCGATGCCAGCCCGAGCTGAGTTGCCCTTGAGATGCCAACAGGTGGCAGGATGGCTCAGCTAAAAAAAAAAAAAACTACTATCAATTTTGTTATATCCAGGATTGTTGAGAAATCTGCTTCCTTTTCCTTTGAAGATGATCTACATTTTTCTCTCCAAAAAATTTTATAATTTTCCCCTTGCCTTTTATGTTCTTGTTCTAGGGTGTGTGTGTGTGTGTGTGTGTGTGTGTGTGTGTGTGTGTGTTAACATATTCTATGTCAGCTTTCTATTGCTGTGTAATAAATGTGGTAGCTTAAAGCATAAGCTTTCATCAACTTGTATTTTATAGGTTGGCAACTTGGGCTGGGTTCTGCTGGTGGCTCCTCTGTAGTCAGGTGCTAATCAGCTAAATGGTTCTGCTTCTGGGTGTTAGCTGGATATCAGCTGGAAGAATGGGTCAACTGAGCCATATGTTTCCCATTATCCATCTGGCTAGCTTGGGTTTGTTCATACAGTAGCTCAGGCTTCTGAAAGCAACAAAAGATGGCAAGTCCCAATGTGCAGCACTTTAAAAATCTCTGCTTGCATCAATTTTTCTCTTGTCCCACTTGGCCAAGCCTAGAGTCAGTGTGAGGGAAACTACCAAAGGTCATGGCTACTGAGAGATGAAATACTCGGGGGCCATTCCTGTCAAATATACCACATCCTGTTTCAATTCTGGGGAAGAAAATGATTGCTATTTCCAAGCCTTTTCTCCCCTACATTTTTGCTCTCTTCTTCTGAGATTCCTAACTTACAAATGTTAAGTTCTATTTTTATCCTCCATCTCTCTTAACTTTTATAGTTTGAACTGTTTTAATAGTTCTTAAAATCTTCTGGGAGAGTTTTTGACCTGATCTTTCATTATATTTGGTCATTTTGTGTCTATATCCGTTCTGCTATCCAAATGAGCCATTGAGTTCCTTATAGTAACAATTCTATTTTTTTTTTTTTGAGGGCAGTGTCACTGGCCCTCATATGTGGGACCGAACCGGGGCCTCTGGCTTCCCAAGCCAACGCTTAACCACCGCACCACTCAGCCAGCCCAACAATTCTATTTTTTATTCCTAGCATCTTCAGTCAGTTTTTCTTTGACTGTTCCCTTTCGATGTTTCCAAAATCTTCCCTTATCCTATTGAGGGTATTTCCTATGTTTATTTTAAATCTGACTCCATCTGATTTATGAAGTCTGCATCCTTTGCTATACAATTGCTCTTTGTTGCCTTTCTTTGAGAGTGTATTGTCACCTTTTCTCTATGACTCATAGTACCCTGGGAGTATCAACTGCCTTGACAGACAGTGGGTACCTGGAAGAAAGGGGGAAGACTCAGGTCATTGCTTGTGCCTCTTCTGTTGAGTTTAGGGAATAGGCAGTGCGTAAAAAACATACCTCTGTCTCCACCATTCCACATTTACTCCCCAGTTCCCCCAAAAAGCAACACTGCCCCTCAAGAAAATGTCTTTCAGTTTTCAAAAGAACAGCTAACATTCCTTAAGCACTTAATATGTATCAGTCCAGTTTTAAGTACTTCTACAGTACATGTATTGCATCTTTTAAACCATCCTAAGAGTTAGGTAGTATTATTATGTCCATTTTACAGATGAGAAAACAAAGACACAGTGAAAGTAAGAAACTTCCCCAAAGTCACAGAGCAGTAAGTGGTAGAGGCAGGATTCAAATCTGGGCAATTGGCTTTAGAACCCACACTCTTAACTTTGATTGTGTGGGCCGGGGAGGCCTGAGAAAGAGAGAGCCTCAGGAACCAGGCTTTCCACTGCCCCAATTTATTATCTTCTCCAGTCCTTCCCTAATGCTTCCCTAATGCTGGTGCCAGGCCAGCAAGGCTGTTTTTCTGCCTGGCAAGCAATTTTCTGCCCCTAGCAATGTAAAAATGAGCAGGATGCAACTAGAAAACTCTTCTGTAATCTGTTTCCAATGTTGACACTTTTCCAATGTTGAAATTCTTTCTTCCTCTTCACACTCACTCTCCCCATCCCTCCCCAACACACACACACACACACACACACACACACACACACACACACAGACTGAGACCCAATAACATTCTGCCTTCCCAGGATCTTTTTACTTTTTTTTTTGCCATGTTATTAAATGCATCGAACATGTTTATGTGACATCTTTGGATGGTTCAAGGGAGGCAGCCAGCATCTCATAGTAGGTCATATTAGGCAGGAAACATCTGTATATGTAACTTCCGAAGTAATATACTTACTAACCTGAGCCCCAAAAATATCTAGCCCATGAGTGCCAGCCTCTGCTCTTCACCAGATATTTCCTTCTGGCTCATGTTCAGTCCCCAAAGTCAACACAGAACTTCTAATATTATATCAATCTTTAAAACATTTTGGTCTCCTTCAGAAATGGATCTCAATATACACTCGTCTACATATAAACATCCAGATTTAGGGCAAAACTTAACTTGATAAAAGGTAACATTCCTACCGCTGCCTAAGAAAATTGACTATCTCATTCTTGAAACTGATGTGTAACCCCTAATGCTTTGAGCACTTTTAATGTTTTTTCTTTAATAATACAGGCATTTAGCTCTCTCTCTAGTCACATTTCAAAGGGTGCCAGACTTCCTACTGACTACAGCCCTTCTCCTTATGTCCAGGATAGCACCTCTTGGCCCAGGCTGGGCCTGCAGTCCTACTGTTGCTCCTCACCTGAATTACAGCCACCCTTCCAAGTTTAGTTAAAATGGTTCTAATTCCCTCATTGCTCACCCAAAGTGATGTCTCTAAACTTACACAGCAAAAGGGTTGGAAAGGCCACACACGTGCAGGGTTTGCTCTTCTTCCCTGAGAGTGTCTAAGTCAGGTTCTCCAAACCATCTCCTGGGCCATCCACAGTCCTTCACAAGTGTAACAGAAGAGAGCAAAGAGAAAGACATTTGAGTTCTGACCTTCCCCTTACTCTCACATCTCCCTTCCTTTTCCATTTCTTTCCAGTATGCACACACAGTTTAGATTTGCACTGTGAATATAATTACGCATGTGAGTTGTATGTTGGGTGCCAACCCTGACTTTTCTACCACTTAGTTTCATGACTGGTCACTTTACTTATCTGATCCTTATTTTTCTCATCTACACAGAGAGGAGACTATTCAGGTGCTTTCTGAAGCTCAGTGTATGATTCAGATTGTAGGTCAGCGACTTTATGTCCTGATTTTTTTTTTTTGATGGGGAGGGGCTCTTACAACACTATGAGTAAATATTGGTGCTTAATATTATTAGATTAATCAAAAAGTCAGTGACAATCTTAAGTGCATTTGTAGCCCTAATTCTTTAGTAGGTGGGCCCTATCTAGTGGATTTCCATCATGGGCATATTTTCAAAAATGGTTTCTGGAAAACAGAGGTTACGTTGATCAGCTGGCCCTCCTTTTGCAAGGGAGACCTAGTTTCTCATGACTCTCCCATGCTGAGCAGCTTCCCCGAGAAAATGTCTTCGAGGTAGTGATAGATAAATTAAGATGTGTTGCAGGTTGCATATTCCTATACATAAATTACACAATTCCCCTTTTTCCAAAAATTAGAGTCAAGACACTGAGGAAAACCAATTCCATCCAAGGTATTTTATGTTTTCTGGAAATGGCCTTCCTGAAAGTCACCACATGCTTAGGGTATGGTCTAAAGGTGGTGAACAGAGGGAGAAATTGGCTCCTTCCTAAGGCTGAAGCCCTGATTCTAGAGAACTGCCTCCCACTGAGGACTACAGAGAAGGGGGGAGAGCTGGCTTCAAATGCAGGACCCCAAACTCCCATGGGGATTTCTGAAAATACATGGAGCAGACAATCACCTAGAGTCAACCCAGAAAGAGAAAGCTGGAGCCACCAGGACACCCCAGTGAATCTTCCCCTGACCCAGTGTTTCTAAGAGAGCTTCACAGGCCAGTCTTCACAGCTCATTCCCCACATGAGCACACCATGGTTGGGCTGGCTCTCTGCTGTCACATCAGTTAAAACCCAGCCAAGCAGTGGGAATTCTCTGTATTTTGTTCTATATTTAGAATCCAATTACCATCTGGTAGTATGCTGCTATAGGGAAATGCTATTTTTGTGCGTCAGCAAACACAAAATGCAGCAGTTTGGTGAGCAAGCTGGGAGCTTTCAGAGCTTAGAGAAAAAGATAGAGAAATGATTTTATTTCTGCCCAAAGAATCTCATGTCCATTGGATTCCCCTGGCTTCAGGCTGTTGTTACTTGAACTTGGCCCCATAAAGGCGGAGAACTTATTCTGGTGTCCTGCTGACCTTTAAGATGTGAAGCCCTTTGCCCAGGCCCAAGGCTAGATATTCTGGTTTACAAGTATATTATTTGCTGTGCCTACCTATTTACATTTCTCCTGGATGCAACCCCAACAAACATTAGCTATCTGTCCTCATGAGGTAGGAAGCTGCTACTACTTCTTTGAGAACTGCTTTCTTGAGGCGAGACTGAACAGCCTCTGGCCCTGATGCTCATCCATCGTCTCTTTCCTTGACTGAGGTCCTCCCTGGTGAGGGAAGCCACAGGCTGCTTCATGGCAAATGGTTTGATGATGTGGGAATAGTTTGGTGCCCTTTTTTTCTTTTTTTCATTAATTAATTTATTTTGACATTCAATATTTTATATTAGTTTCAGGTGTACAGCATAGTGATTAGGCATTTATATAATAAGTTTAGTACCCACCTGGCACTATTCTTAGTTATTACCACATTATTGACTATATTCTCTATGCTTTACTTTACATCTGCATGGCTATTTTACAACTACCACTTTGAACTTCTTAATCCCTTCACATTTTCCACCCAACTCCCTTCCCATCTATCACCCCAATAAACCTAGTACCCATCTGACACCATATATAATTATTACAATATTATTGACTATATGCCTTATGCTATACCCTACAACCCCATGACTACTGTATAAACATCAATTTGTCTTTCTTAATCCTTTTCCCTTTCTCACTCACCCCCAACCCTCTTCCCATCTGGCGGCCATCAAAATGTTCTCTGTATCTATGAGTTTTTTTCTGTTTTCTTTGTTTGCTTATTTTGTTCTATAGATTCCACATATAAGTGAAATCACATTGCAACTGTCTTTGTCTTTCTGACACTCAACTCAGCACAATATCCTCTGGGTCCATCATGCTGCCACAGATGGCAAGAACCCATTCCCTTCCACGGCTGCGCAATATTCCATTTTATATATTGTATGTACCACCTCTTCTTTATCCATTCTTCCATCAGTGGACACCCAGGCTGCCTCCACATCTTAACCATTGTAAACAATTCTGCAATGAGCATACGGATGCACATGTCCCCTCAAAGTAGCATTTTGGGTTTCTTAAGATAAATACCAGAAAGTGGGATTACTGAGTACTTCTTTGTTTCTTGGTTTAGCTTTTGTTTAAAGTGTATTTTGTCTGGTATAAGTATTGCTACCTCAGCTATTTTGCTCGTTTCCATTTTCATGAAATATCTTTTTCCCATCCCTTTACTTTCAGCATGTGTGCGTCTTTCAATCTGAAGTGAGTCTGGTAGACAGCATATGTAAGATTCTTGTTTTTTAAACCATTCAGCTACCCTATGTCTTTAGATTAGAGCATTTAACCCATTTACATTTAAAATGATTGTTGATAGATATGCAGTTATTGCCATTTTATTATTCATATTTTTTATCTTTTTTAATATTTATTTATTTATTTATTTTGTTTTCTTCTTAAAGAAGTCCCTCTAACCTTTATTATAATACTGGTTTGGTGGTGATGAACTCCTTTAGCTTTTTCTTGTCTGCAAAGCTCTTTGTCTGTTCTTCTATTCTAAATGATAGCATTGCTGGGTAGAGTAATCTTGGTTGCAGGCCATCACTTTGAATATTTAGTGCCAATCCCTTCTGGCCCGAAAAGTTTCTGTTGAGAAATCAGCTGACAGTCGTTTGGGAGCTTCCTTGTAGGTAACTAACTGCTTTTCTCTTGCTGCTTTTAAGATTCTCTTTTTATCTTTTATCTTTGCCATTTTAATTATGATGTGTCTTGGTGTGAGCCTCTTTCGGTTCATCTTGTTTAGGACTGTCAGCACTTCCTGGGCTTGTATATATATTTCCTTCACCAGGTTAGGGAAGTTTTCTGTCATTATTTCTTCATATAGGTTTTCAATTCCTTGCTCTCTCTCTTCTCCTTTTGGTACCCCTATAATGTGAATGTTGATATGCTTGGTGGTATCCCAGGAGCCCCTTAAACTCTCCTCATTTTTTTGGATTCTTTCTTCTGTTAGCTACTCTGATTGGTTGTTTTCTGCTACCTTATCTTCTAAATTGCTGATTCAATCCTCTGCTTCATCTAATCTACTGCTGATTCCCTCTAATGTATTCTTCATTTCAGTAATTATATTCTTTGTTTCTGACTGGTTCTTTTTTAGGTTTTCTATCTCCATTTTATATTTCCTAGCTCTTTGTTGAAGTTTTCCCTGAGATCACTGAGCATCATAATAACCAGGGTTTGGAATTCTGCATCTGGTACACTGATTGTCTCCATTTTGTTTAGTTCCTTTTCTGGAACTTTGCTCTGTTATTTGGGACATGTTTCTTTGTCACTCCATTTTGGCTGCCTCCCTGTGTTTGTTTTTTTGTATTAGCTTGGGCTGTTATGCCTCCCGGTCTTAGTAGTGTGGCCTTATGTAGGAGATGTCCTGTGGGACCCAGTGATGCAGTCTCCTTGGTTACCAGAGCTGGGTGCTCCAGGTGTGTCCTTTGTGTGGGTTGTGTGTACAACTCCTATTGTAGTTGAGCCTTGGTTGTTGTTTGCACATCAATAGGAAGGATTGACCCTCAGGCTGATTGGTTGTGAGGACTGGCTGTGACACAGTGGAGGAGATGTTGTGCTGGAGCTGACTCTATGGAGCAGGATTCACTCTAACAGGGCTCTGGTGCCTGCCCAGACTGCCCTTTGGGTGTGTTGTCCTTGGAGGCAACCAGGTGATGCTCTGGCTTGGTTAAAGCTGGCCACCAAGTGTGCCAGCCCTGGGGTCTCCTGGGAGGGAACTGGCTCCAGATCAAGTTTAGCTACAGCCTGTGCTCTTCCCAGGGCCACCTGGTATGAGCTACAAAGCAATCTGCAAATGGCCACCACTCACAGTGGGGTTAGAGGTGTCTTGAGAAGCCAATCTGTGAACTGAGGCTGGCTGTCATTACTGCCGGGCTTAGGGCTCCTCAGCCAAAGGTATAAGACATGCTGAAGCTAGATGTTGCTTGTCTGGGTTTTGTGAACCTTTGAGAGATTTTATGAAAGTCCACAGCATGAGCTAAGACAGGTTATTTGTACAGAGAAACCATTGGAAGAGACTTGGGTGTGCCCAAAACTAGGGTGGGGATGGGCCTCCAGGAGTCACTAGGACAGGGCAGACAAAAAGTGATAGTCAGTTTGAAGGAGACTCAGATATGGCATCTGCCTACATCTGCATGCAGAGAGGGGAAAAGTTTCAATAAAGAAACAATGGCTTCCACCAGCTACTCCATTCAGGACAAAGCTGTCCCTCCAGCCTTTATCTTGAAGTCAGACAATTCAGTTCCTTCCTCTATGTCCCTCACACCTTTCAAGCCACTGCCCCATCACTAGTCTTTTTAAGAGGAGCCACCCTCTCCACTGGTTTTCACAACCAGAAGTTATGGAGACTTCTCTCCCTGGCACTGGATCCTGGGCTGGAGAGCCTGGTATGGGGCTGGGACCCCTCGCTTCTCTGGGGGGGTGCCTCTGCAGCCGAGATATCTCTCCCAATTTTTAATGGTCATACACAGGTGTAGGACCAGCCGCTCCTCCCAGTCTCATGATGGCTTCTTCTGTATATCCATAGTTGTAGGGATACAGTTCACCTGACTTCAGGTGATTCTCAGTGATGGTTGTTCTGTAGTTTAGTTGTAATTGATGTAGCCCTGAGAGGTGAACACAGCATCTACTACTCCTCCATCTTGACCAGATCTAGTTTGATGCACTTTTGATGGATGTTCAGCCCAAAGGTTCTCATGGCAAACTCCTGAGCTGATATGTTCTACAAAGGTTGGAAAAGAAATTATGTCTAGAATCTCTCTTAGACCATCTGAAACTTCTTTGGATACTTTAAGGAATTAGAATGAAATGAAGTACTGCTGGAATCATGGAAAAAGAGGAGCTGGGAGAGAAAGCAGGGATTAGTGTCTTCAACTAAGGAACAGCACATATTACTGATCTAGATCTCCTAGATGCCTTTGAATTAAAAGATTTTCATTCTATCCCTTCCAGCCATTAAAACACCTAATTTGACTTTTTTTTAATTCACTCCATCCTGTCTTTCCTTCATGTAGGTAACACCAGATGTTGCAAATGGAAAGGCATTGGGAAAGGCCAGGAAACAGACTCCAGGGCCCTTAAATCCTACACTCAGCAGGCTGCCTCCAAGCCCAGGCTGTCCCTTTGTGGCAGGGAATACCTTTGTCTAAATTAGAGACAGACCTAGGACCTAAAACAAAGCAGAACAATGGACAATCAAGTTCCCTTCCCTCTAGGCCTGTACCCACATCTCAGTCCCTTTTATCCCACCTCTTCTGTGCACAAAAAAGAAGTAAATGCAGGAGGGAAAGAGCACAGAGTTTTGTCCTAATGTCTGGAACAGAGATGGTAGGAGGCCACTCACACAAGTGTGCTAGACCAGGGCAGCAGTCTTAGGCCATTTGATTTCACCCTGGACTTTGCTAATATCCTTGAAAGCTCTTGGGTTTTTTTCTTTTACTTACAGTCAAAATAGTCCTGTCTAATATAGCCAGGTATCACAGGAAACCAAAATAGTTCAAAAGAATTGTCCATTTCAGTCTCTCTTCTATTTTAAGGTTTACAGCTGGGCCAAAAACAAACAAACAAAAATAAAAAAAACAGGTAAACTTTTTCCTTGGATCCCTCTATCCTCTTGTTTTTGTCCACTTTTCTGAATCACCAGCTTTCTTTGGATGCACAGGACCTTCTGGTACATATTCTTCTGATATTAAATCTTGCTCCCAGAAAATATTATCAACCCATATTGGTGTGTTTTATAATCAATGCTGTCTTACAAAAATAAAATACAGTATTAAGCACAGACAATGTATTAAGAATATTAGCTATTGTCCTACTCAATCATCACAAAATTCTATTAATACAAGTTTGGTAATATTCCCATTTAAGAGATTTGGAAAGTGAAAAACCATAAACAGCAATCGAAACATTCAAAGTCGTATATCTGGTGAACAACAGAACTGAGATTTGAGCTCAGGACTTTCAATTCCAAATTCCATGCTCCATCCAAAACAGCCTACTGTGTCTCAAAAACAAATGGTCCCATGCAGAGAGTTGCTCAAAATTAACAATAGGATTGCAGAGAGTGTTGTGCACACAAAGGCAGTCTTGGGGATGAGCAGCACAACGAAGAGCCTATCTACAAGCTCAAAGCAGATAGGGAAAGTGAGAGGAAAGCAGCATGGTTAATATAATCTGCATGGAAAAAACTGTCCTTACTATCTCTCTTAGCCAAAGAGTTGTGCATCGAACACCTTGTGCATCTTTAGGAGGGAATCTTCTGAGTCCTCTGCAACATAAAAAAAAAAAAAAGGGCAAGCATTAATATTAATACATAATGATAGAGAAGTGGGACATTTACTCTTTACCAGGGCACTCCTGATAAGGAGCTACTGCCAACTCTTTGACGGGACAAATTGGTAGTCACAATCAAGCTCAAAACTATTGAAATTCTGATTTGAGGAATCCAGTAAATCCATTTAAGATTATACATTTTGATATTTTATTTTCAAAATAGCCCTCTTGGTTATAAATAAATATATAATGTATTTATTGGGGGAGGGGAACAGTGTTGGGGAATCGGGGAAGGGGAACAGGCAAGTTGCTGTCCTTTTGTTCTTCAGTCTAGTTGTGGAGGATGTTGCTTCACTGGCCCATGTTGGTATGATCACTGCGCTCTTCCCGGATGAGGCAGATCGGTCGCTGGCCTCTGGACGGCCGCTCATGTTGGCTCAGGGCAGCTCATACCAGCTGTCGGCCGCCCATGCTGGCTGCCGGCCACTCACTGTAGCTTATGCAGCCCACTGCAGCAGGGGCTGCAGCCTACACCATCGCTGGCGTCTCACAGCAGCCCAGCTCCAGGTCAAGCTGTTGTTCACCATCTTTAGAGAGCAATGTCACTGGCCCTCATGTGGGATCTGAACTGGGACCCTACTGCTCAGAGCCGGCGTCCCAAGCCAGCTTTTAACCAACGCGCCATTCGGCCAGCCCTGATTATAATTATATTTTAAGAAGCCCAGAACAATCATGTTAGTGTCACATACACATGGCCCTGGTGGAGTTTCCCAATCAGGGGTTCCCTGTGCTCAAGTGAGAACAGTTATCCTGGCCTGTCTACACTCCTGCACACCTCAGGGAGAAAGCCATTCGGAGTTAGGACTGGGAAAGGACATTTGCATGACAGTTGCCTTAAATTGAGTCTATGGTAAAAGAATAATGACCAGTTCTCCTGCTCTTGACAGATACAATGCAAGGATAAAAGTAATAATGCATTTGCCTGCCCCATTGTGTACTAGTAATCTTAATAAAATAGGAGTTAGTCAAGGTACATCCTTTACAGTCAACCCATGGGTAATATATATTTTTTTAATGTATAAAAACAGGTATTATGTAGGTCACCCAAGTTAAATGAATTGAGCAATAAAAAATTTGGTAAATACCTTTCTCTGCTGGGCACTGTGCTAGGTACTGTTTTTATTAAAGACTAATTGGGCATTTAGGTGGCTGGGGAATAGTAATTGCTCTGAAATGTAAGCTGTTTTGAATAATAGCTATCAATTTAATAAGGATTTACTCCACAGACTTTATGGCCACAGAGGGAAAGGGTTTTAGAAAAAGACTTAAGCTTATAAGGTTCATGCAATTCCATTAAGTAATGTTTTCCCATGAGTCCCTGGAAATGGATATTGCTTTTCCCTGTGGAATAACAGGATTTAGGCTTGTTATTAACCAGGAAAAAACAAAATCTTCTGAAAACCCAACAATTGACTAATCTGATCCTTCCAGTGTAGAGTTAGCTTAAAATCTAGCTCCTCAGACTTGCAGTGGGAAAGGAGCTAGTTTTCAAGGTAATAGAGCTAAACCAAGTGAGGCAGGATAGATAGCTCAGGAAATTGACAACCCCCTCCAGGGTACAACGTGAGGTGCCTCATTGGATACACAAGTAACAAGTGACTGTACCCAGTACCTGCCCTGGAGAAATGCAAGAACCAGTTTCATCCATTTCAGCTGATTCCTATGACCTGGACCTTTAGCTAATTATAATGTCATTATAATCTCATTTACAATTACAGTCGCTATGCTCCCATCAAGCATCTGATGCCATGACAGTTCTGGAGGAACAAAATAAGGAAGAAAGGCAGGAAATGGAGGGTCCGCCCAGGGGGAGGAGATAAATGAACCTTGTCATTGGGGTGTCACCAAACCCCGGGGAGGGATAAAAACCCCTGATCAGACTGTCTCAGAGCTACTCATTCTCTGAGTTCACCTGCACTTTCCTCTCAAGTGTGGGCTCTCATTTTCAATAAATCACTTTCACCTTCCTGGATCTGTCTCACTCTTGAATTCTTTCTTGCATGGAAACAAGAACCCGGTCATCACTGCTCCTGTCTTAGACATCGCTGTGAGCCTCCAGCAACACCAGTATCAATTTTTCATAGATAAGAGGAAGTATTTTTGTACATCCTTTACTCTCATCTTTGTTTCTTATAAATTGATCATTAGATCTATAGGCTTGATGAGATTCAGATTCACTATTTTGCCAAGACCATTTGCTTCATCAATAATTGTATCTATTTACACCAGAAGGAAAATAATGCCTGCTCATCTCCCTTTATGTGATGTCAGCAGCCATTGATTATCAGTATCCACGTTCACTAATCCACTAGGGCTTGCAGAGGTGACATTCTTTTTCTATCATTCCTTTTCTATTTATTAGGTGGAATACTTCCATAAAGGAAAATTTCCCCTCAGCAGCTAGCTACCTGGTTACCCTGAGGTACTGTGAGTTCATAGAAGAAACACAGGATTCAAAGTCCAGAAGTCATAATGAAAATATTGATAAATTCCACTTTGCACATGCACTGAGAACACACACACTGAAAACACATACACACAAACTTCTGCATAATCAGAAACACCGCAAGCAAGGTTAAAATACAAATGATAAACTAGATAAATAGTTGTGATGCATATTGCAAAGAGCTAATCTCCCTCATAAGTAAAGAATTCCTAGAAATGGATAAGAAAAGAATAATCAGCTGATAGAAAAGCATATGCATAGAGAGTTCACAGAAAGAGAAATATAAATAAAATGTCACTTTAAGAAATGAGATTATGTCCAGCCTCACTCACAATAAAAATCTAAATTAAAAATACACTAAGATACATATAATTTGATTGCTATCAGGTTAGCAAATATAGAACAATTTTGATAACACTCTCTTGGCAGGGCTGTGAAGAAACAGGCTGGTGAAAGTGTAAATTTATTCTCTCCTACAGAGAAGAACTTTGCCAATTTCTATCAAAATTACAAATGCATATGCCCTTTTTCTCAGCATTATATAACTGGAAATTTATCCTACAGATATTTTACAGATATGTAAAATTACCTAAGTATGAGTTGTTTGCTGCAGCATAGGTTGTAAAAGCAAAAGATTGGAAGCAAACTAAAGATTACCAACTGCCAACGATAGATTAGGTAAATAAATTGTTGCTCCTCCACATGATAGAATAGTATGCAGCTATAAAAACAGAAATTCTCTCTCTACTAATATGGAAAGATCTGTAGAATACTGAGAAAAGTGGCTTACTAGAAACAGGTGGTGGAAGCATTATCCTACTGATGCAGGCAATCAGAGGTTCATTGTCTGTAAAAATTGAAAAGCTACTTAAAATGAACTAAAAATTGTTCTACTTTTTAAAAAATAACCATATGCTAATAATTCTAAACAATAGAGGTCAACTCCCTCCTCCAAAACTCTTTTTATTGGTCTAAGTTCCAGATAATGGCTGACATTTCTATTAAGCCCCAGTGGGACACTTCTCCTGTTCTGCCCTTGGCGTGCCACTGGTACTGCACAGTATGTTAACTTTCAGGTTAAAAAGGTGGGAAAATAAGAATATACATTGGTATTGGCTTGAATCTGAAGGAAGATATGTCAGAATGTAAACAAGCAATTAATAATAGTGGTGCCATTCGTGGTACAAATGCCAGCATATGGGGAACAGAGGTTGGAGACATTTTACTATACACACACACGTGCACACATGCACACACGTGTGCACACACATGTAAACACATGCATACATCGATATGTGACTTTTGAGCCATGTGAATGTATTACCTATTAAAACTAAATTAAAACAATATGAAAAAAGAAACAGGACAGATATAGATAATTCAAGGGAATGCCCTTCCAATAATATGTTTTGGGGAATGCTTACCAATTTTCTTAGGTGTTTTTATAAATTTGCAATTTTTCTCATATCTTACAAAAGGGAGAAATAAAAATACCGAACTTTCACATCTGCACATAGGATTTTCTAAAAGTACTGCCTTCACATGTGTTCAGGGTTGGAGGGAAAAAAATCGCATATGCTGTAGATGAATGTTATCATTAAAGATTCTGAAGATTCTGAATAGAGCATCTATTGCCTCATTTGTCTCAGTTCCAGTCAGACTACATACTGCATAATGTATCAAAGTTATATTTATTTATAGCCTATTAATCACACAAGCTCTTAACAAAGATGCTGGAAGAACTTTTTGAAAATTCAGAAATAGATTTTATGGTCCAATTTTCATCCCCTCTATATATGCCTATAACAGTGGGATATTCAAAGGTCATTTTCAACAATTGTCTATAGTGAAGACTCTTAATGCTTTAGTACTAAAAGCAGAGGCCAAATGGTTATATTTTACATAAAAATCTGTGGGAAAAGAGGATTTGAGCAACCCCCAACTAGAGACCAGGAGTGCCCCTGAGGTTCCTGTCTTTGAATCTATCATCTATATTCTAGAGGCAAAAAGACTGGGAACCATGAAATAGCTGTTTAATAACACTGGAAACTGCTGTAAATAAATAGTATCAATGTTGAGGGCCATGACCTCCAATATTGAGGGGCTTGCAAGGTGGCCTTAGTGGGCTTGGTGAAGCATAAACTTGTTTTTCTGCTTTCATTGTTTCTTTTGCACCTGGAGGGTGCTTACTACTTATTGAGGTATGTGGTGAGGACGGCCAGTTCCTTGGGACACAAAAGAAAGATGGCTATCAGGGTTAATGGAGAAAAATTGTCTTGAGAAACTGACTCCCTAAGGTTTCACTGACCTGTAGGTTTCTGGTAAATAGTTAATGATCTACTTTTCACTGAGGTAATGCATATTTTTCCTGCTATGCTACACGTATCCCTGCACGTACCCCCTACCTAAAAATATATATATAAAGCTTGCAACAAATAAACTGGAGATCTATCTCTCCATTTTCTGTCTTTTACTGCAACAAACAGTTTCTGTCTTTTATCGACCGCCGACGCCGTGTACACCTTCTCGAACCCTGGTCAGCGGAGGCAGGTCCCCCGCAAGTGGCGCCCGAACAGGGACTTGAAGGTTAGTCTTCTCTATTTTTCCCGACACGGATAGGCTTCCACTGAGGGTGCCGCGGACCCCCTGGCTAGTGACGCCAGGTGAGTATAAGTGGAAATCAAAGATTTGAGGTGTGTGATCTACGTCCCTAGAAAACATATATATTACTAACTGTTTCGTGTGCAAGGGTGTGATTGTGTGAGTGAGTGCATATAGTTCCACGGCTCTTCGCTACGGAACTTGAGTGGGCTCTAATCTGCCGTTCCGTAATCTGTCATATGGCATAACGGAGACTGACTCGTTCACCTGGGCGGGGGCTTATACCGCAGAGCCTTAGCCAAGACAGACTTAGTCCCGCGAGGGGCGCGGCCAGACGAGCATCAGAGTGGACATCAAGTGATTGTTTCTTTCTATCCCTTATACTTACTAACATTAAATATGGGTCAAACCAGATCTAAGAAACTTAGATTTAATAAAAGAATTATTAACTTAATTTGCTGCTCTCTTGCAGCCAGAGATTTAAAGGTTGGAACTTTTCAGATAGCTAAGTTTCTACTTTTTGTTGCCTTCTGGAACTTAATTAAAGATACACTCGTTCCAGAGACTATTTCTGTGCCAACGGCACTATCTGATGAACATACGCCGTTATTGTCCACTGCTCACTCTAAAACTAATCTGGCCTTTTCAGTTAAAAAATATACAGATTCAAACAATAATTCAGACAGTGAGGGAAAAAACTTCCCTCCCCTAGATGCTGCCAAATTGGAAATGGAGGCAGCCAACTATAATGAACAAGATCTATGGAACTTTCCCATTACTAAAAAGGAGGATAAGGGGCCAGGTCCCCCAAAATATTCAGCTAAAAATGAAGAATACGTAAAACCCCAACCTCCTTTAAAGCATCCTGTAATGCCTATGCCTCCATGTAATTCTAAACCCACATCTCGGTTTCGTAGAGCCATTGAGGAGGCAGAGGCAAACGAAAAATTTGATTTTACTCTTTGTTGCCCAGTGGCCTTTGATATGGATCAAAAAGAAGATGAATGGCCTTCCTGGGAGCCCCTGCCCTATAAAATCTTAAAAGAGCTGAAATCTGCATGCGCAGAGTATGGACTTGTAGCATCTTATACTCTTTCTTTAACACATTGGCAGGGAAATGGATGACTCCCCATGATTGGACTCAAGTTAGTAAAGCCTGCTTAACAGGTGGAGATTATCTCCTTTGGAGGACTGAATATGATGATAAGACAGAAAAATTTGTCAGTAAACGTGATTCAATTACTACAGATATGCTTATGGGAAGAGGTGAATATTCTCATGCACAAGTCCTGATGTATCTATCTAAAAAGGTCCTAGAAAAAGTCACTGATTGTGCTGTTAATGCCTGGAGAGCACTCCCCGCCTCCATGGGAAAGCCAACTACATTAACTACCGTAATACAAAGAGGTAAGGAGCCTTTTCAAAACTTTTTGTCTCAGCTCATTCAAGCAGTTTGTAGAGTAATTACCAACGATGAAGCTGCAGATATTTTAATCAAACAGTTGGCATTTGAAAACACAAATTCTACATGTCAAAATCTACTCCAGCCTATCAGTAAATCTAACACTATTAATGATTATGTAGAACAATGTGCTGATGTCTCTCCAGCTTTTATTCAAGGAGTAGCAATAGCTGCCACCCTTAAAGGGGATGTTAAGACAGTAACTCAGTCAACGCAGGCCACTCCCAATAGTGATAACAGAAACGGTGGCTACAATTGCTATAATTGTGGGGAACCAGGACACTTTAACAGACAGTGTCCTAAGCCTAGACAAGCTCCCCAATCACAAGATATACAGCCACAAAGTGTTCCTAATGTCTCACAACAAACTTCATCCTTGATGCCACAGACTATATGTCCACGATACAACAAGGGATTTCACTGGCTGATAGACTGCCATTCCAAATATCGTAAAAATGGACAGTTATTGCCACCAAACAATCTTATCTCTAAAATCCTTCTTTTTCAACCAACTGGTTGTCCCTTAGTTGGGAAAAGCTCCAGGGCCCCAGCCTTGGGCCCAGGCAACGATAGAGACATCGATTTGCAACCCATTTAGCAACAATAACTTATTTAACAATTTAAATCTGTCCCTGAGCTCTTCAGAGCAACCCCAGGGAGCACAGGGTTGGACCTCAGCTCCAATGCCCTTGCAATGTTAACCCCTGACTCTCCGGTCGTATTTTAAATATAGATACATCAGAACACTCATCTATGTATAAACATTGAAACTCTGACCTGTGTCAGCCTAGGGCTTTAGTAAAATGGAAGGACCTGTTAACTGGTACCTGAAAGGGACCAAACATACTGTTAACCCAGGGGAAGAGGGTATGCTTGAGTATTTCCTCAGGACACAGACACTCCAGTTTGGATTCCAGATCGTTTGACCTGCCCCCACCGCAGCTGCCGCCTCCTGGTACTCACAATGCCACCGCAGCCACCATAACAGCCCCCTGCCATGCCCAGGCCACTGCAGCCCTTACAGTCCACCGGCCACTGACGCCCCTCCCTTCTCCACTGCTCCGGAGTAGGCCTTCTGCTCGACCACCCAGTTCTCATCCTCCATCCGTCCGTCTGGGAGAGCCCAAAAATCCCGGTCTATGAACACCAAAGCTGTCCCCTGGAAAATGTGTCATGGCAACATGCCAGTGAGATACAATATTCCTGGATTGAATTGGTATATTCTGGACTGGTCTCAAAGTAACAAAACGAGTTGGACAAGGGGACTGGCCTCTGAAATGTGGAAGTCAGACACACAATACCAACAAAACTCTCTTTGGAAACTTGCAGGGACAATGGGTGAGAACCTCCAAACTGTAATTGTTTGTAGACCAAATACTCCCTGTACTTCAACTATTCGCTCTGTCAATGTATCCGCCTGTGTTCCCTCTCCTTATGTACTCATGATTGGAAACTTGTCTATTACTTTTAATGGTTTAAGATTTAATGTATCTTGCTATAATTGTACTTTAACAAATTGTGTTTCTTGGGTACCACTTGGGACCCATGTTATGATACTTAATCAATCATCTTTTGTTATGCTTCCTGTTAATGTTTCTGGACCATGGTATGCTGAAAAAAGTTTACAAATTTTTAAAGAAATCGAGTATGCTTTAAGTAGACCAAAAAGATTTATAGGGCTTTTGATTGCTGGAATTATGGCTTTAGTTACTTTAATTGCAACTGCTGCTACTGCTGCTGTGGCTCTTTCACAGACTGTTCAAAATGCTCATTATGTTAATACCCTTTCTAAAAATCTTACTTTAGCCTTAGGAACTCAAGAAATTATAAATGAAAAATTAGAACAAAAGGTAAATGCTTTATATGATACAGTTCAATATGTTGGTAATGAAATTCAAAGCATAAAAGTTAGATTTCAATTGGAATGTCATTCAGATTATCATTGGATTTGTGTAACCCCAAAAATGTATAATAGTAGTCAACATGATTGGAATAGAGTTCGTCTACATCTTCAAGGAATTTGGCATAATGCTAATCTGTCTTTAGACATGCTTCGGCTTCATGATGAGATACAAAATATGAGAGAAGCTGAGCCCTTAAAATTTGATGCAGCTCAAGCTGCCTCTGAGTTTGTTGATATGATGAGAAATGCCCTGCCGTCTTTACCCAATATTGGCCATTCCATTGTGACATTCCTTACATTGGGCATTTGTGTCTGTTTGGTTCTATGCCTACTCCCCATCCTCATTAGATGTTTTCTCAAACAGATGTTGGACGTCCAAGCCAATATTCATGAGATCAAACTTAAGGCAAAGCCTCAAGTTTAGCCACCTGCTTATTAGCCCCTCTACCCCTAAACTTCAGCGAGGACAGGCTAGCCAAAGACGGGTAAGGACCTCCTTGAAAGTAACTAACCTAAGACAGGGCTTGATCGCCAGAGGATCGAGTGCCGATGACGGGTTGTTATTTCATTGGAGGATACCTAAGACAGGCACTGTGACTCGCAGCCGCCTGGGGTCACAGGCGTGCTTTTTAAATAATAAAAAAAGGGGAGATGTTGAGGGCCATGACCCCCAATATTGAGGGGCTTGCAAGCTGGCCTTAGTGGGCTTGGTGAAGCATAAACTTGTTTTTCTGCTTTCATTGTTTCTTTTGCACCTGGAGGGTGCTTACTACTTATTGAGGTATGTGGTGAGGACGGCCAGTTCCTTGGGACACAAAAGAAAGATGGCTATCAGGGTTAATGGAGAAAAATTGTCTTGAGAAACTGACTCCCTAAGGTTTCACTGACCTGTAGGTTTCTGGTAAATAGTTAATGATCTACTTTTCACTGAGGTAATGCATATTTTTCCTGCTATGCTACACGTATCCCTGCACGTACCCCCTACCTAAAACATATATATAAAGCCTGCAACAAATAAACTGGAGATCTATCTCTCCATTTTCTGTCTTTTACTGCAACAAACAGTTTCTGTCTTTTATTGACCGCTGACGCCGTGTACACCTTCTCGAACCCTGGTCAGCGGAGGCAGGTCCCCCGCATATCAAGAAAAAACAAGTTATAGAAATAATTACCTAAGCCACCTCCCTCTTTTCCTCTCCAAAACATAGAGTGGGGAGTAGCCCCAAATGTTTCAGAATGAGAGATGATCACAGAATACTGCAAATGGTGGGAATGACAGCACTCCACCCCACCCCCAACCTCCATCAGTCCTTGCCTCCTGAATTCCAGGAAGACGAGAATCATGCCTGAGCCTGTTTTGGTTCAGAGGAGGCAAAGGGAATTCAAAGGAAAGAAAGTGGCCTTGCTAAGGTCCTGGAGGGACAAGGGCTAGCAGAATGTCCATGTATCTCACCCTGTAATTTTTTTTCTAAATTTGAGATATTGTATTTTTCATCTCCAAAAGTTCCATTTGTTTGTTTGTTTGTTTTTTTTGCTGTTGTTTTATGTCTTTCATGTTTCTCCTCATTATGTACACATTTTCCTTAAAACCATTGAGGTGCTTAATAACTCAAGTCCTTACCTGCTTGTTTGGTCATCTTCATTATTGGGTCTGTTTCTATTGACTGATTCTTCTACTGGTTGTATGTCACATTCTCCTGCTTCTTTGAATATCTAATAAATTTTAACTGGTTGCTGAACATTGTTAAGTTTATGTAGTTGAGTGCTAGATTTGTTGCATTCCTTTAAAGAGTGTTTGCCTTTTTCTTTTTTTTGGCAGACAGTTAAGTAAAATTGTTTTAATATAGTCACAGATGGCATGATCATATATAGAAAACACTAAGAAGGCTATTAAAAGGCTACTAGAACTACTAAATGAGTTTAGCAAGTTTACAAGGGTACAAATTCAATATAAAAAATAAATTGCTCCAGCCAATATTAGACACAGCTCTTTTTGTGTAATGGTTACAATCAGAACTCATATAGAAGTAAAATCATTTAGATGGTCTTCATGTTGTTTGATGGAATGCACAGTACACAAAATATACAATAAACATTCCAAGTGAAAATTAAGCTAAGAAGATGCTCTCATTCAACATGAAATGCTGAAAATCAGTTGTAAATCAAACTTCAAGAAAAACAGTCATCTGTAGAAATAATGATTTTCAAAAAGAGGATAAAAATTAAGTAATTATCCTCCAACATTCTTAAATTGTTGACAAATACTTGAATTGTTGGGGGCAAAACTTATTAAAACACTTAGTAAAGTCCAATTTCTACACTAAAAATGCTATATCAAATCAATTGAGAGCCATTTTTTCTTGGTTTCCTACAATATTAATTTATTAATTAATTCAACTAATAATTGTTGATGCCAGCCATGTGTAAGAGTATATTATTATTAGGGGTTAGGAGGATAGATAAATAAATCAGACACCATTGTGGCCCTCAAGGAGTTTACAACTGAAAGAGATGTACAAGTATCCCAGAAATTTTGATATAAGATTGAAGATGTTGTCATCACATCTGCCCTGCCTCTGTCCCTTTAAATGCAATCTGTCCTGACTCTTGCCCCACGTTAGCCTTAAATATGCCATGGAGAGAGTAGACAGGCAGCTTTAGTATCTGTGCGGCCTGCTCCTGGATGACCTTCTTCTCCTGTCACTCTGGTCTCTCTGGCCTGGTGTTCTAGTTTCAGCTCTGATTATCCATCCTTGTTGTCATGAACTGTTTATGCTGTATTCATTCAATCATTAAAAATTATTGAATGTCCATAATCTGCAGGCCTGGTCTGCTGCTGGGGTCTGAAAGAGGAGCACAGTGAACAAGACAAGACACTATCTGTCAGACCTCACCTATACCCTAGTTCAGCATGACTCTGTGCACTCCCTTCATCCTGGCCACCTGCACCCCAAGAAATACATACTCTGCTGACCTCAGCCTGGACCGAGCCCTCTACGCAAGGCAGTAAAACTGGTACGAGGAAAGGGCAGTGAGTCAGGGCTGGGATAAGGATTTACTTTTTTAAAGGACACAATCCCAAAGATCTAGAGAGATATAATACCTGTTTGCATATATGCACACCGTGCTTTTACACAGTGGAAAGTTGGTGAGCTTAATTGTCCGACTTCATATGTTTGCACACATACAGATGATCAAAGACCATGTCTTTCTTTTCTTTCCTTTTTCTATTCCTCCATTTCCCCTTAGATCCAGGAGATGTGTAAAACGTGTTTGTAATTGCTTTTTAGGTTTGGGGGATTCTCTGTTAGGCCAAATCTCTACCTCCTGTGTGTTCATCTCTACCTAGAGTGGACCCCTGCAGCCTACATATCCATAATATCTTCTACACTGATAGCATCAAATCAGGGTGACCATCTGACTCAAGTAATATCAGTTAGCTTCTGCATCCCAATAATTTGGAATTGGTAAACAAAAGCCATTATTATACTCTGTTGGGGACTTTTAACACTCTGGGCTGGAGGGGCAATACTTCACCTGAGTTCAAATGGAGCCCAAAAAGATGGTAACAAAGGAAGGGTGAAAGGAGCATTTGTATAGAGGAGTGTAGAGGTGAGAGACTTTTGTGGCCCCAAAACACAGGGACAGCAGCTGCCTAGTCAGCTGGTCCTGCTTTGCGTCCTTTGACAGCCCTGGCTACACTTCCAGCCCATGGGTTCTATAGCTGTCACTTTATCTTTCCAACAACCCATCTTGTTTATTTGTATAAATTAGTTAATTGGGTTTCCTTTTCTCATAATCAGAGATTCTCTAGGAAATGATAGCTCACTGTTTCAGCTAATGTGATTTTCAAGTAATTTCTACTATCTCCCAGTGGCTAATCACTCTGAGAACTCAGGCTTAAACACAGGGGGAAGGCCAGAGAATATACTACTAAAAAGACTTATCTGTGCAGATAAAGACCTGTCCCAGGATGTTAGGAACTGCATGTTTGTGTGTCCCCAAAATTCATATGTTGAAACCCTAACTTTCAGTAGGATGGTATTAGGATGTGGGGCATTTGGAAGGTATTTGATTGGGGGATTCCCGTGATGGAACTTGTTGTCCTCACAGGAAGAGAAAGAGACTAGAGCTTACAATCTCCTCATTTGAAGACACATCTGCAAACCAGGAAGAGAGCTCTCATCAAGAAGCCAGCCAAGGTGGCACCTTGACCTCAGATTTCCAGCCTCCAGTACTGTGAGTAATAAATGTTGCTTATTTAAGCTACCCAGTCTATGGTAATTTGGTATAGCAGTCCAAGCTGACTAAGACAAGCAATGTCATGTCCGAGTCACTTGAGAAATCACCCCTCTAGGCACCTGAGCTCTCCCAGGGCTGGAGAGGGAAGGCGAGGTTGGTTCCGTAGGGCTGTTTTTGCAGAGACACAGTACCCAACAGAACCCACCAGGAGAACACAGGCCAGCCCAAGAACAGCTGAAGGAACAGCAGACCAAGCTGTAAGCACAGACGTGTCAGAATCTGCTAGAACTCATTCCTCACAAGAAGCTGTGGGGCTCTGGGAAAAATTCTAAACTCCTGTGAGCCTCATGCATTTCAGCTTTGCAAATCTGGAGGATCAAAAATCAAATAATAGGGCATTTTTCTCATTCTTAAAGTCAGTAATCTATCTATGACTTTTCTGCAAGAAAATACTAATTTAGAGCCTCTTTCTTTTTGTTTTAAATGAAATCTTAGTAGTATAGCTGAAACCAAAATGCCCGTTCGCTTTTTTTTCTTTAAAGATTTTATTGTGGGAGGGGAATCAGGGAAGGGGAACAGACAAGTTGCTGTCCTTTTGTTCTTCAGTCTAGTTGTGGAGGACGTCACTTCACTGGCACATGTTGGTATTATCATTGTGCTCTTCTCGGGTGAGGCAGTCGCTTGCCAGCCATTGGACAGCCATCATGGTGGCTCACTGCAGCTCACAAAAGTGCACGCCAGCTGCCGGCCAGCCCCACTGCAGCCTACGCTTCCACCGGCAACACACACAGCCCAGTTCCAGGGTGAGCTGTTGTTCACCATCTTAGCTGTAGAGGGCCCTCATGTGGCATCCGAACCAGGGCCCTGCTGCTCAGAGCTGGCATCCCAAGCCAACTCTTAATTAATGCGCCACTCAGCTGGCCAGCTCATTTGCTTTCTTAAAGTGGAATGGAAACACCTATATGACAAGTAACAAACTCTCATATTAGAAAGGAAAATGCTTAAAACATCACTCCCTCATCACCAAACAATGAATGAGATTGCTGACCTGGTTTTGTACAACCAGTGACTGGGCCTCTCAGTGCCAACAAGGCTGTTCCAAAACTGCCCACAGAATTCTGGTGGTCTACCAGCTCCTTTTGGAATGTTAACATAAGCCTTCACCTTCACGTCCTTTTGTGAAACATGGTGTGCTGATTTTGGGGGATGTACTCTAAATTTTTAAAATGTAAACAGCCAAAAATGTTTGAAAAAATATGTATGCTTTGTGAAGTTTGGGTTATTAAAGCCAAGAAGTAAATTTCTACTGGGAAATTGGTAATGGGGTATAGAGGGTAGGACTGTATACACGAAAGCATTATGAAACGGGCACAATCTTTACTTCATATCTAAAGAACATTGCCTAAGGCATATGAAAGAAGGAAGAGCGGGCGAAGCAAGCAGAGGCTGAGAATATTAATGGAAGAATAACAGTGGCCCGTCTCTGATATCTGATGAGTGATTTTCAATTTACAAAGCACTTCCAGGCTAATTATCTCCTGATTGCCATAAAATTCTTGTAAGGCAGGAGGGATTTTTTTCCTAATCTCCTTTATTTATGAGGAAGTTGAGGCTCGGCCAGTCTAAGTGACTAGCCCAAAGTCACACAGTTGGTGTCTGAGGCAAGAACTGAGTCCTCTGACCCCCAGCCCTTGAAACTAGTTCTCAAGTCATGCTTTGGAGTTCAGCTCCTGGCAGAGGGCAGAGTTCCTCTCTTCATGGCCCTGTAGCAGTCAGTAGTGGATGCCCAATCAACTTCCCAGGCAGGAATTTGTACCTCCATCCATCTCTAGTCAATGGCCTTTGCCTGGCACATGATGCACAGCAGAATGTGGGCTATTGGTCTCAAGTTCATAAAGAAATTCCTTTTACATAACTTTCCTGAAAGAGCAAAGTTTCTTTATAAGCCCACAGGCCTGGGCCAAGACGAAACTGTGAGAAACTACAATCTGTCTGTACCTTCATCTCCAGTGTTCCTCTGAGATCTTCACATGCCATCACCTTCCCAGAACCCACTGCAAGGGACCCCTCAACCTTTGCCAGACAATGAGTCCCCATCAACTCTTCTATTTCCCTTCACAGAGGCACAGAATCATTGGTTTGGATGGGACAGTAGGGGGTTAGTACCAGTCAGGATAGAGTAGGTTATGCTCTGAGAACAAATCAACCCCAAATCTCTGTAGCTTAACATACAAAACTGATTTCTCTCTCCCGCTACAAGTCTAATGCAGGTCAGCAGAGGGGCTCTGCTCCCTGGAGTCACTCATGGCCTTGGGCTAATAGAGGCATCACCTTGACATTGCTTCCATAATGACTAAAGCAGTGGGAATGTGCTTGGAAGTGACACAGTCACTTCTGTTCATGTTCCTTTGGCCGAAATCAATCATATATGGATGCCAAACTTCAAAGAGGATAGGAAGTGTAATCCAACTGTGTGTCCAATGGGAAAAATAGAACATTGGAGACCAACCTAATAACAAGCACAGAGTCCAATTCCCATGCAATGCTTGAATCTCCCCAAACACAACCCTACAAAAGGGTCCAATCTTTACCTAAACTTCTCCTGTATGTAACAGGAAGGGCCCCGTCTCATAAACAGCTGACTTAATTTGAAGGGAGTTCTATTTGTTAGAAACAAAATTCTTAAAAATACCAAAATTGGGGCCGGCCGAATGGCTCAGTTGGTTAAGAGCTCGCTCAAGAGTGCAAGCTGAGCTCTGAGCAACAGCGGTTCGAGGCCAGCCCGAGCTGAGTTGCTGTTGAGCTGCCAACAGGTGGCAGGATGGCTCAGCTAAAAAACAAAACAAAACAAAAAAAAAAAAAAAAAATTAGCCTCCCTGTAACTTTTGCTCCTTAGTATTTACTCTTTCTTCAGGGCTTCATGATGAATCATTAATTTGTTGAATAAATAAAAGATCCTCGAACATTTGATGAGAGTGATTATGCACATTTATTCATTTAACTACATTATATCCCTGTCCTCCAAGAGCTCTTGAGTGTAAGAATGGCAACCAAGACTGTACATACTTTATGGCATGGAGTACAGTATTGATATCCCACACTGTCATTGAAAGAAAAATCAAGGGTCTCAAAATCAAGGGAGGTGGATTAAAGGGAGGCTGTGGAGAAAGCTTTCTGGAGAAAAATAGCTGATGTTAGCACAACAAGGGAGGGGCCAGCCCAGAAGATGAAACTATACCAGGGAGAGGAAACAATTCATATTAGGTGACCTAGGTGCAAAACTATATGATGCATTCAGGAAATTCTAAGACCAAGGTTCAGGATGTCTTTTGGGGAGGAACTTGGGATACAGTAGGCATCAAATCATAGGGAGACCTGAGGATAAACTGAGAAGTCTGGAATCATGCAAGTTATTGAAGAATTTTAAGCCTAAAATTGACATGAGCTGATTCATATTTTAGCAGCATCATTCTGGCAGCGGGGGTCAGAATGAGGCTTAGGAGACCAGCCTGAATCTGGCAGAGCTATTGCAGTGATCCTGGATGGGGTGATGAGGCCAGAGCAAACGTGGTGATTCTGCAAAGAAGGGGGATGGATTTGAGAAGACAATATGGGTTGGGTAGCACTTGGTAGTTAATTCCAAAAGGTGAGGCAGGATGTGGGGGGCTAGGATGCCCCTCATGCTGCTGACATGGGCAACCAGGTGGTATAATTTACTGAAGGAGAGCCATTCAAGGTGATTGGTGAGGGAATGTTTTTGTTGAGTTCAGTTTTGGACAGGCTGAATTGAAGTTGCATGTGTGACTTAGTGATGACACATTAGGCGTGTGTTATATCTATCGAGAGAGGAGATCATAGACTGGGGAATCGTCAGGCTATAATTAGTTATTGAAACCATGTGTGTGGCTGATATGCAAACCATATTTTTTCTACATATAAAGGAGAATGAAAATACTTTAGTTTAGGCTATTGGACCTATCTTTTTCCAGCGGCCAGATGAGCCACATCTACTGTCCATGGTGCCTTCTTTTTAGAATCAAGCAATCTGAAATTTGAATCTCAGTCAGTGTTGTGCCTGGTAAACAAGGTATCAGACCACAGGGAAATAGAGACTCACCTGATGAGCTAGCCCTGCTCCACAGTTGAGAGCATCTCTGGAATAATCAAACACTACTCCTAGATCCAGATATTTTTCTCTCCCCTGCATGTTCTTAAGGAACTCTGCCACACACTTACTTTTTCTTCTCCTATAGGGTGCCTACATTTTTTTTTTGAGCAGGATTTTTTTTTTCAAGCTAATTACATAAATTGTGAAGGTTACCATTTTAGACCAACAAATGTTAATATACAGGGGGTGCCAAAAAAACATGTACACATTTTAAGAAAGGAAAGCTGTATTAAAATTGTAATACTCAATATATACCAACAACAAAAGATGAATACAAGTCGCATTTGACTTCTGCAATTACAAGAGGTGCTCAAAGTGGTTACCATCAGTGTCCAGCTACTTTTGATTACAGCAAACTACTGCTTGAGCAACATTAACCAAAGTGTCTACTTGTATACACTTTTTTGGCACCCCCAGTATATTCCAGAGACCAACCCTGGGTTAACATTTTTAGAGCTCAAGTGTTCTTGAAAACTGCCCATCGCACATTCCCAGATTATTCCTTAAAGTATGGGAGCCGATCTGATTCATTACATGTTTGGTTTTTCTAATGTCCTTCTCAAAGTGAAACCTGAACTTCAAGATCACAGGCTACTTTGCTGTCACCTTATGGCATAATTAAAAATATATTTGGTGCTTGTCCTGGGTGGTCCTGACCCAGAGCCCTAAAACTTGGAATTCCCTTAGTGATAGGAGTGTCTTTTGCAATGAGCCAGCCCCCTTTAACCACCCCAGAGTCTATGGGAATGAGGTGACTTAGAGTGGGGGCCCAAGATAGCCTCAGGATAGAGACTAGTCACCAGAAAGACCAAACACAATGATTAGAGCATGAGAACTTTCAGCCCCATTCCACCCTAACCTCTGGGAAGGGGAGGAAAGCTGGAAATTGGGTAATAAAAACTCTTTAGGGCTAGTGAACACCTTGATGTGCTAGGAGTGTGGCGGACTCAGAGAGGGCATGGAAACTCAGCACCCCTTCTCTCTATACCTTGTGTCTTTTCCATTTTGGCTGTTCCTGACTTATATCCTTTATAATAAACTGGTAAACATTAAGTATTTTTCTGAGTTCTATATGTCATTCTAGTGAATCATTGAATCTGAGGGGGGTCATGGGAACCCCTAAATTTCTAGTCAGCCAAACAGAAATATGGGTAGCCTTCTGCAGCTGATGTATGAAGTGGGGGCAGTCTTGTGGGACTGAGCCCTTAACCTGTGGGGTCTGTGCTAAATCTTGATAATTAGTGTCAAACTTGGATTGAATTGTTGGATACCCAGTTGTTGTCAGAGAACTAGAGTAGTGTGGGAAAACCCCACACATTTGGTGTCAGTAGCAGTGTCAGAAAAACAACCATACACACCCCTCTGTGTGACAGAGAAAAGCCACAAAATCTTTATTGAGCCCAACAAGAATCTCACAATAAAAAGCAAACCTTTATCACATTGGTGCCGTTATCAGATGACCATCATTAAGGAATCATCAGCAACTACTGGTTATGTCTTTTTAAGATGGATTCACTCGGTTGGAGCTAAGAGAGGCTGGTCAAACATATGTGGACACAGTGATAGAAACCACTAAACACATAGAAACTTTGCTGCCCCCACGGGTGATGCAGCAGGGGCTCTCAGTGCTTCAGTGAGTCTTTTCACTCTGCTCTAAACCCATCTCTTAGCTAGTTTCTGTTTCTTGGCATAGTTACATTAGATTCAGATTCTGTACTTCAATTATCAGATTGGCCTTGGGTCCCAGCTTTGTGTGAGACCACCTACTTTTAGCTTTCTGTTGGCTGCAAACTCTGCAGCCCCATGATCAGTCCAGACTCACCTCTGCACCAGACCAAGCTCCGTGAATCCCCAAGAATCTAGGCATCTGGTTGTCTGGTAGAAGAATGTGGAAAGAGTGTATTTTAAAAGATATTGACAAACAGAAAATTTTTTATCATGATGACAAAGGAAAGAAAAGAACCTCATGTCACATGAGACATTATTAAAGATATTGAATCGGTTCAGCCTTTGGGAAAGAGAAAATTAAAGGGAAAACTGGATAGTCGTTTACAAATATTTGAAAGACAATTGATAAGCAGAAGATCAGAACTAGCATCTATTATTGGACAATTCAAAGAAGGAGATTTTCTATTTAACATCAGAGTTGACTCAAAATTCTGCTTTATTGGTTAGAGCACCTTTCCTATCCCATCACTGGATGCATTCAAATGTGAGGAAGATCTCTCAACTTTTAGGGATGCCCTATAAGGAGCTGTAGATCACCTCCTAGGGCCTTACCCACTCTATTTCTCCTTATGAGGACTCAGAGTATGAAGGTTACAATTCCACTCATATAGTACTTATTCAAAATGGAAGGAAAGATGAAAAACACATTTTAAAAATTCAAATAAGTAAAATGAGTTTGGAAGTCAAGTATCCAGTTGAGTAAACAAATTTGAACACCGTAGGAACATTTAAGATGTGAAGAAATTATGAGTACAAGAATTCCGGCAATTAAGTAGGTTAAGTGACTTAATGAAACTCAATGTGAATCTGTGGAATAGTAATCAGTGGAATGTGCAATTATAAAAAGCAGTGAGACAAGATGACCCAACTTCAGTTTCTTCAGAAAGAGATAATTAATCATGCAATGGGAATAAAATCACGGAGTCCAGACTGTCCTGACCATATTTGTTTCCTGCAGCAGAGCTCGCTTCAGTATGGCAGGGCAGGCTGCACCTTCCTTCTACGTTTCACTCAGGAAGAAGTGGGAGGTTTATAGTCCACCCACCCCAACCAAAAGGACCTCCCTTTCCTACTTATTAATGCCTGAAATAATTCCTCCAGGGTCATCGTTAGAGGAGAAGAGACGGGAGGAGGAAGAACCAGGCACAGAAATGCCAATACGACGTCATTGTTTTGAGGTGTTCAAACCTGCTCCCTTTGATGACAATGACATTTCTGGAAATCGGATGTGGGCTTATCCATGAGCTATGCCCTAAATGGACAAACACTAAGATTGGCTTATTTCTGAAGAACTGTGGGCAATTAAAGACCATAAATCCTACTGCCATCCAAAAACTGTTCCCTCCTTGTTCCATATTGTGTCTCTTACTCCGTAAAAGCTCTTACATGAAATGGACTTGTCTTCCCAGTGTGGTCACTCTCCAATCTACAGTGGCCTCTTTTCCTACTCCAATTGTCCCCTCTTTTTTTGTCTCCTGTCCTTGAAACAAGATTGGCTCCACGGAATAATTTAGTTCTAGCTCCCTCTGCTGGTCCTATAGGGCAAGACACTTTACACTAGATCAGAATTTGCCAAATTTTTCACTATCTGGAAGACATTTTTTTATTTTATTAACCCCAGGGATCTCACATTTTGAAATTGAGCTTTTAAGAAAGCTCCATCTGTTAAGTAATTAATTTGTTTACCAATTTGCATTTATCAAAGTCATAGAAAACTGCCAGTCAGAACTTGTGATCAACATGCAATAACCAAACTTACTACACAAAGATTGATCATTCCTAGTCAAACATAAAAATTCACCTTTGACCTAGCTTTAAACCTGACTGTAGGTTAGTGTGAAATTTTTCGTGAGGCTTTTTATCATAATGCCAATAACTTAAGGACCTGGTTCCTACCTAGAGATCCAAGGACCCCAGGTTTGGAACCACAAAGTTAAATATCTCAGTGTTTAAACCACAGACATACTTCTGAGAAAGTCTTCCTTTACTGGTAGCACTTCTGAATGATGTCTGACTGTTTTCTGCCATTTGGATATAATTCTTCAAAATACCCTGGTGCGTTAACAGAGTCTATAGTGGCCCAAAAGGTTAATTCATTGTCCAGAATGCAAATATCAGAGCTGTGTTTTCAGGTATCAGCTTGGTGTTCACAATGAGTAGCTGAACAGGAGTTGCAGTGGTTGAGATCTATGCATCTGGGAGGTTAGAGGAGAACATGACTAGGGATATCTAGGCTTCTTGCCCCACTGCTCTAACAGTTTCAACTCCATGGCAGCATAGTCCTATGAGTGAAAAGTTGACATATGCACAGGAGAAATGAGAGGAAGATGACAAAACATGGTAAGTTCAGCCGAGTGTGTGGGATGGGGCCTGGGTGGAGTAAGGTAAGAGAGTAGGGCAGTCTAGAAATAGAATTGACAAGGAGTCCTCTGAGGGCAAGACTGGGCCTTGTTCACTGCTTTAACTTCACCACCTGACATAATGCCAGGTATAAAATAGGCTTTCAAATATTTGTTCAGTTTTTGTAGGTATTACACTTACCTTATCTAGAAATGCTGTTAGCTAGGTACAAAGTTTTACCACTGAACTAATAACTATGACTGCTGAGATGATAGATTATTCTGTGCTGGAACTGAGGGAAACTCATTCATTGTTGGAACTGAGTTTGCTGTTTGGTTAAGTTTTCTACAGAAACGGTTGTATTTTCAGAAAAAGATGAATGTGTCTCAGAATTATTTTAGTGTTTGATTTTTTCATTTAAAGTAAAATGTTATTGTAATATAACATGCAAACGAACAAGTACACAAAGTGAACACACCTGTATAACCAGTACTTGCATCAAGAAACAGATTTTCTCCGCACCCCAGAAACCCTAGTCATGTCTCCTTCCTGTCACTATCTGAGCTCCATCCTTACTGACTTGTAACACCATAGATTAGTTTCGTTTATTTTTTAAATACACACATGCACACACACACAGTATATATTCTTGTGTCTGGCTTCTTTCGCTCAACATTATTTATTTATTTATTTATTTATTTATTTATTTTATTTATTTATTTTTAAGATTTTTATTGGGGGACTGGGGGAGGGGAAGAGTGTTGGGAAATTGGGAAAGGGGAACAGACAAGCTGCTGTCCCTTTCAGTCTAGTTGTGGAGGACACCGCCCCACTGGCCCATGTTGGTATCATCATTGCGCTCTTCCTGGGTGAGGCATATTGGCCGCCAGCCTCTGAATGGCCGCCGAATGGCTCTTGGCCTCTGGTCACTCACTGTAGCCTACAGCAGCCCACTGCAGCAGGGGCTGTAGTTATGCGGTCACCAGTGACTCACAGCAGCCCAGCTCCAAGTGGAGCTGTTGTTAGCTGTAGAGGGCAGTGTCACTGGCCCTTATATGTGGGATACAACCAGGGCCACTGGCATCCCAAGACAGCTCTTAACCAACGAACCATTCGATCGGCCCTCAACATTATTTTTGTGAAAGTAATTCATGTGGTTGCAGTGTGCTTGTTCTCACTGCTGTAGTTTATTTATAAATATACCTCAATTTTAATTGATTACTTATACTGAGTTGATTCAGCTTTTTACTGTTCTGAATAGTGCTGGTGTGAGTATTCATGTACATTTCTTTTGTGAGCATGTATATTCATTTTTGTTGGGTATGTACCAAGTGGTAGACTGATGGGTAATAGGATGCCTACGTGATCGGCTTTTGCAAATACTTCCAAACAGTTTCACAAAGTGATTGTGCCAATTTTGTGTGTTAGCTTCTGTACAAAGCTAGATACCAGTGATGTTCAAAGGGGATAAAGGATAGGGAGTGGGAAAATCATCCCTAGGCCTATGATTTGGAACCTAAGGGGACTTTATAGAAAGGAAAAAAAAATCCTCAAACGGATAGGATCCATCAATCATCAACTCATCATGGGAGTGATTTGGAAACTTGCTTCGCCAAGATGAGAAAGGACAGGAGAATAAAAATACAAAAGGTGGAAGAGAAGAAGAAGAGAAAAAAGATCAGAGTGGATGCTAACCCCGAATGCCAAGGCACTGCTAACAATTTTACCTTCATAAAAATGACCCAGTATGTTTGGGGCTTACTGGGTCCCATTATTAATGGTTATTAAGGTTATTAATCAGGATAACTCCTCTTCAGTAATTTTGGAAGAAGGCCTCTTTCACCACTGCTGATATTTACAAGAAAAGAATAAAAGCTTAGCATTGAGCTTCTTCATAAAATTTCTGTAGAAAGTTTAATTTACAAATAAGTCAGGCGAAGTGGAAATACCAGATGCTAACAGACAGGTGAGTCAGATTTCCCATTTAAATGTGTGTGTCCCTCTTTCCGCTGAATTCAGGGCTTTCCTCTGAAAGTCTCAGGAAACTCATTTGCAAGAGTGCTTCAGAATTAACCCACTTTGTGAGACTTGGCTCTCAAAAGGCACTCCGTGCATTGCAAAGAGGAATGCAATGTTCTGTTTACAAAAGGAATTTGATTGCTAATTATGAATCCTTATAAAATACATGCAATTCAGAAATGAATCCTATGGCAGTTCTGGTCTCCTGTCAGCTGAGGTTCTCTCTGACACTTTGCTATGACACAGCGCTCCTACCTGAGCTCTGACCCCTACATATCTGCCTTTTCTCAAATTGGATTCCAGCTCCAGGACAATGTGCTCTGCAGCAGATGTCGTCACCGAACAGATAGGGACTGCCTATCCTTTGCAGAGAGCAGCCAGGTTTACACTTGCATTCATTTCCTCGGGGCCATTTTTGTGAACTGAACTTGGCACAGCCCTGCCTTTTGGCTTTTGGTCTGACGTGCTAGACAAGGTGTTCAGTTCATTTGCTGCCTCTCCAGCAACCATGTCCAAGAGCTTTATCCAGTAGGAGGCCTAAGGAAGTTGCCATTATCAGCGGCCAACAGGCACACTTGAAAATTCATGAACGATTTGTAAAAAGGCAGTTCTTCCCTTCAGTGCTTTGATTGCCCCGCCACCAAGAAGCTGGCTGAGCCCATACAAAGAGGAGGATATCAATCCAGGCCAAGAATTCAGTAGTGGCTTCAAAGCCCCATAAGGATCGAGAAGCTTCAGATTTCCCTCCAAATAATACCCAAGGGTAAAATGCACTGGCCAAAACTTAGCTGGTCTAGCTAACATGCAAATCAATTTGTTCACATCCTCCTACTTGTGAACATTCACTTTATCAGCTCCCATTACACAAATGGACATTTGCAAAGCACCTGCCACCCAGCCTCCTGAAGACTATTTGAGTTTCCCCCAAATCAAGAAGTGGCACAGTTCTGGGTGAACATGGTCTAGGGGCAATTTAAGAAATTATGTATTTTAATGTTGGTAAGATTTTGCAGGGTATCCGATGGACACTTGTCTTACTAGGGAGACCACTTCATGGATGGTGTAGATGCCTGACCACTGCAGTGTACACCTGAAGCTGAAGCTGAATAATACTGAATGTCAACTATAATTTAATATGTATATATGGTCACAGGATGTGGAGTGCAGCATAGGGAATAGAGTCAATGGAATTGTAGCAGCTGTATGTGATGACAGAGGGGGAGATTGGGGGAGGGGTGTTATCACTTTGTGAGGGGTGTAAATGTCTAACTATTACATTGTTTTCTACACCTGAAACTCAATCAAATTTTCTTTCTCTTCTTTTGTAAATTGCCTCCGGAGGACTGCCCATGCCATCCTCCTCACTTTTCTTTAGACTTTCCATCTTTCAGACTCAGTTCATTCTATCCAAGCAACTCTGTTTGTCACATTCAACATACACACACATGCACACACACACACACACACACACAGACACACACACACACACTTGAACCCAACCCCTTCTCCTGTTCTCTCTTTCAATTCTGGCATGGTTACCTCAGGGAAATATGTTTCCCCCTCTTAAAAAGCACTGTATTTTGAAAAAAGAAAAAAAAGGGAGCAATTACTTTAAATTCCCTAGAAATTTTAGGTAAAAGAAAACTACCCTGAAGGTATCAGTGTCATCAAATTCTAGAACACTGGAAAGTGCATAGAAATCCTTCAGAATTTTATCAGAATTATTCTTTTATCCCTTTATCATCTAAAACATTCAAAACAAACAATAATTATTTGATATTCATCTCTTTTGTCTGGCTGAATTATGAGTGCTGCAATAATCACACTATTTATTGTAAATGTATAGTATTTCATTGTATAATAAATGTGCAGTCAAATTTGGATCAAATGCCCCTGTGGACTAGACAAAAGACCTAATCTCTGTAAATAAAATGACTCTCAAGCTTTTTAAGTTCTAAATAACTGACAATAAATGAAGTTTTGGGGCATAATCAGCATAAAGCCTTTACAAGCCAAGGATAGGCTGCAGTATTCTCTGATGTGATTTTGTTTCGAGTATCAATCCTTGATGGATCTTGCTATCACTTTGGACCTTCTAACTTTAATCCATCCTGAAAGTGGGCCTCAGTACTAGGTCAAATTGCACAGAATCCTGGTGGGTAATTATGCTAGATTATTTGTATTTCCAGGCTCTGCATGTTAATAGCTATAATGTCTAATCCACCCAAATCTTCACTTTAGGGATAAAGTTAGGGGACCAAACTACTGGAAAAAGATTCCAAGAAACACAAAAGCCTGCACTAACTACCATTATATTTTATCTTCCTCCCTGAGGCTGTGTTCTCATCTGAAATTCAACAGTTAATCTTAGGAAGTGGCACAGCTTTGTTGAAATACAAGATATATAGAATGTTTTGGCATGTACCCAATTTAATCTTAGAGACCCAGAGATTATTTTAAAAAAAAAAGGAAATTGCATACTTAATCACAAAATACTGTCTTAGGAGGGGAAATGTACATGTTTGCAATCATAAACTTAGAAATCACATTGAATCAATTTTATACCTGCTTTGTCTCTATCTAATTTTGAAAATGTCTTCCATTTTAGAACTCTCCCAAACTTGACTGACTGTTAATTACCTGTGATCATGAAAGGAGAATTGTACGTCCCATATATATCCCATATATGTTTCTAGAGAAGCTAAAAGTTGACATGAACCAATTTTTAAAGCACACCTGGGTCTAATTTGAGTTTTTGTCACTTTGGGTTCTTGACTAATTTCTGAGGAAAAACCTCAACCTATAATGTGAATAATATTCCTTCCCTTGACTCTTTCTTAAAAGCAAATGAATTCATGGTAGTAGAGCTGCTTAGGAATTCTCTGGCAGCATTCAGACAGCAGACCCTAGTAAATAATTCCTGTTTCCTTTCCACTGTTTATCCATACACCCAAGCATCTTCACAGAGCAGGGGGCTTAGCAGGGCTCAAAACATTCTAACTAGCCTAATTCGAAGATGGCACATGTGCCACAACTCTCCCTTAGGTTAGGGTTGAGGGGATCCAATTGATATCATCTCTTTTCCCTGCCCAGAACCAACTGAGAGAGAAACACAGGAGTCAGACAAATGGGAATCAGCTATTAATGGTATAGCTCTTAGGAACCCAGTTTGGGTATAAAAGGCAGATGGACTTATTACTGTTGCCTAAATTAAACTTCGAGCATCTCTGATTGAAGCCTGCCCTTCAGGCTTGCCATATAGACGGGATAATAGGCCAAAACAGCTTTTTCTTTGTAGGCAGGTAGCTCTCAAAGAAACAGAAGCCAGAAGGGACTAAAGAAAGAAGGACCAGAGGGCGTCACATACCCTGTTTCTTCTCTCAAACCCACTAATCTGATAGGTCCCACCTTCTGCCAACTCACCAGGAATAAACCAGAGAGTGGCAAAAAAACAGCAGAGATACCCCCAATAACATGAGTCTCAAATTTGAGCAAATGTCAGGATCACCTGGAGGGCTTGCTACAAACACAGATTACTGGGCCCACTTAAGAGTTTCTGATTCAGGAGACCTGAAAATCTGCATTTCTAACAAGTTCCAGGTAATGCTGAATCTCTGCCCTAATGCAATGGCTCTCAACTTTGACAAGCATTGCAATCAAGAAGAGAAAAGGGTGTTTCCTTGTATCATTCTCCATTGGGTTGAACCCCTAATTCTGTGGTCTAGCAGGGGAAGGAATTGGCAATCTATCTGAACAGTGTAGCTCCCACTTCTTGAGGCTCTTCCTTCAGTATTGACCACTCTTCTTTCATGAGACTGTTAATGCACAGCAATGATTTTTTTCCACAGAAAGCTGTAGGAAAGCTATTCCCCAGATAGCTTTCTGGGTTATGGATCATAACATAAATTTTAAAACTCCAAAGCCATACTGGACTCGAGCACTCCCTAATCTATTTCCCATCCTGAATCATGTTTGAAATAGCTTACTAGAGGTTTAGTGAAATTAAATGACAACTTTAGGATAGTCCAATAAAATATCAATAATAAAACATTCCAAATTTGAGTATAAACCTTCTCCCATCATGAATTTTCCAGGTTGAAATTATTACTCCAAAGTTAAATTCCCTGAATATTAAAGTCTAAAATCAAATTACCTTACCCCTGTGTTAAAAAGCCAAAAGAAATTAAAATTCTAAATCCCATCCTCCATAGTATTGTATTCTTCTGGGTCCATCTTGAGGAATACTCCATAATTGGGTAGGATTGTGGTTCTTTTCGCAGCTGCAGTCGAGCTCTCTTCCACTGAAATAGGTGTGGTTCTCTTATGATCTTAAAAGATCGACTGCACTCATATGTGCCTCACTCTTGAGGAGATCAAAGAGAACACTAAAGATTATCAAAGTGCCAGTCTCACACCCACTTGTTTTAGAGAACACATCAATCCTTAGCAGTTATGAGATATCTCAGGGAAATTTTATGCCTCAAACCCTTTATTCATTATTGCCAAAGACCATAGCAGAGATTCAGTGATGCGTGAGAAGGAGCGAATAAACAGAAATGGGACAGAATCCTGATTGCAGCTTCGCCCTGATGCTGGTCATTCTATATCTTTGTTGGAAGAACATGACTTTTATGATACCATATTTACCATATTAAGGGGAGGGAGGGGATGGCCATCAATGGACACATCTCAGCAATTCAAGGTGGAATTTGAGACATGCTTCCTTCTAACAAAGTCTAGAAATATGCAAGGGTGGCAGTAGCAGGCACTGGGTCTCATTTTATGGTGCCTTTATTTCCAACCTAACATATTGAAAACATTTTAATTTCCATTTGCCTTGGAGCTCTGGGTTTCTGGCATCCCACTACTGAAACAAATGTTGGTTCTGCCTCATGACTTAGTTTCCACTACCTCTTGTGAAGAGACATTTTCAGTCCTCTGCCGCGGTGGTGGTTGTCACTGTTTCTTGTTCTGAAATTGTTCAGACCCAGGAAGTCTGCCTCCTAGCGAAGTTTTGCTCCCTTATCGCACATTAGTTTTAGTAGGAAAATCACTCTCAGCAGATTCCTGAATGGAAGCCGCTGCTTCTTCCAAAACCTATGCCCCAGGCCCCAGTGAGAAAGACTTCTGCCATGTCCTCCTCAAGACCCATATTTCCTCAGCTTTTGAGTATGCTTCTGCGTATGCTCTCTTTGAGCTCCATCTTGTTCTTCAGCAGTGGAATGTGGTTGGAATGCATTATTTCCTTCATTCTCTTCTTTTCAGAAAAGTTCAACAAATATTATGTTAATCAGCTTTATTGAGGTATAATTTACATACAATAAAATTCACCATTTTAAAGTATGCAGTTAGTTGAGTTTTGACAAATGTATACTCATGTGACCACAATGGCAATCAAGATATAGAACACTTCTATCATTTCTCCCAAATTCCCTTGTGTCTCTTTGAAGTCAAACCCCTCTCCCACCAACAACCACAGGATTCACAGACCTTCTCTGTCACTATATTTTTACCTCTTCTGGAGTTTTATATAAATGGATCATACAGTAGGTAATCTTTTCTTTTTTCTTTTTTAAGATTTTATTGGGGAACTGGGGTGAGGGGAACAGCATTGGGGAATCGGGGAAGGAGAACAAGTTGCTATCCTTTTGTTCTTCAGTCTAGTTGTGGAGGACGTTGCTTCACTGGCCCATGTTGGTATCATCATTGCACTCTTCCTGGGTGAGGCAGTCACTTGCTGGCCATTGGACGGCCACTCACAGAGGTTCATGGCAGCTCACAAAAGCTCACGCCAGGTGCTGGCCAGCCCCACTGCAGCCTATGCCGCCATGGCCGGTGACTCACGGCAGCCCAGCTCCAGGTCGAGCTGTTGTTCACCATCTTAGCTGTAGAGTGCGCAGCGTCACTCGCCCTCATATGTGAGATCCAAACTGAGCCTTGCAGCTCGGAGCTGGCATCCCAAGCCAACTCCTAACCAACGCGCCACTCGGCCAGCCCAGTATGTATTCTTATGGGCCTGGTTTCATTCACTTACCACATGCCTTTGAGATTCATCTGTCCTGTTGCATGTATCAGCAGTAGCTTAATTTTATCCCTGAGTAATATTCCATGGTATGAATATACCAAAATTTATTTGCTTAATTACCAGTTAATATACATTTGTGCGGCTTCCAGTTTAGAGAAATTTTTAATAGCACTGCCATGAACATACACATACAAGTCTTTCTATAAACACGTTTTTTTAATTCTCTTGCCTAAATACTTAGGAGTGGTATTGCCGAGCCACATTGATGTATACAATTAAATATTTAGGAAACAACTCAACTGTTTCCTAAAGGCTGTTATCATCTTGCTTTACAATCAGCAATGCATGAGGGTTCTAGTTGCTCCACAGTATCCCACCATTGGATTTTAACAGTCTTTTTAATGTTAGCCACCTCAGTGGGTATGTTCTATTATCTCATTTTGGTTTCAATTTGCATTTTCCTAATGGCTGATATTGTTGAGCACATTTTCATCGGCTTATTTCCCAAGCATCTATCTTCTTCTGTGAAGTGTCTGTAAATATTTTGCCTAGTTTTCAAAAATCAAGTCATCCCCTTGTTATTGAATTATAACCATTCTTTAACTCAGAAAACAAATAATTTTGCAGAATATGTGCTTGACCAATATTTTCTCCCAGGCTGTGGTTTGCCTTTGCATTTTCTTAACAATGCCATTTTGAGAGCAGAAGTCTTTAATTTGATGTTCAAGCTCCTGTCTAAAGAACTTGCCTACTTAAAGGGAACAAAAAATTTTTTCCTGTTTTTTTCTAGAAATTTTGTAATTTTCATTTAGGTGTACGATTTATTTCAAGTTCATTTTTGTATATGGTGTAAGGTAAAAGGAAGGTTTTTTTCTCCATATAATTGGTTCTAGCACCATTTGTTTAAAGAACTATCCCTTTTCCATTGACTTGCCTTGGTGTTTTTCTCAAAAATCATCTCTCATGTATGTGTGGGTCTTTTTGTGAACTCTCTATTCTGGCCCACTAATATATACATGTAGGTCTGTTAAGCCAATATTCCGCTGTCATAATTCTATGTAGCTTTATAGAAAGTCTTAAAATTGGAGTGATTTCTCCAAATGTATTCTTCTTTTCCAAAATTGTTTTGTCAATTGTGGGGCTTTGTATTACCATATAAATTTTTTAAATCGCCTTGTCAATTTCTACAGAATCCCTGCAGGAATTTATATCGGCATTGCTGGGGACTTATAGACTAATTTGTAGTAAAAAAATATTGAGTCTTCCAATCTATAAAAATTTAAAAAGTCTTTAAAATTTTTAAGCAGTATTTTGTAGTTTTCAGTGTATATGGCTTATGTATTTTGTCAAATTTATCTTATTTTCTGTTTTTCAATGCTATTGTAAATGGTATTTTAAATTCTCAGTTTCTAATTGCTCATCTGCATCTATGAGAGAGTGTCTGTTAATATGGTGAGTTCTATTAACTGATTTCTAACATTGAATCAACCCTGCATTTCTGGGATAAACTCCTCTTGGTCATTAGGTATTATCCTTTTAGTATACTGTTGGATCCAATTTCCTAGAGTTGCATTGAGAATTTTTATACCTGTATTCATGAGGAACACTGACCAGTAGTTTTCTCCTTTTGCAGTGTTTTTTGTCTGGTTTTGGCATCAGAGTTATGCTGACCCCATAAAATGAGCCAGGGAGCATTGCCATCTATTCTATTTCATTGAAAAATTTCTATAGAATTGGTATTATTTCTTCTTTAAATGTTTGGGATAATTCACAGTGCAGCTGTCTGGGCTTGGGATTTTTGTTGTTGTTGCTGTTTTTGTTGCAAGCTTTTCAGTTATTAGTTCAATTCCTTTAATAGATATAGGTTATTTATCTATCTTTTTAGATTATCTATTTTTTTCTTGACAGAACTATGGCAATTTCTGTCATTTGAGTAAATTGTCCATTTCATTTAAGCTGTAGAATTTATTGACATATGTTGTTCATAATTTTCTTTTATTATCCTTAGTGTCTGGAGAGACTCTGAAGTGATTCCCCCTCTTTTATTCCTGACATTGGTGATTTGTATTTTCTCTCTTGTTTTCCTGGTGAGTCTGACTAGAGGTTTATCTATTTTATTGATCTTTCAAAGGATTATTGTATTAGTTTCCCATTGCTGCTATAATAAATTACCACAAACTTAGTGGCTTAAAACAACACACATTTATTGCCTTACAGTTCTGGAAGTCAGAAGTCCAGAATCAATTCCACTGAGCTGAAGTTAACATGTTGGCAGGACCAATTCCTTCGAAGGGTCTGAGGGGAACATACATATTCTTGCCTTTTGTAGTTTCTAGAAGTTACCTCCTTTTTTTGGCCCATGATCCCTTCCTACACCTTCCAACTTCTTGTTTCTATCACCACATTTCTAACTCTGGTCCTTCTGCCCCTTTAATAAAGATGCTTGTAAATATACTGGGCCCACCTGGACTACCCAGAACAATCTCTCCAGCTCAAAATTCTTAACTAATTACACCTGGAAAGTCCCTTTTATTATATAAAGTACAATAGCATATTCCCAGGTCCCAGAGATTAGAACATGGACATCTGTAGGGAACCATTACCCAGCCTACTACAGCTTTTTATCTCATTGTTTTTCTCTATTGTTTGTCGATTTCCTATTTTACTTATTTCTAATGTTATCTTTATTATTTTCTACCTTTTGTTTGCTTTAGATTTAGTTTGCTCTCTTTTTCCAGTTTCTTAAGGTGGAAGTTTAGATTTTTTATTTGAGATATTTCTTCTTTTACATTAAAAGCATTTAATGCTATAAATTTCCCTCTGAACACTGCTTTAAATATCTCACAATTTTTGATGTGTTGTGTTTTCAATATCATTTAATTCATAAAACAATTTTTTCAGGTCTTCCTTTGACCCATGTGTTATTTTAAAAATATATTTTCATCTTGGAGTTTTCTAGATATATTTCTTTTGTTGATGTCCAATTCCATGTGTGTGCTAATTTAATTCTCTTGTGTGGATTTGAGCCTTTAAATTTATTGGGACATCTTATGATTCGGTCTAGATGACTAGTCCATGTTTGAGAACACATGTTCTGCTGTTTTGAAAAGAATATATATTTGCCTGTTTTGCAGTGAAGTGTTCTATAAATATCAATTAGGTCCACTTGACTCATAACATTGTATAAAACTTGTATGTCTTCACTCATTTTCTGTCTACTATTTTTTTTTTTTTTTGAGGGCAGTGTCACTGGCCCTCATATGTGGGACCCGAACCGGGGCCGCTGGGTTCCCAAGCCAGCGCTTAACCACTGCGCCACTCGGCTGGCTCTCTGTCTACTATTTTTATCAATTACTGAGAGAGATGTGTTGAAATCTTCAACTGTAATTATGGATTTGCCTCTTTTTTAAATTTTTTTTTTTTTTGAGGGCAGTGTCACTGGCCCTCATATGTGGGACCCGAACCGGAGCCACTGGCTTCCCAAGCCAGTGCTTAACCACCGCGCCACTCAGCTGGCCCAATTTGCCTCTTTTTTTAGTTCCATAGGTTTTTGCTTCATGTATTTTGAATCTCTGTGAGTAAGTTCATACCCATTTAGGATAGTTGTCTTCTTGGTGAACTGATCACTTTAGCATTACATAATATCCCTCTCTATCCCTGGTAATAGTCCTTGTAAGTTTTCAAAATAATATAAAAGAGGACCAGAAGCTGTGTGGCTGATCTAGCCCTGCCTGACACATCATTCTAAAGCTAGAACCTCACACATAATGATTTTTAGGACACATGAAATGTAGCTTCTCTGCTTTTTAAAGCCTTGGACTGTAAATTTGAAGCCAAGCCACAACAACAACAACAACAAAAATTGTTCCATTCCCCATACTTAAAAGCAGACATATGAAAACATTCTCTTTTCCCTCTAATCAAAACCTTTCCTCAGCTTCCTGTGTTCACTGAAGCCAGTGCAGCTCTTGTGTGTTTGTAAGGCTGGCACTTGCTGTCCTGCCTGTATAAAAACAGCTGCTTGCCTGTGGATCAAGTTGCCATTAGCTGCTAGGTCAAAATCCCATTGGACTATGCTTATTAAAATCTAAAACCCAGGCCGGCCGAGTGGCTCAGTTGGTTAAGAGCTCGCTCAAGAGTGCGAGCTGAGGGCCGGCTGAGTGGCGCATTGGTTAAGCGCTGGTTTTGGGATGCCAGCAGCCCCGGTTCGGATCCCACATGAGGGCCAGTGACACTGCCCTCTACAGCTAACAACAGCTCCACCTGGAGCTGGGCTGTGCGAGCCCCGGTGATGGTGTGGGCTGCAGCCCCTGCTGCAGTGGGCTGCCATAGGCTACAGTGAGTGGCCCGCAGCCAGCGTGAGTGGCTGGCAGCCAAGCATGAGCTGCCAATAGCCACGGTGAGCGACATCCAGAGGCCAGCGACCGATCTGCCTCATCCGGGAAGAGCGCAATGACGATACCAACAGTGAAGCAACATCCTCTGCAACTAAACTGAAGAACAAAAAGACAGCAACTTGTCTGTTCCCCTTCCCAGATTCCCCAACGCTGTTCCCCTCCGCCAATTCCCAATTCCCCAATAAAATCCTTTTTAAAAAAAGAGTGCAAGCTGAGCTCTGAGCAACAGCTGTTCAAGGCCAGCGCTGAGTTGCCGTTGAGCTGCCAACAGGTGGTAGGATGGCTCAGCTAAAAAAAAAAAAAAGAAAAAAAAAATCTAAAACCCAAAGCTGCCGCTCCAACCCCACCAGTCCAAAGACAACGACACAGCTGTAAAACCGGCAATGTGGCACCTCAAAGCCCTACAAACACACGAAGCAAAAACAAATTATTTGACCTGTGCTTTTTCTACCTAAGGCCTAAGTCCACTCAATCAAAGTCTCTTGTTTTGGGCTCCCCAGATCCAACTGCTTGTCTGACTCTTCAGTTTCCTAGATTGTGCTCCAAATGTTGGGGAAAGGGATGTTATGTATTGGATTTCCTCAAACTCCATCACCCTCCTATTCTGGTGCCAATCATCATAATTGATCATACAGAATGTATAACAAGGCTTATTTCCCCACATTACAGCCCCACACTGATCCCAGTATTTTTTTTCCTAAATCACTCTCCCCTTTTAAATCAAGCTCCCTTCCTTGCTCTATTTCATGAGGGAAGAGCTTACTAGTCTCCTGGAATGGTGACAAAGATGGGAGATGTCCCCACAGGACAGTTTAGGTGGAGGCTCGGACATTTCTGAGATGCCTGTGGCCATCCCTTTACTAAATGAGCCACAGGCAATGAGCTGGGCAGCAGGCTGTGTCATCCGCTGCCTTTCTCAGTAACTGCTGTCATTCACAGGTCTCCCCACATTAATCAGCTGATTTTTTAATACAGCCTGTGGCTTCCTCCGCAGTTGTGTCCAAGGATCACCTTCTGCTCCTCCACCCCATCCCAGAAGACCCTCATTCTCTCTCCTGGGAAGGAGGGCATGACTGTCAGCCTCTCCATCCACTCTTATTAATCATTATGATAGCATATACCATGTTCTCTTCCCCTCAGGGTCTTCCCTTTTTAGTTTTATTTTTATTTTTATTTTTTTTAATTGGAGAATTGAGGGAGGGGGACAGACAAGCTGCTGCCCTTTTGTTCTTCAGTCTAGTTGTGGAGGACGTCACCACTGGCCCATGTTGGTATTATCATTGCACTCTTCCCTGGTGAGGCAGATTGGTCGCCAGCCTCTGGACGGCTTCTCACGGCGGCTCTTGGCAGCTCACACCAGCTGCCAGCTGCTCACGTTGGCTGCCAGTCCCTCACAGTAGGTCACGGTAGCCCACTGCAGCAGGGTCTGCAGCCTACTCCGTCACTGGTGACTCATGGCAGCCCAGCTACAGGTTGAGCTGTTGTTCACCATCTCAGCTGTAGAGGGCAGTGTCACTGACCCGCCTGTGGGATCTGAACTGCAGCCCTGCTGCTCAGAGCTGGTGTCCCAGGCCAACTCGGCCGGCCCAGGGTCTTCCTTTTTTTGATTCTTAAGAATCTAGTTTGGAATTCAAACAAAAGAAAACAAAAATGAAGGTTAACTATTTCTTTCCATCTGAATGTTCCTACTAACTGGGAGAAGAGTCCAGATATACATGAAAGTGCAAAATGCACACAGGTGAATATGTAGGGTTCTAGCTGAGTACACAGGCTCACCCACTCTGCACCAGGTTTCTCACAATCCTTCTCATCATCTGTTCCATTAGAGTGTCCCACACAAGGAAAACCATTAACCATCTGTGTCAAGTCAAATGACCATGCTGGTAGTTAAGGAGCTCAGGGGACTTTACAAAGGAAGACACTATGGCTGGGAGAGGCTAAACTGCCAAGTCCCAGACACACAGCTTGTTAGAGGCAGGGGTGGGATTCAACTCCAGGCTGTGGGTACACCATCCAATATACTTCTATGAAACATTACCTAGGCTAATCTGACAGGATTAGCTGGCAGCCAGCTCAGAGCACGATTGGGTCAGAGAGCAGAGGCCAAAGCCAAAAGACATTTACTTCTAAAATGAAACTGCCATAAGGGAAGATGGGAGAGAAGATCAGGAGTAATCTGGGCCTGATTTTGCTCTGTGTGGGTGAGCTGGTCACTGATGTCTGGATACCGTTTTCCCAAAGGACCAAGCCCCAGTGGGACTCTCTTTAGGTCCCTTGATTGTTTCTCATTCAAAACTATTTTCTAAAGCTAAGAATTTTCCACCTACCTTTATAATTAGGATGTAAGTATAACGTAGAAAATTTAGGGGAGAAACATACATATCCTATGGAACAGGAGCTGTGTATGACAGAGGTTGAGGCTGCAGCAGGTACTAAAATCACAGCCACCAATGTGATGCTCCTCCTGGGCTGTTCTTTTGTTAGCTGTAATACTAGGATGTTTTAAAAATCGTTCAGATCAGCAGAGTGCAATGTTTTGATGGAACTGAGGAAAACCCTCATGTGAGTTTCAGAGATATAAGGGGGAAAATTACTGGTGCTTGGGAGATTTTGAACTCTTGGCCTTGCAGTTACAATCCCAGAGAAAATGGATGCTTGATGGGGTTTTCAAAGGTGATGAAGAACAAGAGTGTGGGTTTTTTTTCCCAGCCAATTTTTCAGATGCAAGGCTCACATGTGAAGGATCATTATGAGGGAATTTGGGGCATTTCCACAAACTGTAATTATGGCTGGATCCGAACTGGTACCCTGAATAAGGTCCAACTCAAGCAGTAGGTTCAGCAGCTGTTGCTTTCCTGAAGCCCCCTTTATCCAAACAACTTAGGCTGGGATTACACAGTAATCCGAAGTGCAATCAAGTCAATCACTCTCCAGTCAGCACAGCTGCCCCTTCCTCTGGGCTTGTATCAAACCATATTCTTCATTCATGACATGCCAGTTCCACGGGCTTTCTTTATCTTTCTCAAGCACACCAAGGTTTCCACCTTATGGTCTTTGCACTTGCTGTTTCCTTTGCCTGGAATGTCCTTGCCCAGATCTGAGCAGGGTCAGTTTCTTCTCATCATTCAGGGCACTCCTCAGAAAAGCCTCCCTAGCCAGCTTTTCTGAAGAAGTTACCCAGGACCTCTCTTTCCCACCTCCATGTTTTATGTTCTTTACAGCAATTATTACTATTATTTTCTTATTTGTTCATTATTTTATGTCTCTCTCTCTCTCTCTCCCACTAGAATGTAAGTTCTATGAGAGCAGGAATCACACCTTCCTTGTTTGCTGCTGTATCCCAAGAACCTGCAACAGTGCCTGGCACATAGGAGACACTCAAGAAATATTTGTTAAACAGATGAGGGAAAGGATGACAATAGATGAAATGTCCAGCACCACTCTAAGCAGAGGGCCAACTGCGCCATTTGGGTAGAAGTGATCACAGACATACAGCATTCTCCAGGCTTCGGGGAAGTATGCAGAACATCTGCACTGGCCTGTGGGGATGGCATTCAGACTCAGAGGTGAAAGGAAGAATGGTAGGATTTGTGTTGATAAAATTGTATCTGTCATGTACCAGTTGGTTTTTGAGATAGTGAAGAGAGCCATTGGGCTTTCTCATTTTAAGCGCAGCTATCATTTCCTAACCCATTTCTCTTTGTGGTGACCTATTTTGAATGGCTGTGGTTCCACTCATTTTTTTTGCTTTGAAGTATGTTCACAGATTGTGGCCCTCCTGGTTTGCAGGAGTTAGAAAGTGAGTGTGGGCAAAGCTGAAGAGTCTTCTGACACAGTGTTGGGGGGTTAGGTCACTGGTCCTGGTTCTTTGCAAGACAATGTGGTAGACTTTATTAAGATTAAAGGCAGTTGCCATTCACGTGCTTCATTTACAAGAATGTTAGAGTTGGTGGAAACTTTCCCAGGTCCAACTTTCCACTTAATGCAGCACCTTCATGATAGAGCCAATAAATAGTTGTCCAGTCTTCCCATGAAGAGATTCCACTACCTTGCATGGCAGACAGCCCATACTTTACCCCTGGGAAATTTTTTCTAAGGAGATTGTCCAATAAAATTGATTATTTTTCTTTTAAAAATCTTCTCGGTGGGCAGTTGGGTAGATATTTTTAAGTTGGGGATTGGGGCCACATGGGGTGAAATATTTAGATATGTTTAGTGCTACTTTGTCCCTTATGAAAACGAGACTGAGCATAATCTAAGAAAAAATATAACACCATTGGCTTTCCCATTCATAAACACATTCTGCTTGGCATTTCTCTGACATTCTGTGAGGTGAGGGAGCCTGACATTTACATTTCATTTGCATGTTATCCCATTTGATAAGAAATTGTTTCTCCTTGGCCAACTCTTATCATGCAGATTGCTCTAAAATCAGATTACAGCTATTTGTTTAGATTGATTAGTTAGTTCTGCCTTTTAAAAAAATCACTTCTATTATCTTGTGGGGGAGGATAAAGCTAAGAAAGTGATTACAACACTTACTTGTGGGTTTCTGAAAGTGTGTAACAAGAAGTTGGGCAGAAACAACTCCTGTATAATGCTGAGACAGAAACAAACTTCTTTAAAATCATGAGTAAATCTGTCAAATAACCCAAGGAGTCACCGAATTTAATTCAATGCTGTTAAGCTGTTCTGTGCAGAACTGAGCACCCATTAAATGCCAGGTGGCTTCAGGAGCTGCACAGGAAAGAGGATGAATGGAACTTGAAGTTCACACTGGAGGTGCCCAAAGAAGAAAGCTGCCCTTCTGCCACCCACTAAGGAAATCACTTAACGTGTCCACTTCCTGTCTTGGCCAAGTGTCATGGGATCCTTACAGGGATAAGAGAAGTGGGGCTTAACTTTAGGGAGATGCTATGTATATTCCAGACTTTGGGACCAGACGTCTTGGTGTGAGTTTACAGCTCAGCACGTACTAGTTTTATGACCCTGGACACATTTTTTTAACTTCTCTGTGTTTGTCTGCCACATGGTCATACTATTTTTCTTGCAAGGCTGTTGGGAAGGTTATAGATGATATATGTAAAGCCCCTAGGACAGCGTGTAGCCCTGGGCAGAACGCGCCAGCGTCAGCGTCTGGGTTTGTTTCCCCTGTCCTGCTGCAGACATGCTGGCCGGGCACGCAATCCCTAACTTCATCCTGCTGGATGGTGGCCTTGGAGAATCGGCTTCTAGATAAGCTGAGGTGGTCCCGTCTGGCCCTTCGTTCTTTCGCCAGGACTGTGGCTCTGCAGAGGGGGGTGACACAAGACAGGGACTGAGACCCACCCCTCGCAGACAGACAACGAGGAGAATGTGGGTGAGAGGAGACAAGGGAAGGAAATCCAGGATAATGTGTTTAATTTGATCCGTTCCCTGGAGTCATTACAATGCATCTTCCCCTGGACTCTAATATTCTTGAACTGAAATAATCAGTCCAACAGGCTTTTGCTGAAGCTATAGAAAGCATACTAAGATGCCTTAAGAATCTCAGGCCTGTTGAAATACTGCCCTCTTGTGTTGCGGGATGGAAGCTGCCTCTTAGGAACCTGCTCCACACGCCAGCCTCTGGGATTCCAAACCAGAGCTAAATGCAAGGCCAACCCCCAATGATCCAACTAGCGTGGGGGGTGGGACAAGTGTACCAGGAGTCCAGTTCTTTATCCACGCGACCGAGAAGCACAGACGTTCATTTTCTGCCGTTCATTTTTCAGGGGCCCCAGTTGAATTCTACAGGAATTATTGACCTCTACCACGTCTTCTCAGCAAGGGAAAAGAAAAATACTTCAGAGTACTGACCAAACTCCAAACACGGACTTCATTTTCCTGCTTCTCTGCCTCCCTCTTCTCGTTTCTTCATTCTACCCTTCCATTTATTGAGTGGCTTCTAAGACAGTAGAACTTAAATGTTCTCACTAAAAAATATTTAGAACAAGGCCTGTCACATTGTAAACAACAATAATAATAGTTATGGCTAGTCATTTACAATATATATTTTTTCTGTCTCAAGTTTTGTGATAGGTGTTAAGAATGCAGCTGGGGAAGATAAACATGGCCCCTGCCCTCATGAAACATATATCCACAAATCCTGGACTTCAAGCTATTTGGGATTTTATCCACAGTGGAGGGCAAAAAGAGCCATGCTCCTAATGTGTAAAAAAAAAAAAAAAAAAAAAAAAATTCTAACACCAACCAATTCATGATAGACCCACTAGGAAATATTAGTACCAATTCTACCAAACAGAGCCAGAATTTCCACAGGTAAGTGTCAGTATGCCTTCAAGAGTTCTCCTTTTTTCAGATATCACCCATGAAATAGAATTCTCCTCCTTTAAATTAAATTCTAGGGATTATCCACATTTTTCACTAAAGGGAAAGATTAGTCTTCAGGTAGAATATGGAGCTTATTGGTTTGAGTCATGTTTGTCTTACTCTGGTTGAAATTATTTCCATTTGTCTTATAGAATCACAGTCTCCACGAGTCCTCAGCTAAAATGTGCACGTCCCTCCCTGCACACGTTGCCTCATTTCTTGTTAGTCATGCATATGCACTATGAGATTTATTTGTTAAATCCTTCCTAACTTGATGGCTACGGCCAAGGAGGCCCAGAATGAGTACTTTTCTTTTTTTAAAGATTTTATTGGGGAATTGGGGGAGGGGAACAGCATTGGGGAACTGGGGAAGGGGAACAGACAAGTTGCTGTCCTTTTTGTTCTTCAGTCTAGTTGTGAAGTACGTTGCTTCACTGGCCCATGTTGGTATTATCATTGTGCTCTTCTAGGGTGAGGCAGATCAGTCACCAGCCTCTGGACAGCCGCTCACAGCAGCTCATGGCAGCTCACACCGGCTGTCAGCCACTCACTGTAGCCTATGGCAGCTCACTGCAGCAGGGGCTGCAGCTACCTCGTCGCCAGAGACTCGCAGCAGCCCAACTCCAAGTGGAGCTGTTGCTCACCATCTTCACTGTAGAGGGCAGTGTCTCTGGCACTCATATGTGGGATCCGAACCAGGACTTCGTTGCTGCTCAGATCCGGCATCCCAAGCCAGCTCTTAACCAATGCGCCACTTGGCGGGCCCACATTTTTTAAAATAACTTTTTCTCCATTATGGCAGTCTCAGAGTAGTTGTATCTTTCAGGTGGTGGCTGGCTGCTCTACCAGGGATTGTTCCAAGAGAACTAGAAAAACTGCACAGGCTTTCACTCTTAGCCTTGGAAGTCACCCATGTCACTTCAGACACATTATATCCATTACTAGAAAGTCATAGACCTGTCCAGATTCATGGGAGGGGAATTAACACCACCTCTTGATGAGGGATGATAAGATCATGCTGTAGAAGAGCTGCTAGGACATGCGACATTGTTTCAGACATCTTTGGAACATGTCTGCCATAACTGGTTCAGACCTTGGCAAGAGTGAAGTTAGATGAGCTTTGTCCCTCCATTTCTGCAGCTCTAGTCCCAAGTCTCTCCTCCTGTTTTTGCCCTTACCCTCAAATTCCACCTAGCCCCAGATTCTATTTTGCTCTCCTGACATTTCCTGGGGCTTTCTCCCTTACGGAAATTATCTCTTTTATGTCCCACTTCCTCCTGACCCCATTAGGTAACTGAAGGCAACACTTAGAAATAGAAAGAGCACTGAACTAAAGTCACATCCCAGTGCTTCCACCAATGAGCTGAGCTGTCCTAGACAACTCACAACTAGTGCAGTGTTCTTGTTTACACAATACTGGGAAGTGGTTTGAGGACTGAGATAAAACCATATTCAGCATCAATTCTAATCATTCCTAAAATGATCGCGTTAATGAGTAAATGGAGAGCAGCAAAAGATCACTATTTAACCCCAATAAAAATATTTACTCAATATCTTCCTTAAACAGTTCTGAATGCCCATTGACCGCCACAAATAGGTAAAAAGTTAGCAGAAATATAAAGAATGCCACTAGATGACTGACCATGGTTTACAGCAAGTAAATAACCCAGGAAATCTTTCCTGAATTCCTTCAGTTACGTGAGAGAATGTTAAGATGGTTTTGCAGGTGAGACTCATTTTAACAGGGTTCTCTTTTCAATATCTAAGTCAAAGGAAGAAACTATATGAGCATTTGGGGTTCAGTGTCAAAGCCAGCAAGAGACATACTCTGGCTTGCGGGGAATACAAACTCCCACAAACAACATCACACGTTGCACCCACAGCCACACATCTTGAGGAAAACCATGTTGTATGCAGACATCAATAGAAGAAGAAACTTCCCAGAAACATTGTGTTCTTCCCCTCCCATCATGAAGTAACAGAAGATAAGGCTTGTGTTTTTCATGATATATGGAGAACTGCTTTTTTTTGCTGTGCCTGTGTTGGCTTCAGGCACTAAACCATAAGACAACTGCGATGCGGATTGGTGGTGGTTTCCCTGTGGGCACCCCACCAACACCTCCTCTGCTATGACCTGATCATTTAAATAGCAAATCATGTCAATGGAGGAAAATAGCCCTCATCTCCAATCTATCGACAGCACAGACTGTGGTATCCTGAGTGTAATCAAAGGAAAAACATCTAGAGAACCACCCGAGCTTTAGTTTTTTCAAATGCGTGACATGCAGAGGTGTTATAAAGATGACATGAAAAAGTCTGGGTGGCTCAGCAGGGTTAACACGATGCCTGGCACTTAGCAAATGCTCACTGACAGATTTGCAGCTGTGTGCTGAAGTTCAGACACTTTCTCAGGTGGCTCTGTGGAGACCTAACTTCAGATGGGTAAAAATGAGGTATGAGAAAGTCAAACCAAAGCCAAGTCTAGACAGTCAAGCTATTAAAGAAAAGGAATTAGTGCCACTGCCAAGAGTCAGGTCCACTGGGGAAAAGCCCATCTTTTCGGGTTGCTCTGACTACCCACCTTCCAGCCATCTGTGCCTGCTGCAGGCTCACACAGCACTGGGGCCCAGCCAGGCTGCAATGGAACTTCATGCATGGGCTCTAAGACAAGGCGGATGGCAGAAGAAGTCTTGGTTCTCCTACAAGAACTTAGTCACATGGGATGGAGACTTCTCACCACAGAAAGGACACAGAGCCTGGCTCTGTCATTGACTGGCTGTGAGGCTTAGAGAGCACATTCCCTGACCTTTCTGAGTCTCATGTCCCTGACCTTGAGCTGTGCAACTGGAGGTCAAAGAGGAGAACGGTGTGGGACTAGATCGGCTCAAAGAACATGTCAGCTTTATTCATTATTTAAGAAAATTAAGTGGACTGGAAGTTTCCAAACTTTTCAGTTTCAGTTTGGCCTAAATGCTGAGTTAATGTAAATCGTATTTCTCCATTTGAAAGAAAAGAATTACATATATATTATTTTTTATGCACAAATTTCTGGTTGAGAAATTTGCTTTTGTCAGCACCTTTTCAAAAGAAAGATTAAATAACTTAAAGGCACAGCTAAAGCAGGTGAGAAAATCCAGGTCTTTTGACTACAAGCTCATGCACTTTCTCATCCTATTTCTATGACGTCTATAATCAAATTAGGCAATATTGCAAGGATTCAGAAAGGTAAACTGAATTCAGAAAGGTAAAGTATTAAAGAATGCTGTATAAAGTATCTAACATCTTCCTGTCTCCCGTCTTACTTTTACTACAACCTAAGAAAGTTGGAGGAGCACTGACCTCACTTTCCCAACATGGAATGTAAGGGCAGGTGTGTAGAATTTACAAGGATCAAATGAGGTCATGGCCAGGTATGATAAAGAGACCCTTCAGAAGACTCAGGCTTCCCAGAGGATTCTTTTTTCTTTAAGATTTTTATTAAAAAATATAGTTAACATACAATATTATATTCTTTTCAGGGGTACCCCATACTTATCCAACATTTATATATCTAAAAAAGTGATAAGTCTAGCAACCATCTGACACTGTACCACGCTATCACATTATTAACTATATCCCTATGCTGTACATTACACCTATGACTTATTTGTTTATACCTGGAAATTTGGACCTCTTACTCCCCTTCACCTTTTCCCCCATTTTTAATTTTTCAGTTACAGTTGACATTCAGTATTATTTTATATTAATTTCATGGGTACAGCATAGTGGTTAGACATTTATATAGTTTAAGAAGTGATCCCCTGACTAGTCTAGTACCCACCTGGCACTATACATAGTTATTACCACATCATTTACTATATTCCCTATGCTTTACTTTACATCCCCATGACTATTTTTTTTTTTAAAGATTTCTTTAATTGGGGAATTGGGGGAGGGGAACAGCGTCGGGGAATCAGGGAAGCGGAACAGACAAGTTGCTGTCTTTTTTTGGTTCTTCTGTCTAGTTGTGGAGGACGTTGCTTCACTGTTGGTATCCTCATTGTGCTCTTCCCAGATGAGGCACATCGGTCGCCGGCCTCTGGATGGTCTCTCACCGCGGCTATTGGCAGCTCAGGCTGGCTGCCAGCCGCTCACGCTGGCTGCTGGCCACTCACTGTAGCCTTGGCAGCCCACTGCAGCAGGGGCTGCAGCCTACAACGTCACCCAGGTTCGCACAGCCCAGCTCCAGGTGGAGCTGTTGTTAGCTGTAGAGGGCAGTGTCACTGGCCCTCATATGTGGGATCCGAACCGGGGCCGCTGGCATCCCAAAACCAGCTCTTAACCAATGCGCCACTTGGCTGGCCCCATGACTATTTTGTAACTACCAATTTGTACTTCTTAATTCCTTCACATTTTTCACCCCCCAACCCCCTCCCTTCTGTCACCCCAACAAATCTAGTACCCATCTGACACCATACATAGCTATTGCAATACTATTGACTAGAATTCTTATGCTATACCCTATATCCCCATAACTACTGTGTAACAACCAATTTGGCTTCTTACCCCTTCTCCCTTTTTTCACCCACACCCCTCCCCAACCTCCCTCCTGGCAATCATCAAAATATTTTCTATATCTATGTGTTTGTTTCTGTTTTGTTTGTTAATTTCGTTCTTTAGAGTCCACATATAAGCTAAATCACATTGCATCTGTCTTTCTCTGTTTGACACATCTACTCAGCACAATACCCTCCATGTCCATCCATGCTGGTACAGATGGCAAAAACCCATTCCCTTCCATGGCCGAGCAATGTTCCATTTTATATATGTACCACCTCCTCTTTCTCCATTCTTCCATTGACAGACACCCAGGCTGCCTCCATTTTGGCCATTGTAGACAATGCTGCAACAAACATATGGATGCACATGTCCCCTCAAAGTAGCATTTTGGGTTTCTTCAGATAAATACCCTGAAGTGGGATTACTGGGTTCTCCTTTGTTTCTTCTTATAGCCTTTGTTTTAAAGTCTATTTTGTCTGGTATAAGTATTGCTACTCCAGCTTTTTTTGTTTTCTCATTCCCATTTTCATGAAATATCTTGTTTCCATTACTTTGCTTTCTGTCTCTGTCTGTCTTTCAATCTGAAGTGAGTCTCTTGTAGGCAGCATATGTTAGGGTTTTGTTTTCTTATCCTTTTAGCCCTTCTATGTCTTTTGATTGTAGCATTTAATCCATTTACATTTAAAGTAATTATATAAGTATGTAGTTATTGCCATTTTATTATTCATAATTTTGATCGTTTTTTTCCTTTTTACAGAAGTTCCTCTAACATTCCTTGTAGTACTGATTTGGTGGAGAAGAACTCCTTTAGCTTTTTCTTGCTTGAGAAGCTCTTCATCTGTCCTTTAATTTTAAACAATAGCCTTGCTGGGAAGAGTAGTCTTGATTATATGTCCTTGTTTTTCATTACATTGAATATTTCATGCCAATCCCTTCTGGCCTGCAAAGTTTCTGTTGAGAAATCAGCTGACTTTCTTATGGGAGCTCCCTTATAATTTACTATAATAGTTGCCTTTCTCTTGCTGCTTTTAGAATTCTCTCTTTGTTTTTAACCTTTGCCATTTAAATTATAATGCATCTTGGTGTGGGCCTGTTTGGGTTCATCTTGTTTGGGGACCCTCTGAGCTTCCTGGGCTTGTATATCTATTTCCCTCGCCAAGTTACGAAAGTTTTCAACATTCTTTCTTCAGATATGTTCTCAAAACCTTGCTCTCTCTCTTCTCCTTCTGGTCCCCCTATGATGTGAATGTTGTTACGCTTGATGTTGCCCCAGAGGTCTCTTATTAAACTATCCTCATTTTGGGGGGTTCTTTTTCCTTCTTGCTGTTCCATGTGGGTGTTTTCTGTTACCTTGTCTTCCAAATCTCTGATTTGAACATCTGCTTCATCTAGTCTGCTAGTGGTTCCTTCAAGTGCATTCTTCATTTCAGTTATTGTATTCTTCACTTCTGACTGGTTCTTTTTTTATGTTTTTTTTATGTCCTTTTTAATGTTTGCTATCTCTTTCTTGAAGTTCTTAGTAAGATCCTTGAGCATCCTTATAATCATTGTTTTGAACTCTGTATCTGATAGGTTGTTTGCCTCCATTTTGTTCAGTTCTTTTTCTGAGTTTTCTCCTGTTCCATCTTTTGGGACTGTATTGATGATATAGAATAAAGCCCTGCTCAGGGTCATAGGAGAAGATACAGCTTGGGTATGCACCCACTCCCTCAAGGAACTGGCTGTCCCTTGAGGAACTGGGATACGATAAATTTTAGAAACAACTTCTGGGCAGTAGCCCAGAAGAAGATAAAAGTAACACACTACGGCCCCGGCTCCTGGCCAGATCCGGGCCCGTTCGTGCTTGAGCATACGTCATTTGGCACCAAGCTCTAGTCTTTTGGCACTAAGCCTTCTTTGTCCAGACCCCTATAAGAAGGGAGCTGAAAAGTCCCTGAGCAACAGCCGCAGCAGCAAGAGCCACCACTGCCCTGATGCAACTCTGTGTTTCGCCCGTGCTGTTTTTCCGGTTCTGATGCCCGTGATGTTTCTCCAGTGCTGAAGCCCGTGATGTCTTTCCGGGGCTGACGCCCGTGATGTCCTTCTGATGCTTCCCCCGATATGCTCTGCCGGTGCTGATGACGCTTCGCCTGTGATGTTTTGCCGGTGCTGATGCCGATGGGGTCCTGGTGATATGTTGTGACTATTTACTTTACTTTCCACTTCCCTTAGTACTTTACCTGTTAATATTAAACCTTTTAATAAACCTTTTATCTACTCCTAAGCGGATTGTGGTGGTGTGTCTTGCATATCAATCCTCAATTTAATCAATCAGTCTGTGCACAGCTAATCAATAATTTTCCTTATCGATACAGGAACACATTTTTTTTGTTTGTTTGTTTCCACATTTTGGCTGCCTCTCTGTGTTTGTTCTATGTATTAGGTAGATTTGCTGTGTCTCCCAGTGTTGGCCTGGTGGCCATATATAATAGGTTCCCTGTGGGACCCAGGCACAGTCTCTCTCTGGCCACATGCTCCAGGTTCTCCAGGAGTGTCCCTTGTGTGGCTTGTGTGTGCCCTCCTATTATAGTTGAGCCTTGGTTGCTATTAGCTCATCAGTGGCTGGGATTGACCCTCAGGCAGACTGGCTGTGGGGTTTGGCCTCATCCACAGCTTACGGGCTTCTGTGGGGGGGACTTACCCCACTGAGTGGGATTCTCCCTAGTGGGCTCTGGTGCCTGTGGAGACCACCCTTCAGGTGTGCCACTTGTGGGGCTAATTAGGTTGTGCTCTGCTGAGGTATGAAGCCAGCCTCCAAGCATATTGTTTCTGGGCTTCTTGCGAGGGGTTTCAGTGCAGGCCCAGGTCACCCACTGCCTATGACTAGCCAGGGACTACCAGGTGGGAGCTACAAAGCTATCCACAGATGTTCACTGCCAGTGTTAAACCTGGAGGCAAGTGGGAGAGGACACACCATGAAACAAAGATGTCTACCAATAGTACTGGGCCTTGGGTAGCTGTGAAAAAAACCAGGATACCCTGAGGCCTGCTGCTACCTGCTGGCTCCCTTAAGGTTCAGCTGCTGATAGAGTCTCTTGTGTGTGGTACACAGGTTGGGTGAGGCAGGGTCTCAGGAAGTCACTAGAGTGGGAAGAATTGTGGTCACCCAGTTAATGTAAATTCTTGTTAGGTGCCAGTGTTGAGCCTGGAGCTACTTGGCAAAAGTCCTGGAACACACCAAGGCCAGCAACCACCTGCCTGGGGCCTGCAGACTCCAATATTTTTCCAAGAAAGAGTGCAATATAAGTGGGGCTGGCTGCTCACAAAGAAAGTACTTCTGGTATTAGGGGCGGGGTCCCAGTGAGTCAGCAGGGTGAAGTGAGTGAGTGGCAGTCATCAGACCAATTAGATTCAGATTTGGCTGTATGGAAGCAGGCTCAACACATTAAAGATGGCACCCACTTGCCAGCTACAGAGGACAAGGACCCTTCACAGGGAAAATGGCAAATGTCCTCTAGCCTTCATTGCAAAGCCACACCCTCAGTCTGGCCCCTGTATGCCTCAGATGCCCCCTTGAGTCACCATCCCTCCACCAGAGTCCAAGGTGAGTACCTGAAAGAGAGTGAGTTGTGCTTGGGCCATTTAAGAGAATGTCTGGGTTTCCTGCAGCCTTCTGTCCCACTCGGATGGTTGGAATCCTCACTGTTTTTCACAGCCAGGTGTTGTAGAGGCTCCTCTTCCCAGCACCAGTACTCTAGGCTTGGGAGGTCAGTGTGGGGCTTGAGTCCCTCACTCTTCCAGGGGGGAACCTCTGCAGCCAAGATATCCCTCCTGATTCTCACCCACCAAACTCAGGTGTGGGGCCCATTCTGCATCTCCACCCCTTCAACTAGTCTCGACGTGGCTTCTTCTTTATATCTTTAGTTATAAAATCTCCATTCAGATAGACTTCAGATGGTTCTCCAGGCTGATGGTTGTATAATTTAGTTGTAATTTTAATGTGTTCATGGAAAGAAGCCGGTACAGTGTTTACCTACTCTGCCATCTTGGATCTCTCCCTAGAGGGTTCTTAAAGAAATGAACCCAGAGGTGTCTTTCTTCTTGTGAACTTTTTCTTCTTGGTATTTCTCCAAAGCAAACTTAGGTATTCCAGCCAAGGTTCTTGTCTTTTTGCAATTTCAACCTAAGATCCTTCCTCTTAAAAACCTTCTCAGCACCATTAGCTTATCTATGCACTTCCTCCCCACTCCAAAACTAGCAAATATTGACATGGCTTAACTTGCTAGAGCCTATAAGTTCAAATCTTTGTTTTTGAGTTTTTTGATATCAAAATCTATTTATCTGAATAATCTGTTTTGTTGTTGTTTGTTTTGGTTTTCTTTTTCGTAATTCCAGGGATTATTGAGCTGTAAGAGGATAAAACACTTGAAAGAATAAAATAAATTTTAAATAATACTTTTAAAACACTTTTTGGAGACTGGCCAAGTGGCTCAGTTGGTTAAGAGCTCGCTCAAGAGTGTGAGCTCTGAGCAATAGGATTGCTGGTTGGATTCCCAGCCCGAGCTGAGCAGCCACTGAGCTGCCAACAGGTAGCAGGATGGCTCAGCTAAAAACAAATAATAATAAAAATAAAATAAAATACATTTTTATTATCTTTCTGTTTGCAAGTTATACATGCTTATTATAGAAGATTTAGAAAATATAATTAAGCATATGAAAAAGAATTACTTGACCATCATAACCCCACCACCATGAGAGATGTCATTGTTCATACCATAATTGTTTTCAGTGGGATCTGTCTGTACTCCTTGGAAACATGAGCTTTTTTCACTCAGCAGCATAGGATGAAGAACAGTTTCTAGCAACAACCAAACACATACCCTACTCTCAATCCTGAGTTGGAATGCTACTTTTGGGGCATTGTTTTTTTTTTTAAAAAAAAAAATACTCTTTGGATAAAAAGGAATTTCAAGGAAAACCACTCAATAATGTAACAATTTTTTGTTACATTAAATATCACAAGTATATTTTATTAATAAAATTAATTGTTATTAAACATGGTCTTTGAAAGACTTGGATATGGACATTTTTGTTATCTTCATATTCTTTGCATTTGAACGATTCTAGTTGGCTAGTTTACAAGTGAATGTAATTCATGCTAGTTTCTATAAAAGTCCCCAACTCTCAGAGGCGTAACACAATAAAAATTTGTTGCTCCAATGCAATGTACAATAAAGTTTGGGCAACGTCCTTCCTTGGCTGTGCTACAAGCAGTGACTTGAAGATATGTGTTCTGTCCATTTAGTAGTTATCATCTGGAACATGTTGACTATGAGGAAGAAGAAAGAGTGTAAAATCATACAGGTGGTTTTTATGTTCAGCCTGAAAGTGAAGTGCATGATTCCTTGTCACATTTTATTGGCCAGAGTGGTGGCATGTAGTCTGGACCTACCTGTGAGGAAGACTGGGAAATGTAGTCTTCTTTTGTGTCCCTCACCCCACCCCCCAAAAAACTGATTGGTAAACACTAACAACTGACAGGACTACTTACTGTCAGCTGTTCCTTATGTTTCTACCTTAACACCATTTGTTGTTTTGGGCCATTTAAGGAGCTGTTCATTTTACTGTTCCTTATGTTTCTACCTTAACACCATTTGGGCCATTTAAAGAGCTGTTCATTAGACTCTATAATCCAGATCTTTCCTTAATAGCTAAAATAGCCGGAACAACATGGTGTATGTAATCTCTCTCTCTCTCTCTCTCTCTCTCTCTCTCTCTCTCTCTCTCTCTCTCTCTCTCTCTCTCACCGCTAACAGCAACTGTGCTAACAGCATAGCTGACTTGGGTATATTAATAATAGATCCTCATAATGAGAATAACTCTGTATCACTCATTGTGCTGTATGCTTTATTTTCATGAATTATCTCAATCAATCTTCACAAAATTATATGAGACAGTCATTAATTATTATTCTCATTTTATAGATGAGGAAATGAAAGTTGAGTGAGATAATTTGCTCAAAGTCATACCATGACACAGTGGCAGCCTGGGACTCCTATCTGAGTTCATCTGGTTTTCCAATCTGTGCTCTCAACTACTGTGCTGTTCCGACCTCCTGTTTGGAAATAAACTACCACAGTGAGAAGAAAGAACACCCCATGGGGAAGGAACTTCAGGCTTTTCTGACCTTGCTGTCACAGTGGTTCTAAGCTTCATTCTCTGTTCTCTGATCCTCCCTACAGTTGTCATACATGATCTAGATTGAAGCTGCATGTGGCCCAGCTTTATGTTGTAGCTGGCACAGGGTGATGCCCTCACTGCTTGGCTTTGCCTCATAGCTCACCTCGTGTCCCATCCTGGCTTGTGGAATGATCCTAATGTAGAGCAAAGCTATAAAACAGCCTGTGACATTAGCCTGGCCACTTGCTCACACTTGATATATTTCCTTATGCTATCTTTAAATGCTTACATATGTCAGCTTTCTCTCCCCAACTAGAGAGTAAATTTAAGACCAAAGACATGCATTTTTTCCCCCAGCACCTAGCACAGCACAGCAGACGCAACTGTGAACTCTTGCTGATTTAGGTTTGGCATCCCTGATGTCACCTCTGTACCCCAGTTTCCTTCTCTGTAACTTCGGAGGCTTGGGCAGGAAAAGATCTAATGGCTCACCCAGCTCTGCAATTTTATATCTCACTGGGCATTGCTCAAGGATACCCTGTCAAAAACTTGTAAATTTTCCCTGCAAAGCCTAAGTCACCAAATGGTCACAGAATAAATATAGTCAGATACTCACCAGCTAAAGTTTCCAAACCCATGTGACTATAACTGAGTTTCCAGAAACAAAGTTACATTTTAAAGTAACAAAAAGCTATTATTATAAAATGACTAATAATGAAGCAGAGCTGTAAAGTGATCCTTGACCAACTCATTAATCAATTGATGCACTTTTAAGAGGAGCTTCCTTATGCATGTTACCAGTCATTTATTCAAATCAAGTAAATATCTTCCACATTGCTCACTGAAAAAGTAAAAGGAATTGAGTAGATCAAATTTCTTAGAGAAATTTCCCAATGAAGGGATCTTTCAATAAAGTGTTTTCAAGGCATCAGGTGGGCTCTGTGGGCTATGAACTGCTCCTCTTTGGAGGAGTTCCGTGTAATGGAATCATGCAGTGAGATTCAAGGTAATATCCAATTGTCTCATGAGTCAGTTGCTCTCAGGCATGGGGACAATACCATTCAAGAGGCAATAGCTTGGTGGCAAAGACTCTGACACCCTTTTGTACTTTCTTTTACGTCAAATGGCTTGCCTCCCTTTGTGGTTTATCAAATAGGTAGTCACTTTGCAGAATCAAAAGCCTCAAACTTAGGTGAGTTTTATTTGAATGTGGTGGCATATCATGGCAGGATGTGCTATTTCAGGCTATTCGACAGCTGTTATTGCTACCACAGGAGAGGAGAAATAGAGGAAGGAGAGTTCTAGAACCTCCTTCTAAAATAATGTTTTACCAGTTAGAAGGAAATGCTCAAAACAACCTCAAGCATGAGGCTACTGGAAAATTATAAATAATGACCCACTTTATCATTAGCTAGGATAGAATAATAGCTGGAGGTCAGAGCAACCATTGGGTGCCAAGTTAGGACAAGAGTTTCACTGAGTTACATCTACCCCATAGCAAAACATCTAATAAATTCAGGGAACTTTTTAAAGTATATCATTTAAGTTCAAGTAAATTTTTTCCTTTCATATGGACTGTTGCAAAATCCAAGAAAAACTGCCTGGGATTTCTCTCAGGAACTTTGTGATCCAAGTTTGCAAACTGGCTTCCAACGCATACATACACACACTCAGAAACACACACACGGACAGCAGTTAGGTAGTTTTTTTGCCATATCCTCCAAATACATACAGGGGTCCCTGACCCATCAGAAGGAATGTTTCTAAGGCCTCTACAAGTACAGAAGAATTTGTCTCCTTCCTTTTGAAGAAATGGTGGCAGCAGAAGGGGGTATCTACACTGGCAATATCTTAACCCATTCCATCTTTCATTCTTGTCATAATTGAATATCAAAAGAACAATGAATGACTTTAGGAGTGGCTTACTTGGTGAAGGAATGCTTTGGATAAATGTTTGGTTACAATCTGTCCTTCTTGTTAGCATTCATTGAGACTCCTTAAGTATGTGTACTCTACAAACTTTACCTCCTATGTTCACCCTGCCTGCCCATTTCTCCACATCTCCATTCCTTCACCAGCAGGACTGTAATAGTCTCTTAACTGCTCTCCCCACTTCTGTGTTTGCCTTGCTCTGATCCTCTCTCCTCACAGCAGCTACAGTGAGCTCAGATAAGCCCAAATCTCCCCTCAGTTGATTACCAGCATTCTTAGACCCCAGGTCAAATCCTTAATGTGGACTATAATATCCTGCCTCTCCCTATCTCTTCAGCCTCATCTCTCCTTGATCTCCCACGCTCCTTACTCAGCAGAGCCCTTCGGATCCTTCCAAGTATCAACATCCTTTCTCCCACTCAGCCTTTGCCTGTGCTGATCTCCTTGTATAGCCTGCTCTCCCACTCTCTTCCTTCCCAGCTTTGCTCCCACCCCTCCTTCAGGCTCCATTTAAATGTTGCTTCCTTGGAGAAGCCTTTCCTCACTCCCCAGACTAAGTGAGGATTCCCTATTTTATTTTCTCGTGGCACATTGTACCTTTCCTCCATAGCATGTCTCAGCTATAACTGAACAATTATTTGCTCATTTGTGTAGACTAATTGTCAGTACAGCAAAACCGTCCAGGGCCTGGGTTCTCGAGTCAGACTGCACAACTCAGATCTTAGCTGTGCCACTTCCGAATGTCACATCTCTGTGCTTCCATTTCTTCATCTGCCAAATAAGGTTAACATTAGCATCCATATCACAAGGTCACTTTGGATATCAGGTGAGATAGCAAGTAGCCCATGCCTGGTAGATAGTAAGCACTCAATAAATATTAGGAAGAAAACCTTAGTAAGTACCAAATACTTATTCGCTGAAAGAATGAATGAATTTCATATAAAACGGGGATAATAGCATTTACCCTGCCATATACTCAAGATGTAGTTCAGGTGACATTAATTGCGGAGCATGAAAAGGCTTTTTAACTTGCATTAGGCTCTACAAACATGGAGTCCTGCCTTTGCTGTTTACACTTTCCAGCAGCCTGAGCCCTATCTTGCTTGGCCAAAAAATCTCAGTGTCTTATTATTTTTTTTTTTAACAAGAGTAAGTTTGAAGTTGAATATCTTATATGTAAAAAAGTTTCCTCAGAAGGAAAAAGACCACCCCACCCCCATTCCCACCAAAGAGAGACAGCATAGGAAACACACGATTCCTTGCCAGGAGCAGGAAGAGAGAGCAGGGGCAAGGCCAACTTCCCTAGGCCTCCTTGTCCTGTGTGAACAGTCTCCCCAGGGCCAGGGGCTGACCATCTGGCACCTCATACCCTGGGAAAATATTAGCTCTAGCTCTTAGCAAAGCAATGGACCTTGAAGTTTTCCTTCAAGGGAACAGGTACTATTTAAAGCTCTACAACAGCTGAATGCCAATGTACAGCACCAGCAGTGGAAATATGCAGCGGCACATGACACAGGCCCTAATTAATCAAACTACTCCCCACTCTGTCCGAAGTCAACGCGTTGTCTCTAATTTAGTTCAGGGCTTCATGGAAGTGGATACTCCTGTTATGAACCCAGTTTTAGAGGTTTATGGATCCTCAGGGCTAGAAGGCATATTAGAGCCATTGACCCCAAAAGCTTGTTCCATGCACATCCATAATTTTCTCCTTGATGTGTAGCCAAACCACAGGCTCCAACCTTCCAGGAGGGGGTCCCTTAGCATAAAGATGGGCAGGGCTCAGGCTGCACCAACATGGAGACAGCTCCTGGTTGATCTGCCCAGGGGAGCTCTGGGTAAGAAGAGGGGAGCCTAATGTAACAGTGATGACACAGCCAAGGGTTGTGGTTAGAACCAAGAAAGGACTTGGGGTGGGGGGCATAGAAAATTGGATGAGGGTTTTAACAAGAAGGAAACAGAGTGAAGCAAAGTATGGAGGTGAGGTGAGATGATATAGACAGAGCCCTTCCCCATTGGGAAAGTCACCCACAGGTCCTGAGGTGAAATGGCAAGCCCACATGAAGTCTTCAGGGGTGCAAACCATCCCAAATAATGAGAACTGAAGGGGAAAATGAAATATGATCTAAAGACACTGAATAACACACTGGACTGGGGGCCAGGGGCCCTAGCTTCCAGCTCTGACTCTGCCACTTGAGCCCTTGTGTAAAGGACTTCATCGGAAAGGAGTGATTCATAATTGTTAAAGCACTCTCAAGGTTTTAGACACTCCATGAACATGGTGCCTGGTGCCCAAGGCTTTTCTGTTCAAGTTGGTGTAGTTAACACTTCCCATCCTGATCAATAAACTTCATACTGTTGCCCCCAAACCCCATGTGTTTTAGAAGACGAGCAGTTGGCAAGTGGCTGTGCTAAGGAAATGTTTACAGAGTGAATGTCCAGGAAGGAGGACCTCTAACAGGAAATGGACAAAGATCCTCCTAGTAGAATTTATTTCTCACCAACCTGCTAAGAATCATTCTAAATGTCACCACACATCCACCCGCTTGATCATTTCAATGGAATTGAACCTCTCAGAGCACCAACTGCAACCACAGCTGCCATTCTGAAATCCATCACTGCGCTGTGCTGAGGCCACACCTTCCATGGCTGTTCCCAGCCAAACATAGAGCATAGCAGGGGCACTGAGGCAGGCCCACTCCTAGAAGACACAGACCCCTCCGATGGCCAGCTTTGACTTAAGGACACGTGACATCCTTGCCCGACTTCCTTAGACTGCTCAGCAACCTAGGATGCTTCCACCCAAATTTCCTTTTCTCTCTCCTTTGCTGAGATCAGACCTGTACCTTGGATGGCTCTCCAGCCTCCCAGCTCCGGTCCCACCTTCTTCATGGACGCTTCCCTAGTAGATCTCTCGCACATGTCATCCCATATTGGTGCCGTTTCTTTGAGGGCCTGAATTAACACCACTGTTAACCATCTTGTAACTAGTTGAAGGAATGATTGATTGTTTCTCACCAAATTGTTCAGCCTATTCAGTTAGGGCCATCAGGTCAGTCTCTGTGCAAAATGGTTTTAAACTGTTTTCCCAGCTGAACCTAGGGAGAGATTTGTGTAGAGAGTGAGCAGCGGGTCTCCTTTTTTAGTGTCTATGTATCAACTGATTTGCATTAAGGCTTAAGAGATTTCTGGGGCTAGAACTCAGACAATATCAATGCCCAGGGGTCAGACATAAACAGGCACAACCAGCAGACTGGAAGGGAGGAATGAACAGAAGCCACATTAGAATGGGGCACTGAGTGCCTCTGAGCATCCACCTGTGAAGCAAACACCAGTGGACTGGCCACTGTCACTTGAAGTGGCCCCTTCCAAGCAGCACTTTCAGTGTTTGCCTTGGGGGAAGGGAGAGGGATGTACAGTTTGTGGAAAAGTAAAAGCATTGAACTTCATGCAATGCTGGTAGGAATGTACAATGGTGCAGCCATTGTGGAAAGCCATTTGGTGGTTCCTCAGAAAGCTAAATCTAGAATTACCGTATGATCCTGCATTCTACTCCTAGATGTATGTATACCCAGAGATATTGAAAACAAAGACTCAGATACTTGTACACCAATATTCATAGCAACATTTTTTCACAATGGCCAAAAGGTGGGAATCAGCCAAATGCCCATCAACAGATGAATGGGTAAACAAAATGTGGTATATTCATACAACGGAATACTATTTAACCACAAAAAGAAATGATGTTCAGGTACATGCTATAAAATGGATGAACCTTGAAAATACGCTAAATAAAAGAAGCCAGACACAAAAGGACAAATATTGTACGGTTCCATTTATGTAAAGTATTTAGAATAGACAAATTCTTGAAGACAAAAAGTCAATTAGAGGTTAGTTAGCATGGGCTGGAGGAGGGAGAAATAAGAAGTTGTTGTTTAATGGTTAAGTGTTTCTTTCTGGAGTAAAACAAAAGGTTTTTGCATAGATAGTGGTGATGATTGTACAATATTGTGAATGTAATTTGCTGTTTGTGTAAAAGCATTCACCCTGGGCATTGCTATTGGGAATGTACAATGGCTCAGATGCTGTGGAAAATTATGCCACTGAGTCATACACTTAAAAATTGTTGACATGGAGTATTGCATTTTTGACATGGAAAATTGCATTTACACATGTTTTTACTATTTAAAAATTACTCATGTAATATACCAAAAAACCACATTGAATTGTACTCTTTAAATGAATGAATTGTATGGTATATGAACTACATCTCAATAAGACTGTTTTTTTAAAAAGCACTGTGACAACTCTGGGTGTGTGCCACTTTGCTGTGGGACCATGGTAAGAGGGTCAAATCCCAGCGAGAGGGCGGCTGTTTCCCTCTCCATTGACAATGTGATATAGCAGAAGGGCTGAGAGCAGGGCATCTCCCGAGCAAGGTGGGCAACCCCAGTGGCATGTGTGTTAACCTGGGGAAGCTCCTGGACCAAGGCTTGGAGGTCAATGAAGCACAGAGGGTGCCCAGAGGAATGAGACGCAGTTCAGGCATCACACTGGGCAGCCTGTGTTGCTTCCTGGGTTGATTCTTAAGTGAAGTGTGACCCCCTCTGAGCCTCCTTAAGATAACAGATGTGAGTGGAAACTTGAGAGGGGGCAGAAAGACAGATGCTTCAAATTCCATTGGTGAGGGCTATCAAACTAGAGAAACCATAATATGCATATCGATCAATGTGACCACAATTATAGGAGACATCATTTGTACTCCATGTGGTCAGTCCAGGGATACCTGGTACATATAAGCAAAGTCAGAAATTGATGCAATTATTTAGATAACTTTAAAAAATAAGGAAGACAATTTTGCCTGATTATCTGAATTTCCTATTTTTGTGTGTGTGGCACTGAGGCTCTGTAGTATATGTTTTATCATCTGAATTTTTCATTTCTAGTGTAAGAACACACATCTAAGGAGTGCAAGGAAGGAAATGTGGGAAATACACTAATTTTTTTTTAATGCAGAAAGGCATGTACATGGTCTAAAAGACAGACTCTTCTTAATATGACTGTGAGCCTATAGCCTCTATCAGCATTTGCAATGAATAAAAACATCTGTTTGTGCCAGATTCTAAGAGAAGGACACAAATTGTGGGGTAAGCGTGATAATGTTAAAATAGGTCATCTTCTCAGTATTGGCCATGCCTTCTCACATCCAACTTCCATGTTAAAATAACCACCAATGGACAGATTGTCACCATAACTCTGAAACACCTATGTGGCTTCTGCTACAATGTACTGGAATTAAGGAATTTGGATTTACATAAAAGTGTAAACTATATATGTAGCACAACTAACAATTAATACTATAGGGAAAATGAATATTTTTGGATAATTGTTGCTGATAATGCATGTTTTGTTTTTCATTCTTGGAAAAGATAATACATGCAATTAAACATGTATAAGTGGGTGTATAGGAGAAAGTTTCTCTCTCAACACTCCTCCTTGGAAGCAACCATAGCTGTCACTTCCTTCTCAAGACTCAAAATGACTGCCAGTAATGCTAAAAGTTTCTCCGCACTTGGGATGGAGCAATAATCTTTCTTAGGGAGATGTGTCTCTTTTCAGATGGATACCCTGTGCACAAACACAAATATGTGTATTTGTAAATGAATAAACACACACAGCTTAGTCAAAACTCTCTGACAGATTGGAAGAAGAACATAACAATGGATTTCCCTCTGTCTATAAATAGGAAAAAAAAATCCCAAAGTTTATAGAATCCAAAACACTTACCAGGCTCTGCTTGATTCTTAATGACTGAAAGGATTTTTCTGGCTGTGTTTCATTTTTAAGAAGCAGAGCTGTCCTACAGAAATATATATCCTTCTATAGTGACTTGGACCCCACATTCTGTGTGTGCAGAAATATCCACACAAAATAGCTCTACCTTTTAAACCATTTTTCTCCTGGTCCATTACTCCACAGGGGTAATTTGAGTAGACGTTGATGATGATAAACACCACAGTTTAGAAGATGTTACACCAAGCTTATCAGAGCTCACACAGAGAAACAAATTAGGCAAGCTGAAGTAATCTGAGCTAATGAAATTTGATTCCAAATATCCAGATCAATTAAGCTTCAACTACTTGCTTGGGTTCCTGCTCTGGAAGGCAGCAAAGAGCTGCTGCCAGAGTACAGGGGTGGGAGTGCATGGAAATCAAGGGGACAGAGCCGTTCAGTGCTTCATGCATACATTTCACAGGCCTTACTGTTTAAGGATCCCATCATACTGAAATGAAGGGAAAGTGGGCAATGCACACACAGGGACCCTGCTTATTGAGGACCGCAGCAGTGGCAATACTCCCAAGACCTGGCATTGTGAGAATGTAGCCAGCCTTCTGGGTGAATCTGTCCTGTAAGAAGTGGACATAGTGAGCCTTCCATAAAAGGGTGGAAAGCCCAGGGGCCTGAAGTCAGGAGATCAGTAGAACGGAGTCATTCAACCATGAAAAAGCTGTGTTTCACATCCCTGAGCTTTGGTTTCCTAATCTATAGAATGAGAGAATGATTTAAAGAGGATAATTTCTTATGTCCCTTTAATCTCTCAAGTTCTCCACTTCAAGCCAGGTCTTCCTCCTTGCTGAT